>CM073464.1:27543869-28143869 GCA_037074535.1 Gleditsia sinensis | reverse complement strand
ACAATATTTATGCTTGCTTTAGCTGCCAACAACTTCTCTTTAATTGCTTATACTCTTTCTATTGCATGTCATTCCAAATTAGATCCCAAAAGCTTAACTTCACTTGGCTCAATCACCTATTAGAAGACCTACAATGTTTTTTTTTATGTAAACATCAAATTGTGCCATTTGTATGTTGGCCTAATAATTACTGATAGGGGCAAGTTCAACTAAGGATAAATGATTTTCTCCAAAAACTTACCAAAATTATATAAAGATACCTAAAGCATAACTTCTAATTTATAAGCACATCATTTAGATTTACTATCAGCTATACTATAATCTAGCTAAAATTCTAAACTTCTTGATTAGCTCTCTTGAAACAATATATTCAATTTTTACTTGCTGACACACCGAATCAACAAAAGAAATATTACTTGTATATTTTTTTTTACTATTATACTAGTACAATTTTTTTTCATATGCTAGTATATCCTTATTGCCTAGGGGTTATCAATATTTAAAATCTATGACTTTTCTAAAATATCATTTCTCAACAATTATTCACACGAGAATTTCCAACCTCAACATAATTCACATCCTCGATACATTCAAGATACTAGACTCAACTTAGCATGGTATAAACTCTTAACACAAATACCTTGATCACTTTACATTATTTTCGAACATGGTTCTCAAATTATTCTCCTTTCCCTTCTCAACCACATTAGGTAAACTTAGGTATTCTTTATACCTTAATACTTAATCAGTATATACTGTAAGCTCATTATTCTTTCTAATTTGCACATAATCTGCCAACTTACACAGTTATACATACTTGATATAAAGAATTTTTTTAAATGCGTTCTTTATTAGATAAATTCTTTCAAAATCTTCATACTTTAACCTACTAACCACTTGGATACCATAATAGCTGAGTTTAAAAAAAATTAACTTTTCTTGTAACGAGGGAAAAGAACTTTGCATTTAATGCCAAACATTAATAAGGAAGAATGCAGTAAAACAAATGAAAAGCATAATAAAGAATAGTGCCAAAATAGAAAGTCAAAAATTTGGACCAAGCATTGGAAGAAAATTTAAATCAGTGGCCGTAATTCTTGAAAATCTATAAAAAAAAAAATCTAGCTGTTATTTCAGCAAAAATCGATGGCTGCAAGTTTTGAATATATGTACCAAAATATACTTTAAAGCTGTTGGTAAACGGTGGAAAAGAAACATTTCTGAGCCTATAAAAGTCTATGAAAATCAAAGAATACATAGTTAACTGGTAAAATGCAGTTGATTACTTCAAAATAAATGTAATCAATCAACTGTAAAATAAACCAGTCCAAATTAAAAATTCTCAAAATAGCTAGTTGACTTAATAATATCGATAGTCGACTGGCAAGAATATTGGGAAAACAAAATAAACCATTTGATTGTCATTTGATTGTCCCTCTTCAATAATTAACTTGCTTGCATTTTCACTTTTTTTTTACAATTACGCCTATCACCTATAACTTTCCTACAAGAATCAAGACATCAATGCTTCTCAAAGACAACAAGGAAAAGACAAATTTCTGGTGATATCTTAACCTTATTCTCTTTATGTGCTTAATATGAACCATGATCACAACTACTCTACATATACATGCTTGCCGTCATTTTTAAAATTTTTCATCTTCAATTTAGCTAATATCCACCAATCACTCACATAACTATTCTAATTATGTCTGGCCTATTTGCATAGCAATTGTAAGTATTCCCTTCTCTTAGTTCTATAAATGCTCACGTTATTATCTTTACTGTCATACACAAAGTTAGGTTGTGTGTAGATATGGAGGGAATCGCATTCCATCAGTTTCAAAATATTTATGTCATTTGTGGTTCCAGTCCTGGAAAAGATGGAGAGTATGTGAAAGCTGCACAAAACTTAGGTATGATGCTGGCCAGAAGAAAAATTCATTTAGTGTATGGTAGAGATAATCGTGGGTTAATGAGATGTGTGTCCATAGCTATGAATGTAGGAGGATAAACACAATATATATGTATACATATTTATTACAAACTTGATAAGGTCCTAAATATCTCGAACTCAATTTCTTAATTTTCATTACTCGGCCAATTCCAATAGTAAGAGAAATTTTCAAGAACACATGCTCACCTTCTTAGAATTGTATTGGTATCCTTCTCCTATCGAAATAGCTCTTTTGTCGACTCTGAGCTATTTGCATTTTATCCCGAATTCTCTATATTTACTCAGAAGTATGTTGCACTAACTCAGGCCCCAATAACCTTTCCTCCCCTACTTCATTCCAACATAAAGGCAATTTACATCTACTACCATACAAAACTTCATAAGGTGCCATTCCAATACCGGAATGATAACTATTATTATACACAAACTCAACCAGTGATAGATATCCATCCCATCCTTTTCCTTACTCTAGCACGCACGATCTTAGCATATCCTCTAAAGTCTGTATAGTTCTCTCCGTTTAATCGTCTGTTTATGGATGATATGCAGTAATAAAACACAAACGAGTGCCAAAAGCTTCTTATAGTGCTCTCCAAAATTTGGAAGTAAATCGGGGATCTTGATCTGAAATGATACTATTAGGAATTCCATGCAACCATACAATTTATTTCATATACAACTGGGCTAACTTATTCAACGAGAAATTTTTCTTAATGGGTAGAAAGTGCGCAGATTTCGTCAGTCTATCTACTATTACCCATATCGCATCTTGACATGTCTGAGTCTTAGGTAATCCGACAATAAAATCCATAGATATACTATCCCACTTCCACTCAGGGATTTCTAAAGGTTGTAACATCCTAGAAGGTTTTTGATGTTCTATCTTTACCTTTTGACAAACCAAACACTTAGATACGTATTCAGTAATGTCTCTCTTCATTCCTGGCCACCAGTATAATCTTTTCAAATCTTGATACATTTTTGTAGATCCTAGATGGATTGTATACTTACTTTGATGAGCTTCTTCCAGAATCTTAGCCTTCAAATTCTCTCCTTGTGGTATACATGTTCTGTCCTGGTACATAATAATTCTATCCTCTGACATTACAAAGTCAGGTTGTTCTCTTCGATCTTGTAAAAATTGATCATGTATCTATGCTTCCTTAATCTGAGTCTTCAAATCACTTTCAATTCTTAATTCGCTAACAATCAGACTTTCAGGAACAGTCATAACTGATAATTTTAAATTTCTAAATTCTTTAATTAGCTCCATTTCTTTTATCAGTATTTAACTTAAATGCAACGACTTTCGGCTCAACGCATCAGCTACTATATTTGCCTTCCCTTGGTGATACTTTAATTCAAACTTGTAATCATTAATGAATTCTATCCACCTTTTTTGCCTCATATTCAATTTTTTTTGGTAAAAAAGATACTTTAAACTCTTGTGGTCACTGTATATTTAAAACACAACTCCATAAAAGTAGTGTCTCCATATCTTCAGGGCAAAAACTATTGCAGCCAACTCTAAATCATGAGTAGAATAGTTCTCCTCATGCAGTCTCAATTGTCGAGACGCATGAGCAACTACTCTGTTTTCTTGCATCAAAACACAACCTAAACCTTTCTTAGAAGCATCCATATAGACTACAAAGCATCCAGAAGGGTTAGGAACAACTAGAACTGGTGGAGAAGTCAATTTGACTTTAAGCTCTTGAAAACTATTCTCGCATTCCTTAGTCCAATTAAATGGACTTCCTTTTCTGGTCAATCGAATCAAAGGCAAAGCTATTTGAGAAATCCATGTATAAACCTTCTGTAATATCCTACTAAACTCAGGAAACTTCTAATTTCAATCATAGTTTTTGGCCTCTCCCATTTCAGCACTACTTCAGTTTTATTGAGATCCACCAACACACCATCTTTAGAAATTACGTGACCCAAAAACTTTACTTCTTCCAACCAAAATTCACATTTTTCCAACTTAGCGAAAAGTTTCTTTTCCTTCAAGACTTGAAGTACTAATCGAAGATGCTGGTTGCGTTCTTCCTTGCTCTTAGAGTAGATTAAAATATCATCTACGAACACTATTAGGAATTGATCCAAGTAGGGTCTAAAAATGCGATTCATATAGTCCATAAAGACTGTAGGTGCATTTGTGACCCCAAAAGGCATGACTAAAAATTCGTAGTGTCCATACTGAGTTCTGAAAGCTACTTTTGAAATGTCTTCTTCTTTAACTTCGATCTGATGATATCCTGACCTCAAGTCTATATTAAAGAAAATAGTAGCTCCCTTTAATTGATCTAATAGATCATCTATTATGGGCAATGGATACTTATTTTTAATGTCGCCTTATTCAATTTCCTGTAATCAATGCACAATCTTAAACTGTCATCTTTCTTCTTTACAAACAATATACGTGCTCCCCAAGGTGATATGCTAGGTCTGATAAAGTTTTTTTCTAATAGCTTTTCGATCTGCTTCTTAAGCTCTTGCAATTCCACAAGAGGCATTCTATAGGGAGTGATAGAAATAGGCCTCGCTTCTTATAACGCCCCAAATTTACGTTACGTAAAATAAACAATTTTTATTTATTTATTTATTTTTCGCAATCAGATATTTTCCATAAAGATACATAATTCAATTCTTTGTCATTTCTCTCATGTATACATAATATATAAACCAAGTCTATAAACATCAGAGTACAGCAGAAACAAGGATCCTGCCTGTAGCGTTCAGAACACTCTAGAATACAAATACAGTATAATTTAAAGATCGTGAGTCTTAGAAGCAACGTAGACTCACCCAGAGAATATATTACCTATCTGCCGAATCAAACTCTAATATTCTTATCTGAAAAATGTGGAAATATCGTGTAGTGAGTTTGACAACTCAGTGAGCAAATAATTCCTCCTATGACCTCTTAGGTCAGCATATGGATGTACTTATGTTTAGAGTTTGTAAAACTATCTTTAATTATGATCCTTTAAACTCTTAGAATATTTTAGTGTATCGTCAATATTTATAATAATAAATTGATCCAGGAATGGCTTAAGTACTCTATTGATTAAGTCCATGAATAAAGCTTAGACATTTGTCAAACTAAATGACATAACCAAAAATTCATAATGTCCATAATGAGTCCTAAAAAAATTTTTTTTTTCGAATATCCTCTTCCCTTATCCTCAATTCATGATACTCATATCCTAAATCAAGTTTTTTTTAAAAAAAAAATACTTAGCACCTTATAACTGGTTAAATATATACGAGGTAATGGTTTTTTTTATTCCACATTGTCACCTTATTCAACTGTCTATAATATATGCATAGTCATAGTGATCCATCCTTCATTTCCACAAATAGGTCTAGAGCACCTCAACGAGAGTACTAGAGAGTATAAATCCTTTGTCTAACAAGTCTTATAACTATTTTTTTTCTTAAGTTTAGTCAATATCATTCTATAAGGGGGTATAGACAGACACTGGTTAGGTTCTAGGAAGTAACTCAATACCAAATTTTATTTTACGTTTCGAGGTAATCTTGGCAATTTCTCATAAATTACATCAAAATTTTTTTTTACCACTAGAACTTCATTTACACTGGCATACGTTATATCAATATCTTTCACCATTGCCAAATATCCTTGGCACCTTTTTGTAATCACTTATGGGCTGCTAAAGCAAAGATTAGATTATTGGATATCTCACTATGGTCTCTCTGTATCAAGAAAGAAAATTCTCCAAGAATATTGAATTTAATCACCTGAAAGTGACATTCTGAAATGGCATAGCTTGATACCAACCAATCCATTCTCAGTATCACATCAAAGTCTATTATAACTAGACAACGGGGTAAAACAAATATTATATTCAGAAACGATCGTAATTGGCATTTGTCTCAATTCTTTAAATTCTCAAGGATGCCTATCCCTTTCACTTTCAGGCAATAATTGACCCATAGATACTTTTTTACAAATGTCACAATATTCAATAAACCTTATACTAGGTACTTTAGCAATCTTAGAATAGAAAGGAAAGTGAAACCCTATAGAATCCCTTAGCAACACCTAAAGTATAAATATGTCCGGCTCATATCGATACTAATGGTCCTACTAGAGAATCATTTGCTATGATAGCCACAGGGAAACCTATTGCTCTGATACCAACTTGTAACGCCCCAAATTTACGTTACGTAAAATAATCAATTTTTATTTATTTATTTATTTTCTGCAATCAGATATTTTCCATAAAGATACATAATTCAATTCTTTGTCATTTCTCTCATGTATACATAATATACAGACCAAGTCTATAAACATAAGAGTACAGCAGAAATAGGGATCCTACCTGTAGCGTTCAGAACACTCTAGAATACAAACACAGTATAATTTAAAGACTGTGAGTCTTGGAAGCAACGTAGACTCACTTAGAGAATATATCACCTATCTGCCGAATCAAACTCTGATATTCTTATATGAAAAATGTCAAAATATCGTGTAGTGAGTTTGACAACTCAGTGAGCAAATAATTCCTCCTATGACCTCTTATGTCAGCATATGGATGTACTTATGTTTTAAAATATGTCACATAGAAAATACAGTTTAGAAGTACATTCATATGAGACCCGTATTTCAAATATTCTCAAATCAAAGGATATTCAGATATCCAAAACCATATGCACCATGGTATGTTCATTAAACAAATTTTGTTATGCTCAGCTGTATAAGTTATAGTAAAATATTATGATTTGAAGGTAAAATCATTACTTTTAATGTACTTGCCTCACTCGGCAATCTGGTCAATGCAATGAAAATATAACTCATTTGCTACATGCATAGTGACCTCGACCCCAGTCATAGTAAGTGATCAGGGAATGTGAGTACATCACCCTACTGCCTCCTCACATTACCACTGTCACTCGGCAATCTGGTCAATGCAATGAAAATATTTGCTATACGCATAGTGACCTCGACCCTAGTCACAGTAAGTGATTAGGGAATGTGAATACATCACCCTACTGCCTCTTCACATTACCACTGTCACCCGGTTGGAGCGGCCCTCCCCCGGCTCACTCAGGCTAATAGGGTGTCCCCTATTTGGTATCGTCACAAGCCATACAACCAGCCGATATTCATCAATACATATATATACATGTAAAATATCAAGCAACTCGCCATGAGCTTTACGCTTGCCATTCAATCTCATTTATAATATGACATGCATCATTTTCACAAGTATGTAGCTTTAAAAATCAATGCATCGTGCACATAATATTCACTTTATCAAATAATGATAAATACAAGTGAAATCAGATACATCATGAGTTCAGAAATCCATTTTCAAATATTATACTCTTCTTGAATCATATTTCAAATTATAAGCAGTTCAGATCATTTTAATGCATTTCAGAAACATATCAAAGTGTAAATATCTCATAAACATAATCATATACATGCTTAAATATCACGAAGAGTATAGGGCAAGTCATAGGAAGAATCATCTACTCATAGGGTAGGGCTCCTGATTGGACAGCCCTAAATTGTACTTTTCCAAATTAAATTTAACCAAACGTGTCCAGAGGGTTCAAAAACTTAAGAAATGACTTCAGAATCTTGGTCAACGCTGGTCAACGCTCAGGTACTGTTCACCACCAGAATCACTATTCATTGCACTATTCATCACCGGAAAATACTATTCACCGCCACTATTTACGCCAAAAATCACTATTCACCGCCACATAAAAAGTTACCAAATAATCGAAAGAAATACATATCCTAATGTTTATCTAACTTTTGAATCCATCTACGGTGTCAGATTTCTAATTTGAGTAAGAGTTTTAGAATTTACCTTTTTCTGAGATTTTCTACTTCAGATCTACGACGATTCAACGGTGGATTTGAAAAACTGATCGATCAAAACTGAAGTATTCTTCATCCTGAATCCAGTAACACCTTCAATTTTGAGATCGGAAGCCAATAAGCACTCCAAATCTAGAGAAAAAGTTGAAGGTTACTATTTACTCACTATTCACTCACTATGCATTTATTGCAAAAATTTGTTTTCGATGTGCGTTGTCTCCGGCCTTCCCCCTCCCCTTTGTATTTTATTTTAATAATTATTATTATTATTATTTAATAATTAATAATAAGATTTTATTTTATATAAATTCATATAAATTCCGTTTTTCATCCTAAAACCTCCCAAAAATTCTTAAAAATTTTCATTCTCATAAACCTTTAGTTGAACTCTTAATCATAATTTTTCTTGATAAAAATCGTAATAAACAAATCTCAAAATAAATATCTTCTTACATATTAAAAGAAAGAATATTTCAAAAAATACAACAAAAATTCATTAGAGGCCAATATAATTATTTTAAGCAAAATTTACTTAAAAATATATTTACTTTTAGCAAAACATAATCATTTAAAAATATATTTTTTATAGCAAAACATTATTATTTTAAAATAAAAAATTAGGGGATATTACACTTCTGGTGCTAGATCGATGGAAAATTCCACTTCTATCTTTGATGGAGGTTCAGAAATCTCAGAGGGAAAAACCTCTAGAAATTCACGAACTACTAAAATCTCAAACAATTCTCGTTTTATACTTGGGTTGATAGTATACAGGAAAACACATTTTAGATCCGCATCCCTTATCTCCTTATAGAGTCGGTGAGCTCTAATAATGCTATACTTTTGGTCCTCCGGTGAGTCTGAGAGAAACTCAAAAGTCTTATTGCAACAATCCAGTAGGACTCAGTTCTAACTTAACCAATCCATACCCAAGATGACATCTATACCGTCTAGAGGTAGATAGATCAGATACACTACAAAGAATCTGTCATTCAATATAATGGGACAATTCAAACACACTGAGGAAGTAATTATTTTTCCTCTTATATGGGTCACCACCACTAACTCGTATGGTAACTCTGCAATAGAGTGTTGTAACTTCTCTACACATTTTAATGCTATGAAAGAATGGCTTGCACCAAAATCAAACAATACAATCAGAGTCTGGGAACTCTTTCTTCCGCTTCCACTGAGTTTGCCTCTCCCTATCATCCTCTACTGCTTTTAGACTTGTCGCCAGCATCAGACATTTATTTACCAACGAGGCATATTCCCGAATCTCTAATGCCACCACAGTATTTCTAAGCTTCTGGTTTAATCTTGATTCAAACTTCACTGCCTTCCAGGATTCATCTGGATTATTCTTCAGAGTACTTGAGAACTTAGACAGATCTTCACACTTGGTAATATAGTGCTCAATGGTCTCATTTCCCTGTCTAAACTGAAGAAACTCAATCTCTTTCTCAGCTCTCACATTAGCATATATTTCCCAAAATTGGCCTTCAGCTCATCAGAATAATTTAGAATTTAAAAAATCTTCTTAAGTTCTGTCAGCCATCTCTTAGCAACTATAGGGTCATATGCATCCACAAAAGATGGAGGTTGCGTTCCCATAAATTTATACCATCCATTACCATTCCCAGTTCTATTTCCATTTTGGTTTCCTTCATTTCCCCTAGCTTCGTCATTATTATTAATATTGTGAAGGTGCTGCAGAATCTGATTTGTAGCAGCTGCCAGAGTTTGAATAGTTGTGGCTATGTTATTTAACGTAGCATCTGCACTGCCTGGCAAATTCCTTCTTGGTGGTACCATAACTCACTGTATTAATAAAGCAAAATATTAGTCACTATTGAGGTGATCAAACTCAACAGCAGTTCTTAATTTTACAGTAGTTATCACTCTACACAAGACCATAAATAGGAAATACTAGTACTTTCCTACTAAATTTATTTGCTACTTTACACAACGTTTCCACATAACTATTCAAGACTCATCTAAGTCAATCTAGGTGACCACCCACCCCATGGTCGCCTAAGATAGACCGGCTCTAATACCAACTTTGTAACGTCCGTTTTATTTATTTATTTATTATTATAGCAACTTTGTAAGATCCGATTGACTTTAATTTTTTTGTTTCACATTACGCATGTTAAATATGCCATATGTATAAACACAATATATATGTATACATATTTATTACAAACCTCATACATGTTATAATTATACAATACAATATTTCAAAACACAATATATATGTATACATATATATTACAAACCTCACACATATTATATTTATACAATACAATATTTCAGTACATAAATAAGAGTCCCTCTACAGCACTTCACCCTTAAAATACAAAGGGTGAAGAGGTGGTGCTAACATCGAGATCTCTATCAGTAACGCCATTCTCTGTTGCATCTCATTTCTTTTTATCTGAACATAACACCACAATAATAGTGAGAATATAGGTTTCCAGTAGACTTAACATAAATAAATATAATAAAAAAAAGGAGTTATGTTCAGCTATATAACTTATAAAAAATATTAAGATTTGAAGATAAAATCATCACTTCAGTTAATGCATAATTAACATACTATATATGCACTGAAAATTCACTCTTTTTCTTTTTAAAAAAAATGCTCAGACATATCACATTTCTCAATTCACTCATTTGCTATACGCATAGTGACCGATCGACTACAGTCACAATAAGTGATTAGGGAATGTGAGTTCATCACCCATCTACCTCTTCACATTACCTCTATCATCTGGTTGGAGCGGCCCTCCCTAGGCTTACTCAGGCTAATAGGGTGTCCTCTACTCAGTATCGTCTCAAGCCATATAACCCGTTGATATTCATCCATACATATAAATGTATATATCTAAATGCATATTCATCAAATGCAATATATATTTATAAAGTAACTCGCCATGAGCTTTACGCTTACCATTTAATCACTTTCATAATATGATGCATGATTTTTATACCAAATGATTAATAATCATTCATCACATACCAATATCCAATATGATTTATTTTAAATCAAATAAAGAAAAAGAGTAACTTGTGATACTAAAATTATCATTTTAAAAGTATTTTTCTTTGATATATGTTTTCTAAAAATATTTCAACAAACAAGATAATTTTTAGGTAGAAAACAGTGAACAATATGATAATCCAGCACCCAACATGGCCTGGCCATGTTCAAGACACAGTCATGCTTGAAAAATACTTCAAAAATACTCAAAAATAGCCCCGAACATGGCCTACCCATGCTAAAGATACACAGAACACTGCTTGGCCGTGTTCTTGGACCTTTCCTCACTTATTTAACCATATCTCCCTCATACGAACTCCGATTGAGGTGATTTCAAATCCTATAAAACTTTAAAAAAATTATATACAACATTTATGTTTAACATGTCTTTGGATACCTTACAAATTATTGCAAAAAAATTAAAAACAAAAATACTTATTTTACCAATCTGAATTCTAGAGTAATTCTGACGTCTGCTTAATTAATCCACCATATCTCCCACATATGGACTCGAATTGTGGTGATGTCAAAGGTTATAAAAAGGTAAGACAATTATCTACAATGTTTATGTTTATAATTTCTTTAAATTTCTTATGGATTATTTCCAAAAAATTAAAGATAAAAATGATTATTTTTACTATCTTGGATTCTGACCTCTGCTCCATTAATTAGCCATATCTCACTCATATGAACTCCAAATTAAATAATTTTAGTGCTTGTAGATCCATAAGACATATATCTACAATTCATATGTTGACCATTTCTTTAAAATCCTTGCCACATTTTCCCAAAGATTCAAAAATAGAGGCTTCGCAAATTATTCCGAAATTCAGGTTAGTCTAACTTCTCCCTTGTTTTTCTTTTATGTAATCTCATACACCCATATGCATGTCCATACAACCAAAATATAATTCCATATAAATATCCAAACCATATGTTATTTAAAATCACATCTAAACAAATCTAAAAGCATATATATAATTTTGTACAAAATTTATTAGTAGATATTAAACCTACCTCAAACAAATCCTTAAATTTGATGCTTTGATTTCCTTTTCCTCTTTCTCTTCTTCTTCTTCCTCTTCCTTTTCCTCCTCTTTCTTTTGCCTCCTCTTTCTTTTCCTCTCTTTTTTTTTCTTTTCTTTCTCTTCCTTACCGACTCTCCTTTCTCTCCCTTATAATTATCACTCATTTTTTCTCACATACCTCCCTCATAATTATTAAAATTTTTCCTACCTACCACCCAATATTTACAACTTTTCCATCTTCTATTATTTACAAAACTACCATCCTAACGTATCTACAAAACTGCCATCTTAAAGAATTTATATAAATGCCATCTTAAGAAATTTACATAAATGCCATCTCAAGAAATTTACATAAATGCCATTTCAATTAAATTACATAAATGTCATTTTAACCATCCTAAGATCTTGTTTGATTTGAGTAAAATTGTAAAATAATTTAATCCTTCCTTGAGATCCAATATGCTTTCTCCTCTCTGAAAGAAATAAATTCCAATTAGTAACATAAGGAAAAATTGGGGATGTTACAATGAGCGCATGGCTAGAATGATGACCAATAGTAATGCCTTTATTGCCTTACCAGGGGGTTTTAATACTTTAGAATAGATTTTTGAGGTAGTCTCTTGGGCACAACTGAATATCCATCACAAACTAATAGGTTTGTTAAATGTTAACCATTTCTTTGATGGTCTGTTGTCTTTTCTTGATCAAGCTGTAGAACAGAGGTTCATCTTGTCACGCCCCTAATTTAAGGGCACACGAAGCACATATACCATGAATAGATATTTTCCATAAAAATGCATAATTCAATTCTTTATCATGAAAACAGATACATATAGATTCTCTCATGTATATACCATATACAGGCCAAGTCCATAACACAGCAGAGTAATATCAAAAGCAAGGATCCTGCCTATGGCGTTCAGAGCATACTCTAGAGTACAAGTACAATATAAATCAAAATCTATGAGCTATAGAAACAATGGCTCACTAGAGAAAATATCACCTAGCCGATCACCTATCTGATGGAAAAGGACAAAACTCTATATTCTTATATGAAAAATATAAAAATATCGTGTAGTGAGTTTGACAACTTAGTAAGCAAATAATACTTCCTATGACCTCTCAGATCAACATATGGATATATTCATATATTAAAATTTATCACATCAAAAATTACAGTTCAGAAGTACATTCATATGGGACCCGCATTTTC
The DNA here is from genome assembly GCA_037074535.1 of Gleditsia sinensis. Taxonomy (NCBI): domain Eukaryota; kingdom Viridiplantae; phylum Streptophyta; class Magnoliopsida; order Fabales; family Fabaceae; genus Gleditsia; species Gleditsia sinensis. Next base: position 28,130,768 of record CM073464.1, on the reverse strand, counting down.
AAATATTCTTAGTTCAAATCACACTCAGATATCTATAACCATATATGATACATTATGATCGTTAATCAAACATTCATATGGATTAAAAACATTTCTTATAAAAATATTAGGAGGATCCCATATCAAAACCACCATATCAGAGTTCAATCTCTTTCGTACTTTGTTGGTGTAAGATTTTCCTATACTTGGTATCTCAACCAAGGTTTGCCCTACCACCATTCAAGAGGACATGCAAAGGGACTCTAATATGGGCAATTTCCCAAGCACAAAGCAAGGGTAGGAAAATCACATCTCATATAACTGGCATCTTGCCTAGATAAGAGGCATCCTACTCTCCATCATATATCATATCCCATGTGTCAACCCTCACACGAGGCTAGCACCACCCCTGCTAGCTGACGTATCAAAGTGCAACATGGCTAACATCACCTACTGTTAGAAAATAGTGTTTCCAATAGGATTCCTCCACTAAATTACCATATACACATATTCCATATCATTTAAAACAGAGCTTTCAGTATAATACAGAATCTCAGTCTCAATACAACTCATCTATCATAAATTACCCAATCAGGGTTTATCCCATATACATGTGGTGCGCACTGTCGCAGGCACGCCCAAATTAAAACCTTACCTCAACACTAACCTGTAGTAGTGGGAGTAAGGGTCGATCCCACAGAGACTGGAATTACCTTATGTGATTCAGAAAGGGGGGATTGAGAGTCGCAATTAAAATTAAGTAAACAATAGCAAAAATAATTGAGAGAAAGTGATTAATGAGAAAAGCGTTGGTTTCGGTCGATATTCACCATCAAGGGATTGCATTGATCATTGACAAAATTATCAATCTTAAACCAAATATCTATCATTGGGATTCTATCCCAGTTCCTCCTTAAGCCTAGTAAATTAATGACAATCGCACTAATTATACTCTAATTAACAAGCAATCCTTTAGCACATCGGTAAAGCATAACTTATTCACCGCATGAAGAACAAGAGAAACTAATAGAGCTAAACGAATACAAGCACATCGGTTATATTCAATTTAGTTGATATTCATCATAGGGTTAACGGTTTATAATCCAAAATCCTTAATCCTATTTGCTTCACGAATCAAGTAATAAAAGCTTTGTTCAAAACCTAATTCAGCAGCTACACATACAATATACTAGTAGGCCTCCTAGCAATCACATGCATAATATTAAGAAAATAAGAACAGATGAATAAACAATACCCGGTTAAGATTGAATGCAATGAAATCAAATCCGTATCTCACAATGACATCAAATCCCTTGAGGTTTCAATCTCCCTCAACCAACTAAAGAAAATTAGCCGCGCAGGGCCATAGAAAACTAAACAAGAAGTAAAGAAAAGAGTTGAGAACTTGAATGAATTCTTTGCTAAATGAATAGATTCCTTCTCTGCTTACTTTCCTCCCTTTTTATCGATTCAACCCTCCTAGTCGAAGTAGGAAATTTTTAGGTCAAATCTCCATCAATTGGGCTTCAAATCAGGCGAAAAAACCCTAAAATCGCGACTTCCGGAACGGCGGCGCCGCGGCGCATAAGTTCAGCGTTGCGGCGCTCGTGATTCTGGGGCAAGGGCGCCGCGGTGCCAATAATCAGCGCCGCGGCGCTATGAGACATCCATGACGGGCCGCCGCGGCGCTGTATTGTGAGCGCCGCGGCGCCTAGAAAACGCCGGATTTTGCCAAAGTGCCGAACACAAAAGTTGTAGCTTTATGTTTCTTCTTTCCATAACCGCTGGAATCAGCTCAATCGGAGCTCAAATGAGTGAGATATGCTTCCATTAGTGACGAAAGGTCAGAAATCAGCATTTTTAATGATTTTCTTATCTTTTTCTTCCATTTTCTTCTTCCTTTGTTCCTACAACACAAAACACAAAACTAAGCTAATTCCTAATTATATTTTACTTAAATCAAACAAAAGGTAAGCATAAAGGTATTAAAATCATGCTTAATTAAGATCACATCAACATGCCCTTTCTTGAGGCAATCATATAGATTATAAATCAATGTTGTAACATCTCAAATTTACGTTACGTAAAATAAACATTTTTTTCCTACAATTATTATTATTTCCACAATCAGATATTTTCCATAAAGATACATAATTCAATTCTTTATCATGGGGAACAGATACATATATGATCTCTCATGAATACATAATGTACAGTCCAAGTCTATAAACATCAAAGTACAACAGAAACGGGGATCCTGCCTGTAGCATTCAGAGCACTCTAGAATACAAACACAGTATAATTCAAAGACCGTGAGTCTTGGAAGCAACATAGACTCACCCAGAGAATATATCACCTATCTACCGAATCAGACTCTGATATTCTTATCTGAAAAATATGAAAATATCGTGTAGTGAGTTTGACAACTCAGTGAGTAAATAATTCTTCCTATGACCTCTTAGGTCAGCATATGGATGTACTTATGTTTTAAAACATGTCACATAGAAAATACAGTTCAGAAGTGCATTCATTTGAGACCCTTATTTCAAATATTCTCAAATCAAAGGATATTCAGATATCCAAAACCATATGCTGCACAGTATAATCATTAAACAAATGTTGTTATGCTCAGCTGTATAAGCTATAGTAAAATATTAAGATTTGGAGATAAAATCATCACTTTTAATGCACCTACCTCACTCGGCAATCTGGTCAATGCAATGAAAATATAATTCATTTGCTATACGCATAGTGACCTCGACCCTAGTCACAATAAGTGATCAGGGAATGTGAGTACATCACCCTCCTGCCTCCTCACATTACCACTGTCACCCGGTTGGAGCGACCCTCCCCTAGCTCACTCAGGCTAATAGAGCGTCCCCTATTCGGTACCGTCACAAGCCATACAACCAGCCGATATTAATCAATACATATAAATACATGTAAAATTATCAAGCAACTCGCCATGAGCTTTACGCTTGTCATATTTATCAAGCAACTCGCCATGAACTTTACGCTTGCCATTCAATCTCATTTATAATATGACATGCATCATTTTCACAAGTATATAGCTTTACAAATCAATGCATCGTGCACATAATATTCACTTTATCAAATAATGATAAATACATTTAGAACCAAAATTCATTTCTAAAACCATACTCTTCTTGAACTATGTGCCAGTTCGTAAGTATAATAGATATTTTAACACATTTCAAAAACTTATAATAGTATAAATAATTTATAAACAGAAACAACAATACATTTATAGTTCAAGAAGAGCATAGGGCAAGTCATAGAAAGAGTTATCTACTCACAGGGTAGGGCTCCTGGTTCGACAGCCCTAAAATGTACTTTTCCAAGCTGAATTTGACCAATTAGACCTCACAAACATGTCCGAAAGATCCAAAGACTTAAAAAATGAATCTGAGAGCTTGGTCACTATTCATCGCTGGGAAACACTATTCACTCACCGGAAAAAACTGTTCACTTGCTAGAAAATACTATTCACAACGAACAAAAAGTTGTCAGATAGCTGAAAAATTTCATATCCTAAGGTTTAACTAGTTCCTGAATCAATCTACGGTGTCAGAATTTTAATTAGAGGTCTCTAAGTAAGAGTTTCAGAATTTACATTTTTCTGATATTTTCTACTTTAGATCTACGGCGATTCAACGGTTGATTTGAAAAATTGATCGGTCAAAACTGTAGTATTCTTCGTCCTGAATCCAGTAACACCTTCAGTTTTGATATTGGAAGCCAATAGGCTCTCCAGATTTAGAGAAAAAGTTTAAGGTTACTATTCACTCACTATTTACTTACTATTCATCTTTCTGTGAAATTTCGATTCTCCATTATGTCTTCCCCTGTTTCTCTTTTATTTTTATTTTTTTATATTTAATAATAATTATTAATATTTAATAATTGAATAATAGGATTTTCTTTATAAAAATTCATATAAATTCTGTTTTTCATACTAAAATATCTCAAAAATTTCTAAAAATTTACATTCTCATAAACCTTTAGTTAAACTCTTAAATCATGATTTTTCTTGATAAAAATCATAATAAAAAAAATCTCAAAATAAATATATTTATACATATTAAAAGAAAGAATATTTTTAAAAATACAACAAAAATTCACTAAAGACCAATATAATTATTTCAAGTAAAATAATAATTATTTTACTTAAAAATAGACTTACTTTTAACAGAACATAATCATTTTTAAACAAATAAAAAATATATTTGTTTATAAAAAAAATTATTATTTAAAAATAAAAATTATGGGATGTTACAAATGCCGCGTGCATAAATATTCATTTAATGAGAAATACATGTAGTATCAAATATACCATGAATTTAGAAATCCATTTTCAAATCTATACTCTTTTTGAACTATATTTCAGATTGTAAACAATTCAGATAATTTAATCCATTTTAGAAACATATAAAAGTGTAAATATCTTATAAACATACTCAATTACACATTTAAAGATCAAGAAGAGTATAGGGCAAGTCATAGAAAGAATCATCTACTCACAAGGTAAGGCTCCATATTGGACAGCTCTAAAATACACTTTTTCAATCCACATTTAACTAAACAGACCTCAAAAACGAGTCCAAAGGGTCCAAAAACCTAGGAAATGACTCTAAAATCACGTAATTTAGCCTCTAGGAGATTGGTCAATACTGGTCAACTGTGGGATATTATTTATAGTCGGAAAGTATTATTCACCGCCGAAAATCACTATTCACAATGCATAAAAAGTTGTCAGATAGCCGAAAAATTTCATAACCTAAGGTTTATCTAGTTTCTAAATCCATCTACGGTGTCCGATTTTCAATTTAAGGTCTCTAAGTAAGAGTTTTAGAAATTACCATTTTTCTGAAATTTTTTACTTCCAATCTGTGGCAATTCTGCGTTTGATTTGAAAAATTGTTCGGTCAAAATCGTAGTATTTTCCGTTCTGAATCCAGTGGTATCCTCAGTTTTGAGATCAAAATACAATAGGCACTCCAAATCTAAAGAGAAAAATGAAGGTTACTTTTCATACTATCCCTTGGTTACGAATCAAATTTCTAAACTTGCTTTCGTCTTCCCCTCCCCCTTTTTCTTTCTTTATTTATTTATTTATTATTATTTAATAATTAAATATTTAAAATTTATTATTATTATTCTTATTATATACATATAAATACTATTTTTCATCCTAAAATATCCCAAAATTTTCTAAAAATTTACATTCTTATAAAACTTTAGTTGAAGTCTTAAACCACGACTTTTCTTGATAAAAATTATAATAAAACAAATCACAAAATAAATATCTTTATACATAATAAAAGAAAGAATATTTCTAAAAATAAAACAAAAATTTATTAGAGGCCAATATAATTATTTTAAGCAAAACAATAATTATTTTAATTAAAAATATATTTAAATACTGGAGCACTCCGAATCTATGCATAGTCATAGTGATCCATATTTCTTTTTCACAGATAAAACTAGAGCACTCCGAATAAAAGTACTGGGGTATTTAAATACCTTGTCTAACAAGTCTTGTAACTATTTTTTTTATTCGATCGATATCATTCTATATAGGGATATAGATACTAGTTAGGTTCTAAGGAGTAAATCAATACCAAATTCTCGAATTGTTGTGGCATGGTTGTGCAAGATTTCCTCCGCATTGTTTGCCGGATTCCGCCTTGGTGTTGCCATTTCCTACTGTGGGAAAAAATAAATTTATGCTGCTATTGAGGTGATCAAGCCCAATAGTTAGTTTCAAAAAAAATATTTAACAGCAGTCATAACACCACCTTGGCATATAGATAAGAAACACTAGTAATTTCTTACCTATATGAATCACGGATCCCCTACACAGCACAACCACAACATACTCAAGACACTATAAGATCGATTCAGATAACCATCCACCCACTAGGCATCTAGGATCGACTTCCTTTGATACCAATTATGTAACAACCTTTTTTTTTCTCTTTATTATTATACAATATTAAGTTCACATACACGTCATTAATCAAAATGTACATGCACACATATCAAACACATAGATATTTACATCTTGTTTATTTTGGTTGACCAATTCTGGAGATACAGGTGAGGGTGGTTGCACCTTCACCGAGATCTGAGCCAACTCGACCACAAACATCTTATTTGATTCTGAGATCTGCCCAACATAAAGTAACTCGATCCAATGTGCACTAAAAGCCAGAGCCATAGAAAAAGCTGCATAACTAATTTTCTGAACATGATATGGAAATATAGTGAGAATTAAATCCTAGTAAGTTCAACAATAAATCATCATCAATATAGCTCATCACGTCATGTTCAGCTGTATAAACTACAGAAAATATCTTTGGTCACATGAATGCATTATATCTCTGCACATAAGAATCATACTGTAATGATATGTATGGCAGGATTAACTATTTTCAAAATATCATATGATGGCCATCAACTTATTCTCATTTCAAGCTACCCCGGTCAGGGTGAGTATCCTCTACTCTCCGGTACGGGCTTTTCTCGCTCCGTCCGACATGGCCCACTTTCTCTTTCTTTTCTTATTAACATGATCATAACCGTTGGTAGGGCGGCCCCTACTGGTGCACCACACAGATTGCCATGTGACCGTGCTCATTTCTTTTCTTTTCACAATGATAGCTAAAAATATGCTTTCAATAACAAGTATGTTCATCAAAATATAACTATTACCATAAATCATTGGTAATCATGCCATGAACATAACCATTTCAAATATCACTTTGTAAAATATTTCCATGCCAGAATTTCACACTTAAGATGGTAAGAAGTTCATACAATGGCAATGGCTATGGCATATAATAGTCATTTATTATTTTCATTTATAAGATTCGTCTTCTTTTTTAAATATTAATTTCATCTCTTCATTTTCTTTATGCTTGGACTTTAGTCAATTTCTTATTATTTATATCATTTCTAACACATGTTCTTACAAATTTATAGAGCATTTTTCTCCAATTTGATTTCTACTATTACCTTATAGTTAAAGAGGTTCATCTAGGGTAGAAAAATGTTGAAAATAGGCTTCACCAGCTTCCAACATGGTCTGGCCATGTTCCAGGACACTGCCATACTTTAAAAATACTTCAAATGTACTCAAAAATAGCCTCGAACATGGGTAGGTTTTAACCTTTACTCCCTTAAATTCAATATTATTTCTTCTCGGGTAGGTTCTAACCTTTACTTACTAATCTGACTATATCTCCCACATAAGAATTCCAAATTAAGTGATTCCAGTGGCTAAACATCCGTGACACATAAATATATAATTCATATGTTAACCATTTATTTTAATTCCGTATAGAATTGTCTCAAAAATTAAAACACCGAAGCTATCCTAACATATTCTTCCCTGATTAACCATTTTCTGACCTTTGTTTACTAATCGGACCATATCTACCTCATATGGACTCCAAATTGAATGATTCCAGTGGATAAAAATCCGTGACACATATATCTTTAATTCTTGTGTTAACAATTTATTTTAATTCCTTATAGATTGTTCCCATAAATTAAAACACCAAAGCTTAAAATTCTGTCACCCATAGCCATACCCATGCAGAACTATCTACACCAACCTAAGTATTCAAACATACATCACATGCAAGATCAATATGTAACATGATATAGCAACATCCATGACCAATCATCAAAGTTCTAAGATCAAAATCTCATATAAATATTATAAGTTTCAAAAGTTTTCTTCAAAAAGAAATATTGTTAAACTTACCTGGAGCACTTAGTCCCCTAGACTTCTCCTTCCTCTTTCTTCCTTTCTTCCTCTCCTTTCCTCACTCTACCTTGCTTCTATTTTTACTCTCCCTCACTTGGACGAAATTCTAATGTTGTAAGGGTGGGTTTTCTTATATAGACCACTAAATAATTCACCTTTCATGATCATGGGTCTACCTTATCACAATTAGGATACACTTTGTTGAATTTTTGGAAAACAAACAACTTATGTTCTTGTCTTCCTCTTCCTTAGTCAAGATATGCATAGGAAAAGGAGATTTGTATTTTGAAAATTATGATTATATTTTCTTAAGATAAGGGACAAGGTCCCTTTTATTTAGGGATTCATTTCCATTTTCTTTTGTCTTAAACAAGTATGATAGGTTTTGCCTTTTTAGGTGGCAAATTTCTAGCCCTTGAATCTCCATTATTTGGTTGATATTATTTGTGTGGGATAGGAATGTTTTGTTCTAATGCCATGTATTATCATACCACTTGCTAAAATTATGAGTGTAGGATATAGATGTTTTTGTCCTAAAGCCTTGTATTATCATGCCACTTGCCAAAATGATGAATGTAGAATCACACCACTTGCTAAATTTTTGTCTTAATGCCATGTAACCTAATCATTATTATTATTACATTATTATATCATCACCTAATTTATTTTATTTTATTTTTCCTCTTGGATTTGGGCTTATTCCTACCCATTATGGGCTTATTCCTACCCATTTTCTTTGCTTTGGATAAAATTCTACCTTTCCTAGAGGGCTTAGTCACATTTTCATAATTTTTGGACTATTGGTCCAATTACTATATCCTAGTCCAAGTCTATGTTTTATTTTTTGCTTAGGTTATCCAATAGGCTTGCTAGAAACTTATGTGAAGTGGAAAAACTCTATATGAAGTGTCCATAGGTAAAAGCCCAATTTATGGGTGGAGATACTAAACTTAGTAACTTTTACTCTTAAATTAGGAAAAATTACCCTAATCCAAACTTCTTGAAATTTTAAGACCTTTAATTCACAAAATTTATCTTCCTTACCTAAGAATTTCACCTTTCTTTAGCATGTTTATTTCTAATATTTCCTCTTAGGTTTTCTTTCTTTACCTATTCCATTAATATTAGAACATTTCTATGCATATATGTAAGGTGATGAATTTATAAGGAAAATATTTAAAAATTACGGGATGTTACACATATTATAATATATATATATATATATATATATATATATATATATATATATATATATATATATATATATATATATATGCATGCACTTATGTGGATGAGCAGCAGGAAACTTACCTCCTTGCCCTACAGAACCCAGGGAATCCCTGCAACCATGGCAACCACATCCTTGCATTTCGGTAATGGGGCAGCAGAAACAAGCCAGCCTTGCCTCACGCCAGCAGTAGAAATGAGAAAGGGAAGGTAGTCAAAAACTTAAGAGGCAAGAGGAAGGAAGAGGGAAAGGGCAGCCAGGAAGAAGAAGAAAGTATAAGAGATAAGGAACAGAGAGAAAGTAAGTAGGAAATATGGAGAGCTCTTTCTTCTTTTTTCTTCCCTCACCATAAGGCAGTGAGAGTGAGAGTGAGTGTTGAGATTTGAAGCTTTGGTCGGCCCATATTTTGTGCAAGAAATGTGGCTGAGTTGCAAGGGAAACCAAGAGGAGAAGCAAGTTGCAAATTGAGAGCCATAGGAGTAGGTTTGCACAAGGTAAGTGTGGCTTCTTATAAAAATCCAGTTTAGAGTTTATTAGGCTAATTTTAGGCTTTGCATGGACGAATTTCTTTCTAACATATGAAAATATGTTCAACATAAAAAATGTAGCCCTATGTCTTATATTTCCATATCATTTAGAATCACATTAATCAGACATAAAATGAGAGAGTTATACTCCAGGGAGTGATGGGAGGCCAGAATCGGGTCTGGAATTCAGACTGGTGAAAATAGCTTCGTTTTTCGAATTTCTGGGACTAACCTATAAGGAATATGAAAACATGGTTAACATGCAAAGTATATATATATTTCTCACAGTTACATATCCACTGGAATCACCTAAGTTTGAGTCCATATGAGTGAGTTATGGCCTGATTAGTGAGTAAAGGTCATAAAGCACAGAAGGGTTATGTTGAGAACACATAAACCTTTTTGAACCTGAACACATTAGCTTAGTAAATTGCCTTTAAATTCTCTAATTTTTGGTGAGAAAGGCCTTAAAATTCTCATAATCAATTATGAAAGTTTTCGTGATTTTTGAGAACCTAAAACTAGGCCTTTTGCAATTAAAATAGTGCTGAGAACAATCTGTTGGATAGCTTATACTGTTGATGGAAATACAAAATAGTGAAAGGGTTAGATGTTGAATTTTTGTATGAAACTTTTATGACAAGTTATAGGGAAACTAATTAAGGATCCCACCAAATTTTATAGAATTCTGGATAGGTTAAGGTATATAATAAAATGTAGACATTTGGTAGGATATGAAATGAGTCAGAACAGATCGTAACTAGGGACAACCTTTAAAACTTAGATTATTAGAGGGCTCAAATGAATTATTTTCTACTTGAAATTTTCATGGAGATTATATAACATATTTAGGATGCTTCATATAAAATATTACGAATTTTGAAGAAGTTTTTCCAATCCAAAGGAATGCAAAACAGAATAGAAATGGAACTGAAACCAATCTGCACTGTTCTGGGTTATAGAGGTAGTTCTTAGGGTTGAATGGAAGAGTTAAATGCTGAGGGAACCACGAAATAAAATACACATGTAAAGGTACCTCCATACAAAATTTTATAATTTTTAGAGAACTTTTGTCATATTTAATAATAACCCCAAATCTCAACAGAATCATAGTTTTATTTTGGGAAGCAAAAACTCTTAAACTAGAGATTTATTACTTTAGGTGCTAATATGCATGCATTAACCAAGAGCACTTATATGTTTTAGTTTTAGTTGCTAGTAGTAACCTTGGCAGCCTTGGAAAGGAAGTGATTGTGCTAGAATTTAGGTAGTTAGTTTTTCCTTAAAACACTCTTTATGTTTATGAACTTGAACTTATCAATTTTCACTGGTTGCCTGACTTTTATGCTATGATGAATGATGGTCTAAAGATATGTTATGTATGCATTCTCGGGAATTAAGAGGGTTCCCATAGTGTGCCAAGTAAGCCTCATTTTCCCCACATATTGGCCAATAATAGGAGATGCATAACCTGTTTACAGGTATGGGACTGCACTGGTTAAGTAAACCAAAATGTTATGGGTCCTTAGTGTGACCAAGATGATGTATGTATGTATGATCAATGCTTATGTTTTAGTGAAATGATTTGAGATGTTTTAAGGAATGGAATGTATACTATTTTTCTAAAAATTTTGCTAGCTATTGAGATTGTCATCTCATTATTTTAGGTCCACACAATCACATTCCAGGTACTCCAGCAAGAAGTGAGCAATAGGGGTCTCCAGGTTGAACCATCTGATTATGGATTGTATTTTCTTTGGTTGTGTAATATATGTGGGATGGCCTAGATGAGTGCTAATTCCTTTTTAGACAGCTTATAATGTGATGTAATATAAGTTATGGACTGTACCCTTTTTCTTTATGGCATAAGATCCTTTTTGCTATAAGTAATGCATATCATGCCTAGATAGTTGCCTATAAGAAATTGAAATTTGAAAATGCTTGGAATAGCCTGAAGCACTTTCATGCTTATCCAAGAAAGATAACAAACAATATAAGTGAATAGGTTAATTTATGGGCTAGGTAGACATTGCTAGAATTTCTTAGAATTAGATAGTATGAAGAATTTGATAGGTACTTCCTTAACATTGATGTAAGAAAGATTGTACCAATATCACTTAATCCTAATGACAAAGCTAGGCGATATATACCATGCATACTTTGTCCAAAATTTCAAGAGAGCCTATATACTATAGCTCAACTTTTTTCTTCTTTTCCAACCTCATTACCTCTTTCATAGGTGAGTTCTTTAAGAAAATTTGATCACCAACTGATAATTTGTAGTGCTCAACATTCATGGTCCTTATAGACTTTTGGTCTGTATTGAATTGCTTGTATTTTTTTCTAATCAATTTCACTTTATCAATGACATCTTACCATAAGTCTAACTTTATTGAGTCATCTAATAGAAAGTTTGTAACACCTCTTACATAAGGCTTTAAGTCATCCAATAACACTTTATTATAGGTAAATTCTACTAAGAGATCTTTTACCAAACTCGAAGACATATGCTTGAATCATGCTCTCCAAACTAGCATCATCAATTTAAGTTAGTCATATTCTATCAATTGTATGTTATTCCAAATTAGATTCCAAAAACTTAACTTTACTTAACTCACTCACTCACCTCTTAAGAGACCTACGATGTTTCATGTAAAACCTCAATTGGTACCATTTATATGTTGGCCTAATAATTACTAATAGGGGCAAGTTCAACTAAGGATAAATGATTTTCTCCAAAATTACACCAAAATTATATAAAAATACCTAAAGCATAACTTCTAATGTATAAACACATAATTTAGATTTACTATTAGCTATACTATAATATAGTTAAGATCCTAAACTTCCTGATTAGCTCCCTTTAAACAATATATTTAATTCTTACTTGCTGACATACCAAACAATGAAAAATATTTCACTTGTATTTTCTTTTTACCATTTATACTAGTACAATTCTTTCATATCTTAGTATATCCTTATTGTTTTAGGTTATCCATATTCACAATCTATGGCTTCTTTTGAAATCTCCTTTCTCAACAATTATTCACATACTAGATACTAGACTTAACTTAGCATGGTATAACCCTTAACACAAATATCTTGATTGCTTTACATTATTTTCGAACATAGTTCTCAAATTATTCTCCTTTCCCTTCTCAACTACATTAGGTAAACTTAGATGTTCTTCATACCTTAATACTCAATCAGTATATATTGTAAACTCATTATTCTTTCTAATTTGCACGTAATCTTGTATCTTACACAGTTATACATACTTGATATAAAGACTTTTTTTAAAATATGTTCTTTGTTAGATAAATTCTTTCAAAATCTCCATACTTTAACCTACTAACCAATTGGATACCATAATAGCTAAGTTTCAAAGAAAAGAAATTAACTTTTCTTATAATGAGAGAAATGAACTTTGAGGGAGAATGTAGTAGAATAGACGAAAAGCATAATAAAGAACAGTGCCAAAATAAAAAGTCAAAAATTTTGACAAAGCATTGAAAGAAAATTAAAATCGGGGGTTGTAATTCTTGAAAATTTATGAACAAAATCTAGCTGTTATTTCGACAAAAATCGGTGGCTGCAAGTTTTGAATATATGTGGCAAAATCTTCTTTAAATCTATTGATATTCGGTGGAAAGGAAACATTTCTGAGCTTATAAAAGTTTGTGAAAAATAAAGAATACATAGTTAACTGGTAGGATGGAGTTGATTGCTTCAAAACAGATGTAATCAATCAATTGTAACATAAATTAGTCCAAATTAAAAATTCTCAAAATAGCTCGACTGGCAAGAACATTGGGAGAACAAAATAAACTATTTGATTGTCCCTCTTCAACAATTAACTTGTTTGTATTTTCACTCCTTTTTCCTTACAATTACGCATATCACCTACAACTTTCCTACAAGAATTAAGATATCAATTCTTCATCAAGGACAACAAGGGAAAGACAAATTTCTGTCGATGTCTTAACCTTATTCTCTTTATATGTTTAATATGAACCACGGTCACAACTACTGTACATATACATGCTTGCCATCATTTTTAAAATTTTCACCTTCAATTTAGCTAATATCCACCAATCACTCACATAATTGTTCTAATTATGTCTGGCCTATTCACATAGTTATTGTAAGTATACATTTCTTTGAGTTCTATAAATGCACACGTTAATATCTTTACCTTTATTCTCAAAGTTAGGGTGTGTGTAGCTATGGAAGGAATCACATTCTGTCAATTTTGAAGTATTTGTGTCTTTTGTGGTTCCAATATTGGAAAATATGGAGAGTATGTGAAAACTGCATAAAAACTAGGTATGGTGCTGGCCAGAAGAAAAATTCATTTATTCTATGGTGGAGGTAACCATAGGTTAATGGGTTGCATGTCTACAACTACACATGCAGGAGGATGTCAAGTTCTAGGTATTATTTGAACAACTCTAGCTACATTAAACATCATAGGAAAAACAATTGGGGAAGAATTTAGGGTAGCTTCCATGCATGAGTGCATGGCTAGAATGATGAGCAATGCTAGCCTTTATTGCCTTACCAGGGGGTTTTATTACTTTAGAACAGATTTTCCAAATAGTCTCCTAGGCATAACTGAATATCCATCACAAACCAATAGGTTTGTTAAATGTTAACCATTTCTTTAATGGTCTGCTGTCTTTTCTTGATTAAGTTGTGCAACAAAGGTTCATCTCACACTCAGCATGACGAATTCTTAACTCAGCTTCAAATGCTGAGAAGTTGATTGATGCTTTATAAGCATATGTTTATGTACCGGATCCAACTATGATTCAAATAGAATGGATGATGGACAACCACAGGAAACGCAAATTGAATTTGGATCTTCATCTTTAAATGTAGTAAAACATAGCCGTTGTAGTTGTTGTTTTAATTTAAACTCGCAAGTGCACGAATCTATTAGAGTATAGATTTAGTGGTATGCAAGGTCGATCCCATGAGAATTGCCAATTCAGAGAAAACTCTAATTTAGATCCAAAATAAATAATTCTAACCTAGTTTCCATTGTCTTGTTTTGTGAGAGGAATATTGAACAAAAAATGCAAAGAACTAATATACTGAAATTAAATGAAGATGTATTCAAAGTAAAGAAGCATGCTAAGGTTAGGGGATCCACTATTGGTATTTCAAATAAAAATAAATTTAACTCTTTTATTACTCAATTAGAATCCTTACATGAATAAGTTTCCAATCAGAAGATATGTTAATTTAAACTCATCTTTGTTTATACATGAATTATATTTACCTCCTTTTTATTGTATTACTAATATATAAAACACTATTGTAAAATGGATTCAAGCGTACATTGTGTCAATCATCATATTGTCTACAATAAATCAAGATTGATTCAAGTATTTATTATGCCAAAAATTGTCTACAATGTATCAAGGTTCACACTTACAAGATTAAAAATACAAAGATGCAAAAGATAACTTGTAAATGGATTCAAGGATAAATTGTGCCAATCATTATATTGTCTACAATAAATCAAGATTGATTCAAGCATTTATTGTGCCAAATATTGTCTACAATATATCAAAATTCACATTTTACAAGATTAACTTATGCAGAAAATGAAAGAGGTAGAAAACTAATTAATATAACAAAATAAAATAAAATAGAATAGGTGGCAAATCCAAACAATAACAAAATAAAATAAAGTAGGTGGAAAAGCCAACCATGAATAATAAAAATAAGAAGTAGACGGCAAAGCCAGCCATTAAACAAGAAGAAGAAATAGGTGGCTTAGCCAGCCATTAAAACATAACATAAGAAAAGGAAGAGGTAAATACAACATCAAATATGAATATTAAAATTAAGAGTTAAATGAATTATTATTCTCATACCAAGAGTTTCACCCTTTCACCTTAGCATTATGAGATTAGTTCTCCATAATTAAGGCAAGAAAGTAAAATGAAAGATGAAGAGACATGATAATATTACGAAAGAAAATGGAAAATACAAAATATCTAAAGAGAGAAGAACTTTACAAGTACGTAGAATTCCAACAAAGCTTTCCCAAGCTCTCTGCAAGCTCCCTAACTCACTCCTCAAGTCCTCTATTTATAGATACAATTAAGTGTGGTAGGTGTGGTAATTGTCAAAATTGTTAGGTAGGAAGTTGTAGAAAGTTGACAATTTGGATACCATCATGTGCACCGAAATTGAACCATGAATATCTTCTTGAAATCTGCAGCATTTACTGACTCCATCAACATGAAAGTTGTAGAAAATTTCATTATATTTCTGTCAAGACAAATTGTGGACAAATGGGATATGTAATTTGTGACTTATGGTGAAAATACTAGAGCAAAGTCGGGTTGGACTGCAGCAGCAGACAGATTCTCTTTCAGCCCACTTTTGGCCCTTTTAATATTCAAATTTTCTAACTACTTGAACATAAAGGTTGTACCCAATTGTGTCAGTTACCCACCTACCAAATTATATATATATTGGATATGTAGTTTTTGAGATATAGCCCACGTACTGTAGCAAGGTTGGGCTAGACAGCAAACATCAAACATATTCTCAACATTGGGTGCTTTGCTTTGAATCTGTATGTTTTATTTCTTTTGGAAATGTGATTATAAATCAAGAATAAATTTTTTCATATATCCATTAGGATGCATCTCAGGAGTCAATATGATAATGCTCTTTACTCAGTCATCCTTAATGAATTTGTTTTATCTGCTTGATTTATAGACATAATTCCCAAAGAACCACAATTTAGCTCTGATTCCTCCAATTCAGTCCATTTTCTATTCTTCTCTCTATCTGTAAGAAATACACAAAACTAACGACAAGTAAGGGAGATATATGCTTAATTATGGAAAAAAGATAAGATGAAAATATTTAATTTATGAGTATAAAACTCACTCATCAGCTATACCACTTTTACTTTCTTAGAGTCTACTTGGATACCATCCTTACCAACCATACTTTCTTAAAGTTGGTAAAACTATCTTTAAATGTTGTTTATGATCCTCTGTATGCTCGAAACATATTAATATTTCGTTAATAAAGACAATAATAAATTTATCCAAGAATAGTTTAAATACTCTATTCATTAAGCTCATGAATGCAGTTGGGGAATTTGTCAAACTAAATGACATTACGAAGAACTCATAATGCCCATAATGAGTCTTAAAATAAATTTTTTGATTATCCTCTTCCCTTATCCTCAATTAATAATACTTATATCTCAAAACAATTTTTGAAAAAAAAATATTGAGCACCTTGTAACTGGTCAAACAGATAATATATACGAGATAATGGGTTTTTATTCCACTCTGTCACCTTATTCAACTATCTATAATCTATGTATAGTCGTAATGACCCATCCTTCTTTTTTGCAAATAGGTCTAGAGCACATCAAAGAGAGTACTAGAGTGTATAAATCCCTTGTCTAACAAGTCTTACAACTAATTCTTCAATTCCTTGAGTTCAGTCATTGCCATTCTATATGGGGGTATAGACACTGGTTGGGTTCCAGGAAGTAAATCAATATCAAATTCTATTTTACGTTTCGAGGTAATCTTGGCAATTCTTCAAGAATTACATAAGAAAATTCTCTAACCACTGGAACTTGATTTACACTGGTATATTTAATATCAACATCTCCCATCACTACCAAATATCCTTGGCACCTTTCTGTAATAACTTATAAGCTACTAAAATAGAGATTAGATTTTTTTGGGGTACCTCACTACGTGTATCGAAAAGGAAGATTCTTTAGGAATATTGAATTTAATCTTCTTTGGATGACATTCTAAATTGGCCTGACATGTTGCCAACCAATCCATTTCTAATATCACATCAAAGTCTACCATATCTAGAAAACTAGGTAAAACAGATATCATATTCCGAAACAATCATAATTGGCATTTGTCTCAATTCTTTAAATTATTTGGAACACCTATCCTTTTCACTTCAGTCAATAATTGACCTATAGATACCTTTTAAGATGTCACAATATTCAATCAACTTTATACTAGAAAATTTAACAACTTGCAATAGAAAGGAAATTGAGACCCTATAGAATCCTTCAGCAGCATCAGAAGTATAAATATGTCCGACTCATATACATACTAAAGGTCCTACTAAAGAATCCATTGCTTCGATAGCCACAAGGAAACCTAATACTCTGATACCAACTTGTCATGCCCCTAATTTAAGGGCACATGAAACACATATACCATGAATAAATATTTTCCATAAAAATGCATAATTCAATTCTTTATCCTGAAAACATATACATATAAATTTTCTCATGCATATACCATATATAGACTAAGTCCATAAACATCAGAGTAGCAGTAGAAGTAGAGATCCTTCCTGTAGCATTCAGAGCATACTCTAGAGTACAAGTACAATATAAATCAAAATCTATGAACCTTAGAAACAAAATAGGCTCACTAGAGAAAATGTCGCCTAGCCGATCACCTATCTAATGGGGAAGGCAAAAACTCTATATTCTTATATGAAAAATATAGAAATGTCATATTGCGAGTTTGACAACTCAGTGAGTAGATAATACCTCCTATGACCTCTCAAATCAACATATGGATGTACTCATATATTAAAATTTATCACATCAAAAATTACAGTTTAGAAGTACATCCATATGGGACCCGCATTTTCAAATATTCTCATTTCAAATCACATTCAGATATCTGTAACCATATATGATACGTTATGATTGTTAATCAAACAATGATATGCATTAAAAAAATTTCTTATAAAATATATTAGGAGGATCCCATATCAAAACCACCATATCAGAGTTCAATCCCTTTCGTACTTTGTTGGTGTAGGATTTTCCTATACTTTGTATCTTAGCCAAGGTTTGCCTTACTACCATTTAAGACGACACACAAAGAAACTCTAATATGAGCAATTTCCCAAGCACAAAGTAAGGGTAGGCAAATCACATCTTATATAACTAGCATCTCGCCCATATAGGAGGCATCTTGCTCTCCATCACATATCATATTTCGTGTGTTGGTCCTCACACGAGGCTAGCACCACCTCTACTAGCTGACATATCAAGGTGCACTAGGGCTAACATCACCTGCTGTTAGCAAACAGTGTTTTCAATAGGATTTCTCCACTAAATTATCATATGCACATATTCCATATCATTCAACACAGAGCTTTCAATATAATACAGAATTTCAGTCTCAATACAGCTCATTTGTCATAAATTACCCAATTAAGGTTTATCACATATACATGCCCTTTCTCGAGGAAATCATATAACTTATAAATCAATGCTACGTGCATAAATTTTCATTTAATGAGAAATACATGTAGTATCAAATATACCATGAGTTCAGAAATTTATTTTCAAATCTATACTCTTCTTGAACTATATTTTAGATTGTAAATAATTTAGATAATTTAATCCATTTCAGAAACATATAAAAGTGTAAATATCTTATAAACATACTCAATTACACATTTAAAGATTAAGAAGAGTATAAGGCAAGTTATAGAAAGAATCATCTATGCACAAGGTAAAGCTCCAGATTGGACAGCCTAAAAATGCACTTTTTCAATCCTCATTTGATTAAATGAACCTTAAAAATGAGTCCAGAGGGTCCAAAAACCTAGGAAATGACTCTAAAATTGCACAATTTTGCCTTTGGGAGCTTGGTCAACACAAGTCAACCGTTGGGGTACTATTCACGGTCGAAAAGTACTATTCATTGTCAAAAATTACTATTCACAATGAACAAAAAGTTGTCAGATGGTTGAAAAATTTCATATGCTAAGGTGTATCTAGCTCTTGAATCCATCTACGGTGTCAGATTTTCAATTTTAGGCCTCTAAATAAGAGTTTCAGAGTTTACCTTTTTCTAAAAAATTTTACTTTCAATCTGTGGTGATTCTATGGTTGATTTGAAAAATTGTTCAGTCAAAATCGTAGTATTCTCCATCTTGAATCTAGTGGTACCCTCATTTTTTAGATCGGAAGCCAATAGGCACTCCAGATCTATAGAGAAAAATGAAGGTTATTATTCACACTATTCCTACTATCCATCGATTATGAATCAAATTTTTAAACTTGCTTCCGTCTCCCCCCTATTTCTTTCTTCTTCTTTTTATAATTATTTAATAATTAAATATTTAAAATTTATTATTATTATTCTTATTATATACATATAAATACTTTTTTTCATCCTAAAATATCTCAAAAATTTCTAAAAATTTACATTCTTATAAAACTTTAGTTGAACTCTTAAATCATGACTTTTCTTGATAAAAATTCTAATAAAACAAATCAGAAAATCAATATCTTTATACATAAAAAAGAAAGAATATTTCTAAAAATAAAACAAAAATTTATTAGAGGCCAATATAATTACTTTAATTAAAAATATATTTACTTTTAGCAAAATATAATTATTTAAAATAAAAGTATTTTTTTATCGTAAAATATTATTATTTAAAAATTACATAATATGACAC
This sequence comes from Gleditsia sinensis, assembly GCA_037074535.1. Lineage (NCBI taxonomy): Eukaryota > Viridiplantae > Streptophyta > Magnoliopsida > Fabales > Fabaceae > Gleditsia > Gleditsia sinensis. The sequence goes on along the minus strand of CM073464.1, from coordinate 28,110,730 downwards.
ATCTCATACTTAGCATGATGAATTATCATCTCAACTTCAAATGCTGAGGAGTTGATTGATACTTTACAAGCATATATTCATGTACCTAATCCAACCATGGCTCAAATAGATTGGAAGACAGATAATCGTGGAAAGCGCAAGTTAGATTTTGATCTTCATCTGTAACTGTAGTAAGACATGCCATTATTGTACTACTTTTACTTTCTTAGCGTCAACTTAGATACCATCCTTACCAACCATCCTCCCTTAAATGTTGCTTATGATCCTCTATACTCTCAAAACATATTAGTATTTCATTAATAAAGATAATAATAAATTTATCTAAAAATAGTTTAAATACTCAATTCATTAAGTCCATGAATGCAGCTGGGGTATTTGTCAAACTAAATGACATAACCAAGAACTCATAATGCCCATAGTGAGTCCTAAAAGAAATTTTTTGAATAACCTCTTCCTTTATCCTCAATTAATGATACTCATATCTCAAATCAATTTTTGAAAAAAATATTAAGCACCTTGTAACTGGTTAAACAGATCATCTATACGAACTAATGGATTTTTATTTCACACTGTCACCTTATTCAATTATCTATAATCTATGCATAGTCATAATGATCCATCCTTCTTTTCCACAAATAGGTCTAAAGCACCTCAAGGAGAGTACTAAGGCATATAAATTTCTTGTCTAACAAGTCTTACAACTAATTCTTCAATTCCTTAAGTTCAGTCGTTGCCATTCTATATGGGGGTATAGACACTGGTTGGGTTCCAAGAAGTAAATCAATACCAAATTTTATTTTATGTTTCAAGATAATCCTGACAATTCCTTAGGAATTACATCAAAAAGTTCTCTAACCACTGGAACTTGATTTACACTGGTATATTTTATATCAACATCTCCCACCACTGCCAAATATCCTTAGCACCTTTTTGTAATAACTTATAGGTTGCTAAAACAAAGATTAGATTTTTAGGTACCTCACTATGGTCTTATTGTATCAAGAAAGAAGATTCTCCAGAAATATTGAATTTAATCATCTTCATATGACATTCTAAAATGGACTTACATGTTGCCAACCAATCCATTTCTAATATCACATCAAAGTCTACCATATCTAGATATTTAGGTAAAACAGATATTATATTTAGAAATGGTCATATTTGGCATTTGTCTCAATTCTTTAAATTTTTTGGAACACCTATCCCTTTCACTTTCAGATAGTAATTGACCCATATATACCTCTTAAGATGTCACAATATTTAATCAACTTTATACTAGAAAATTTAATAGCTTGGAATAGAAAAGAAATTGAAACCCTATAAAATCCCTCAGTAATACTTGAAGTATAAATATGTCTGACTCATATCCATACTAAAAGTGCTAGTAAAGAATCCTTTGCTCTGATAGCAACAGGGAAATCTAATGCTCTGATACCAACTTGTAACGCCCCCAATTTTCGAGCACGTGAAACAAACATTTTTTTCCGCAATCAGATATTTTTCATAACATGCATAACACTATTCTTTTTCATAGAAATAGATACATATAGGTTTTCTCATGTATATACATTATACAGACCAAGTCATAAATGTCAAAGTAACAATAAAAACAAGGATCCTACCTTTGGTGTTTAGAGCATACTCTAGAATACAACCACAATATAATTCAAAACTGTGAGCCTTGAAAGCAACGTAGAATCACCTAGAGAATATGTCACCTAACTAATCACCTATCTATAGGATTAGACTTGCATTCTTATATGAAAAATGTGAAAATATCGTGTAGTGAGTTTGATAACTCAGTTAGCAGATAATACCTTCTTTGACCTCTTAGGTCAGCATATGGATGTACTCATGTTTTAAAATTTGTCACATAGTAAATACAATTTAGAAGTACATCTATATAGGAACCGTATTTCAAATATTCTCAAATAAAAGGATATTCAGATATCCAAAACTATATTCAGCACGGTATGATCATTAAAAAAATGTTGTTATGCTCAGCTATATAGACTTTAGTAAAATATTAAACTTTTGAGATAAAGTTATAAATTTTAATCACCTGCCTCACTCTATGATCTGGCACACTCAATTTAAAATGACCTACCTCATTCGGCGATCTGGTCAACCCAATTTAAAATGACCAGCCTTATTCAGCGATAGGGTCAACCCAATTTAAAATGACCTGCCTCATTCGGCGATCTAGTCAACCCAATTTAAAATGACTTGCCTCATTCGATGATCTAATCAATCCAATTTAAAATGACCTGCCTCATTCGGTGATCGGGTCAACCAATTTAAAATGACCTGCCTCATTCGGCGATCGGGTCAACCCAATTTAAAATGACTTGCCTCATTTGGCAATCTGGTCAACCCACACACTTAATTCACTCATTTACTATACGCTTAGTGACTGGTCGACTACAGTCACAATAGTGATTAGGGAATGTGAGTTTATCACCCATATGCCTCCTTATATTACCAATGTCACCCGGTTGGAGTGGCCTTCCTTTGGCTCACTCAGGCTAATAAGGCGTCCACTACTCGGTACTGTCACAAGCCATATAACCCATCGATATTCATCCATACATATAAATACATATATATAAATGCATATTCATCAAATGCAATGTATAATTATCAAGCAACTCTCCATAAACTTTATGCTTGCCATTCAATCATAATCAGCAACTATATAGTTTTACAAATCAATGCCTCATGCATATAATATTCACTTTACCAAATAATGATAAATACATTTAGTAACACATATTCAATGAGTTTCAAAACCTATTTACAAAACTATACTCTTCTTGAACTATGTGCTAGTTCATAAGCAAAATATGAATATAGGATATAGATGTTTTGTCCTAAAATCATGTATTATTACCTACTTTTTAAAATTATGAATGTAAGATATAGATGTTTTGTCTTAATGCCATGTGACCTAATCTTAATTATTATTACAATACTATTTTCTCACATGATTCTTTATTTTCCTTCTTGGATTTGGGCTCATTCTTACCCATTTCCTTTGCTTTGGCTAAAATTCTACCTTTCATAAAGGGTTTGGTTACATTTTCATGATTTTTGGGCTATAGGACCAACTTCTATATCCTAGTCCAAGTCTTTGTTTTATTTCTTGCTTGGGCTATCCTATTGGCTTGCTAGAAATTCATGTAAAGTTGAAAAACTCTATATAAAGTGTCCATAGGTGAAAGCCCAATTTATAGGTGGAGATGTTAAACTTAGTAACTCTAGCTCTTGAATTAGGAAAAATTACCCTAATCCAATCTTCTTGAAATTTTAAGACCTTTACTTACTTCACAAAAGTTTATCTTCCTTACCCAAGAACTTTGCCTCTCTTTAGTATGTTATTTCTAATTTTTCCTATTAGGTTTTCTCTCTTTACCTATTCCTTTAATGTTAGAAACATTTTCTATGCATACACATAAGGTAAAGAATTTCTAAGGATTATATTTCTTAGATATATAAAAATTGTCTAATAAATTTTATTTCCTTAATTAATTATTTATGTACCTTTATTAATAAAAGAAACGAAGTTACGGATGTTACATTAAATATTTATGTACCTTTATTAATAAATGAAATGAAATTAGGGATGTTACATCAGCACCAGGAACGGCATCTGTACTGATCTAAACATAATATCAGTAACATAATGAGATATAAAATCCCATCAAGGTCAACATCCAATGAATACAAGCATAATGAAATACTTATATGTGTTGTCCAGTTGTATAAGCTTCTGAATTTTTTTTCTCTTTCTTACAATAAAGGTACAGTAAAATACATATAGGCCTTAATACATCGCTCATAATGGCTTATCATCTGAAAGTCTCTCTCAATTTCAAACCTCAATGTGGCGTGAGCCTTAATACTACAGCAACTCACCCATTATTGAGTGCCTTTGGTCGGAGCAGTCCTTCCCACATTGACTACTCTAGGCTATAAGGCGTTCCCTATCTCGGTATCGTATCCAAGCCACGACCCTTGTAACATCCCTAATTTCCTTTCTTTTATTAATAAAGGTACATAAATATTTAATGTAACATCCCTAATTGTGTTTCTTTTATTAATAAAGGTACATAAATATTTAATTAAGGAAATAAAATTTATTAGACAATTTTTAGATATCTAAGGACATATAATCCTTAAAAATTCTTCACCTTATGTGTATGAATAGAAAATGTTTCTAACATTAAGGGAACAAGTGAAGAGAGAAAACCTAATAGGAAAAATTAGAAATAACATACTAAAGAGAGGCAAAATTCTTTGGTAAGGAAGATAAATTTTTTGTTAAGTAAGTAAAGGTCTTAAAATTTTAAGATTGGATTAGGGTAATTTTTCCTAATTCAAGAGTTAGAATTTTCTAAGTTTAACATCTCCACCCATAAATTGGGCTTTCAACTATGGACACTTCATATAGAGTTTTTCCACTTCACATAAGTTTCTAGCAAGCCCATTGGATAGCCCTAGCAAGAAATAAAACATAGACTTGGATTAGGATATAAAAGTTGGACCGATAGCCCAAAAATTATGAAATGTGACCAAACCCTCCATAAAAGATAGAATTTTAGCCAAAGCAAAGGAAATGGGTAAGAATGAGCCCAAATCCAAGAGGAACAAAAAAAAATCATGTGAGGAAATAGTAGTGCAATAATAATCAAGATTATGTTACATGGCATTAAGACAAAACATCTATATCTTACATTCATAATTTCAACAAGTAGGTAATAATACATGGCATTAGGACAAAACATCTATATCCTATATTCATAATTTCAACAAGTGGATAATAATACATAGCATTATGACAAAAAATTATTATCCTACACAAATAATTTTAGCCAAGTAAGGGATATCTAATGGCTGAAAATTTGTCACTTAGAAAGGCAAACCTATCATACTTGATTAAGGCAAAAGAAAAAGGAAATGAATCCCTAAATCAAAAGGACATTGTCCCTTGTCTTAAGAACATATTATCATAATTTTCAAAATACAAATCTCCTTTTGCTATGCATATCTTGACTAAGGAAGAGGAAGACAAGAACGTGAGTTATTTTTTTCCAAATAAACAACCAAGTGCATCTTAATTGTGAGTAGGTAGACCCATGATCATGAAAGGTGAACCACTTGATAGTTTATTTAAGAAAAACCCACCCTTATAACATTATAATTTTATCCAAGTGAGGGAGAGGAAAAATAGAAGCAAGGTAGAGTGAGGAAATGAGAGAAAGAGAGGGGAAGAAAGGAAGGAAGAAGAAGTCTAGAGGACTAAGTACTCAAGGTAAGTTAGCTTAATCTCCACTTGAATCCATATTTCTTCTTCATCCTTGGGGTTCAAAAACTCACCCTCCTTCTTTTATTTAAGCTGTTAGAAAAGCTAAGGGAAGGGAGGAATCTTGCTACTTGCTTCAAGAGGAAACAAGAAAGAGAATTCACTAAGTGAGCTAGGGAGATCTTTTGTTAGGTTTAACAATATCTCTTTTTGAAGAAAAGCTTTGAAATTTGTAACATTTATGTGGGATTTTAATCTTCGAACTTTGACAAAATTTACAATATTTGCTACATTGATGATTGGTCATGGATGTTGCTATATCATGTTACATGTTATTTTGCATATGATGGGATGTTTTGGACATTACGGTTGGTGTGGAAAGTTCTGCATAGGCATGCTATGGGTGGTAAAAATTTTATGATTTTTATACTACTATTTTGTATATTTGAATGTAGTGAAAAATTGTTGGAATATGATTAGATGTAAAGAAAATGGAAGAGGATGTAATATAATGATGAACTAAAAGCTTAGGAAAGGATTGGTTAGGAAACTGGATTTTAGGGTAACCAGGAAAGCTTCTATTTTTAAAATTCTAGAAAACATCGGTTAGGAATTAAAAGAAATGGTTAACTTGAAAAATGTAGATCAATGTCTCAAGATTATTTAACCACTAGAATTAATTAATTTGGAGTCAAGATGAGGGAGATATTTCCTGATATGTAAGCAGTGGTCAGAAAATGGTTAACCAAGGAAGAATCTGTCAAGTATGCTTCTGTGTTTGAATTTCTAGGATAAATCTGTAGGAAATTAAAAGAAATTATTAACATGAAAAATGTAGATCTATGTTTCACAGATTTTTAGTCATTAGAATCATTTAAATTGGAATCAATATGAGGGAGATATGGTCCAATTAGTAAGCAAAGGTCAGAAACTAGCTAACTAGGGAAGAATCTATTAAGTATGCTTCAATGTTTAAATTTTTGGGAACAACGTGTAGGGAATTAAAGGAAATTGTTAACATAATAAATACATATATATGTATCATGGATCTATAGGCTCGAAAATCACTTAATGTGGAGTCCATGTAAGAGAGATATAGCTGATTGATAAGTAAAGGTTAGAATTAGTCCAGAATCCAGGGTGATAAATGTAAGTGTATTTGTTTTTTATTTTCTGGGAATAATTAGTAAGGAATTGAAAGAAATTATAAACATGAAAGTTGTATATAAATGTCTTAGTGTTTTTATGGGATTTGAAATCACCTCCATTGGAGTTATTATTAGAGAGATACTGTCCAATTAGTAAGTAGAGGTTTGAACCTACCCGAGAAGAAATAGCATTGAATTTTAGGGAGTACTAACACCATGATTACTTAAGATTTCACTAAAATGTTCAACATAAGGGTTTTAGAGGACTATCCTATCTTTCAATTGACACCAAGATCACTTGAATCAGATTTAAAATGTGGGTGTTATGCTCTATTTAGTGAAGAGAGGATAATAATATTTTAAAAAGAAGAAGAATCTTATAAATGAAAATAATAAATTACTAATGTATGCCATAGCCATTGCCATTGCATGAACTCCTTACCATCTTAAGTGTGTAATTTTGACCTAGAAATATTTTATAAAGTGATATTTGAAATGATTATGTTTATGGCATGATTACCAATGATTTTTGGTAATGATTATATTTTGATGAAAATTATGGCATGTGAGTATAATGAATGTACTTGTTATTGAAATCATATTTATGTCTATTAATGTGAAAAGAAAATAAAAAAAGAAATAAGCACAGTCACATGGTGGTCCGTGTGGTGCGCCAGAAGGGGATGCCCTACCAACGGTTATGATTATGTTAATGAGAAAAGAAAGAGAAAGTGTGCCATGTCGAACGGAGCGAGAAAATCTCGTTCTAGAGAGTAGAAAGTACTCACCCTGACTGAGGTAGCTTGATATGAAAATAAGTTGATAGCCATCATATGATATTCTAAAAAATAGTTATTCATGCCATACATGTCATAACTGTATGATTTTCATGTGCATAGATAAAGTGCATTCATGTGACCTAAAGATAATTGCTGTAGCTTATACAGATGAACATGACGTGACAAGCATTATTGATAATAATTTATTGTTGAACCTACTGGGATTTATTTCCCACTATATTTTCATATCATGTTTAGAAAAGTAAGTTATGCAGATATTCTCTATGACTGACTTTTAGCGTACGTTGAGTCGAGTTGGCTAAGATCCCAGTGAAGTTGCAACCATCCGCACCTGTATCTCCAGAATTGGTGAATATGGATGAATAAAATGTATACTTATATGTGTTTAATTTTGTACATATGTTTTGCTTAATAATGTGTACGTGAACCAAGAATTGTATAACTATTATTGGTATTTCTTAAACCTTATTTATGTTTGGTTAATTTAATTAAATGTTATTATGAGTTAAATAGTTAGAAGTAAGAAGGTAATGACTTCATGGAATTTTAGAAATATACATATAAGTATATATGTAAAAAAAATAGAATTGTTACAACCCTTCAGTCGCCTTACCTCATAAGGTGCCGCATGCCGCTAGGTCACCTTAGTGGGTAAGGGTCATTCTGGAATTTGTCAGTCGCCTCAATACAACAAGGTCACACTTGTTACCAGGCCACCATGCTTCAGAGAGGGTCCTTCTGACCAAGGTTATATCTTTTACATGTTTTTCAGCCACTTAATTCAACAAAGAGCATACATATTAATAACCATCATGAGCATAATCCACATTCATTCACAAGCAAGCCATAACAATTTCATCATGTGTTAAACATACAATGCGCTTGCATTCTTTCCTACTATTCATACATCATTTACTTGCTTAGCGCTGCACATGCAAATGATCTTTAACATTTAATAATGTTCAGGCATCATTCCTTCATGCTTACATAGTTAATTCAATGAGCATACATAATCAATTAGATATTAAATATTTCTTTTAACATACCTAACTCATAAAACTCTCATTATCATTCTATAAACATTACTGATTAATTGGGAATTAAAGAGGAAACAGAAAATGCTGAAAAAGGGTGAGATAGCATGAAGCACAGCTTGGCCGTGTCACCAAGCACGACTGTGCTTCTTGCCAGTGCTTACTCCCGTGCTTCCCTCACAACGTGGCCGTGTCACACATAGACCCGCATCAAGCACGGCCTGGCCGTGCCACCAGGTACAGCCGTTCTTCAAGCCGTGTTCTTCATTTCTCTTCATTTTTACCCCTCCAGCCTAGAGCACGGCTGTGCTGTGAACACGAAACTCACAAAACTCTCTCCTTTTCTCCTAAACCAGCCAAGTAAACCTACCAACAAAGATATCAACATTTAAAGCATGAAAAACCTAATTTTTCTATAGCATATGACCACTCAAATCATGGATTTAACCTCAAAACCGACTACACAAAATTTCCCCAAGTCACTACCTCATGCATATAAGTGAACATCCATCAATGCCATAAATTCCTCAACAAAATTTCTATCTACCCTTCCAACATACTTTAATGCACACATACAAGTTAGCCATTAAATCACCCAACCAAAATTTATAAAAGAGGATGTTGATCTTACCTTATATACCACAAGAGTTTATTTCTCTCACTACATGACTTCCTCTCTCTTTCTTTAATTCCAAACTGCAAACAAATCCTCCATCACTTAATTCCAAAGATTCAAGGTTAAAATACAAGATCAAGGGATTACCTTTTCCTTCTTATTTTTCAGCTTCCTCTCCCTTTCCTTCTTCTCCCTTTCCTCTCTCTTCTTCTCTTCCTCTTTCCTTCTCTTCTTCTTTTTTTTCCTTTCTGCCGTGGCTCTCTCTCTCCCTCTTGCTAGATGCTTGGTGACTTGGTCACCAAGTCTGCAAGGAAATAATATAAAAAGCTAGCTTCTCCAATAAGCCACTTCCTCCTTAACCAATACCCTCCAATTCCCTAAAAATTTCAAGATTGCCACTCCATTATAATGGAACTATGTAGTTGGCTAAGGCATTGTTTGGGTGAAGGGAAAAATTACCAAGTGTTTAATTCCTTCTTGAGACATATTCGAATGGATTTTTGTGCAACTTTCTTCATAGCTCCTCATCTCTATTTTTACTGCCTAATTATGGCCCTACAGATAAAGAAATTACTACCTCCTTAAACATCTCTTCGAAAAATGAGAAATCCCTCATTAAACATTCACAATTATTTCCCTATAAATACCCCATTTAATCCTTTCTTAATATTTCATTTTATGAATATAATTAACAGATTTTTGGGCATTACAACTCATACCCATATCTCTGGAACTGGTCAACATGGATGAATAAGATGTAGATATATATGTGTTTGACTTTTATATGGATGTTTTGATTAATTATATGTATGTGAACTCAGAATTGTATCAATATTAATGGTAAACCTTATACCTTAATTATTCTTGGTTCAATTAATTGAATGTTGTTATGAGTTAGGTAGTTAGAAGTAAAGAGGTAATGACTTCGTAAGAAAAAAAAATAGAGTTGTTACACATGACATCATATTCACCATTGTCATCATCATATAACAAATATATATTAATACGTCTAACATCATGTAATCACGTAGGCATTATAAGTGTCAACTGTTGCTTTGGAATATATATACGTAATATAAACAATGTAACACGCAAGTGCATGTATCGCAACCAAGTAATACAGTGATGAGTGACTATCGTCCCACGAGGAATTGTAACCAAAAATCACTTGTAGTAGATTGACCTGTGAATATTGTAGCAAAAATGTTGGTGGTAAAGAAAAATTAGATTCAAGCACAAAATAAGATAGAACAAAATAAGGAACTCTGAAATGATATTTTGTGACACGTGAGGTGAACAGAAGAAAATCAGATAATAATGACAACTAGGGTTGATTTAGGGTTGACATGAAATCCAACACTCGTTTTGCTCTGACTTTGCTGTAGCAAGTGCACTAGTGACCAGTTTTATATTTTGAATGGGTTCTTTCTAGAACTACCACTTCCTGCTAGCCTTGAGGTTAGATTTATACATTCCTATATAAATCCAATCCTATAGAACTACACTTGATACTATAAAACTATTAGGTCATACGGGACAACTATATATCCCTATATTAGTTGTGCATTGGCTTTTTTACCAACCCATAACATTTAACTCAGTCTAACTTCCATTTCCCCTTACAGGTTCAATGTCAGTATCAGTATTCCACTATTGAGGGTCATTCAATTGCAGAAATTAAGAAATGAAAAGATCAGTTTGAATGCCAAAAGAAATGCTAAAATAGAGTCATTCATTTACTAAAAATATGCTAAAAGTTGACATCAACCCATTTGCAAACTTAGCTGGAAGCTTAGCCCATCATCATATCCAAGTTAATTACAACTGAAAACATAAGAACAACCATAATGAAAGGAGTAAAATGCAGTAGAAACAGAGGCCGCAAAAATAATAGAAGTACGAAAGTGAAGAAGAGTTCTATGGAAGGATCTTTTCTCTCCCACGTTCGACTGCTCCTTCGTCTAGCATAACCAATAGCTTCTACCACCCTTGCCTGATGGGTTCCCAATGGAACAATATCCCCCTCCTCTGTACGTTCCCGTAAGAAATCAGGGGCTACTCTAGGTGTTTCTCCTTTCTCTCTATATCCCGTATGTGTATCCCTATGCATCTATGTATTTTGTTCTCTTTCCAGCCTTTTATAGGCTAGGATTATGGTCCCGGTGGTATGGCTCCTTTTTGGCTTTTTTCTTTTTTGGCGTACACTTTTTCTAGTGCCTTTTCCTCCACCTTCAATAGTGGAGACAACTTCTGTCTTATGACAACTGAGTGCTCATTTCTTCCATGCAGGGTAGTGGGAGCAACACCTGCTGCAGCAGCAAAGTGCTTAACCCACCTGCATCGTACCATACAACATTAGCTCCCAAGCATGCACCCAATATCATTCGGCAGAAGACACGCCCAGCATAATTCGGTTTGTAGCCCCTTTGTCTTAAGATGCACGCAGGATTGTTGTAGCACCCTTTGTCCTATAGTGAACATTGAATTTTACAATCAGGCGTGATGGTTGTTCTCTTATTCAGGAGATGCAAACACAATATAAAATCAAGGGTAATTAATACTAAATCAACCAAAATGTAGAGTAATAAGTATGAGAAAAGCATACAATAACTCAATTGAATTAGAGCTAACATTAACTCATCATTACATCATTTAACAAATATGTATTAATCCATCTATCATCATATAATAATGTATACATAATACCATTTAATCATCATACATTAATACAATAGTATAAATATGATAGCATATAATCGTCATGCATTTAGATCATGATGTATGCATCATACTCTCTAATTATCATCACCGCCGTGATAAGGTTATGCATTAGTCAAGTACATCATCTTCATCATACTTATTATCATCATCTCATCATTTAACATATATGCATTATTACACAATGTATATCATGTTTCTTATCATAAGAAGTAGTGAAAACTAATATTATATCACAAAGATTATTGGGCATTCTTCTTCAATTTATTTTCTATAATTATCATCTAGTTAATGGGGTTCATTTAATGCCATTTATAGATAAAACAGGGCAAAAATAGCTCCAAACATAGCTTGGCCATGCCTTAGAATATGGTCGTGCTTGAGATTGGTGTCACACTTCCCATGACTCCTCATTCCAACTCTTGCTGACTGGCCCTAGCCCTAAAAGTGACCAAATTACCATTTCATCCTTTAGGGCTTTCTCTAAAAATAAGAATTCCCTTCTTTATTACTTATAAATATACTAACAAAGATGAACCATTTTATTCATTTTTTACCCTTCCTCATTCATTGATTTAAGAAAATGAAAGAAAATCCAAGGTGTTACATAGACTAGATTCTAAATCAATCTTACTGCTATCGATTATTGATTGTAAATCTTGTAGATTTTCCTCTAGTCCTAACCCTTTAGAAATTGCAGTCATTAGACCCCCTATAACCACTTTGTCGCTTATAGCATTACCCACCCTAGTCATTTGGTGAGCCATAAAGGATCCAATGTCCACTTAATGACCGTTTAATATAGTCCATAGGAAATAAAGATCTCTTTGATTTGCAGCCCCATCACTTTTGGCCCTACCAAAAACTGTATGGGGCCTTAGGTGTAACGCCCCCAATTTAAGGGCACGTGAAACAACTTTTTTTTTTTCTGCAATCAGATATTTACCATAACATGTATAGCACTATTCTTTGTCATGGAAATAACTACATAGAGGTTCCCTCATGTATACACATTATATAGACCAAATTATAAATACCCAAGTAACAATAGAAATAGGGATCCTACCTGTGGCGTTCAGAGCACAATCTAGAATACAAACACAGTATAATTCAAAAACTGTGAGCCTTGGAAGCAACATAGACTCAACTACAAAATTTTCAACTAACTGCAGAATCAAACTATGTATTCTTATATGAAAAATATAGAAATATCATGTAGTGAGTTTGACAACTCAGTGAACAGATAATACCTCCTGTGACCTTAGGTCAACATATGGATGCACTCATATTTTAAAATTTGTTACATAGAAAATACATTGCGAAAGTACATCCATATGGCACCCGCATTCCAAATATTCTCAAAACAAAGGATATTCAGATATCCAAAACCATATACTGTACTGTATGATCATTAAACAAATGTTGTTATGCATAAAAGTATTTCACATGAAATTATTAGGAGTAACCCATATCAAAACCATCAAATATTCCCAAGCACATAGCAAGGGATGTTGTTATGTTTAGTTGTATAAGTTATAGTAAAATATTAAACTTTTGAGATAAAGTCATAACTTTTGTTGATGCATAATTAACATATTATATATGCACTAAAAATCCACTCTTTTTACATAATGCTCAAACATGTTACAGCTCTCAATATATTCAATTCACTCATTTGCTATACACATAGTGACCGATCGACAATAGTCACAATAAGTGATCAGGGAATATGAGTTCATCAGCCATCTACCTCCTCACATTACCACTGTCACCCGGTTAGAGCGGCTCTCCCTTGACTCACTCAGGCTAATAAGGCATCCCCTACTCGGTACCGTCACAAGCCATACAACCCATAAATATTCTTCCATACATATAAATACGTATATATAAATGCATATTCATCAAATGCAATGTATAATTATCAAGTAACTCGCTATGAGCTTTACACTTGCCATTCAATCATAATCAACAACTTTATAGTTTTACAAATCAATGCCTCATGCACATAATAATCACTTTACCAAATAATGATAAATATATTTAGAACCACATATTCAATGAGTTTCAAAATCTATTTGCAAAATCATACTCTTCTTGAACTATGTGTCAGTTCATAAACAAAACAAATATTTTAACACATTTCAGAAACTCATGATAGCATAAATAATTTATAAACGGAATCAATTATACATTTTAAGTTCAAGAAGAGTATGGGGTAAGTCATAGAAAGAATTATCTACTCACAGGGTAAAGCTCCAGGTTAAAAAACCTTAAAATACACTTTTTCAATTCAAATTTGATCAATTAAACCCAAAAAACGTGTCCAAATGGTCTAAAAACCTAGGAAATGACTCCAGAATCACGAAAGTTAGCCTATGGGAGCTTGGTTAACACTAGTCAACTGTGGGAGTACTATTCATGGTTGGAAATCACTATTTATACCGGGCGAATTTACTGTTCACGGTGCATAAAATGTTGTGAGATAGCCAAAAAATTCCTATTCTAAGGTTTATCTAGCTCCTGAATCCATCTACTATCTCAAGTTTTCAATTTAAGGTCTCCAAGTAAGAGTTCTAGAGTTTACCTTTTTCTAAGATTTTCTACTTTAGATCTGCGGCGATTCTGCCGCTGATTTAGAAAATTGTTCGGCCAAAAGCGTAGTACTCTCAGTTTTAAATCTAGTGGTACCCTTAGTTTTGAGATTAGAAACCAGTAGACACTCCAGATCTAGAGAGAGAACATGGTGGTGAGAAAAATATTATTCACAATATTCACAAAGGTTTTTTATTCTTCTTACGATGCGTCTCCCCTTCCCCCTTTTTCTTTCATTATTTATTTATTTATTATTATTATTTAATAATTAAATTTTTAAATTTTTTTTCATTATATACATATAAATATTATTTTTTATCCTAAAATATCCCAAAAATTTCTAAAAAATTATATTATTGCAAAACTTTAGTTGCACTCTTAAATCATAACTTTTCTTGATAAAAAGTGTAATAAAAAAATCACAAAATAAATATCTTTATGCATAATAGAAGAAAGAATATTGTTAAAAATAAAACAAAATTTATTAAAGGCATATATAATTATCTTAAGTAAAACAAAAATCCCTTTAACTAAAATTATATTTATTTATAGCAAAACATTATTATTTAAAAATTACGGGATATTACATTCTTCCCCCCTTCAGAAATTTTGATCATCGAATTTAAAACCATCCTGTCATAAGTAGGGAATGAAGCCAAGGCATAAATTATAGTTATTAATTTCACTACTCAAGCTATTAAGGATATCTCTTTTGTATATCATCTTTACTTTTTAAGGAGTTTATTCACTTGAGTGGTTTTGCCATATAACCTTAACTATAGAGATTTCTTTCAGCCATAAGTTTTTCACTTGTCGATCAATAATAGATATTGATTTTTCTACATGATTAAACCAAATTCTTGTCTAATTAAATCTCTTAGAATTAAATAGCATGAGAAGAATTTGATAGGTACTTCCTTAACATCAATGCAAGATGGAATGTATCCACATTACTTAATCTAGATGGCAAGGCTAAGTAATGTACTACTATACCTACTTTGTTAAAGATTTCAAAAGAGCATATATACTAAAACTTAACTTTTTCCTTCTTTCCAAACCTCATTACCTCTTTCATGGGTGAGTCCTTTAAGAATATTTAGTCACCAGTCGATAATTTCTGGTGTTTAATTTTCATGGTTCTTATAGACTTTTGGCTTGTATTGAGTTACTTGTATTATTTTTCTAATCAATTTCATATTATTAATGACATCTTATAATAAGTTTGACCCCACTAAATCATTTAACAGAAAGTTTGTTATAGCTTTTACATAAGGCTTTAAGTCATCCAATAACACTTTATTATAGATAAATTCTGCTATGGGATCTTCCACCAAACTCGAAGACATATGTTCGAAGCATGCTTTCCAAACTAGCATCATCAATTTAGGTTAGTCATATTATATCTATTGCATGTTATTCTAAATTATATCTATTGCATGTTATTCCAAATTAGATTTCAAAAGTTTAACTTTACTCAACTCATCCACGTATTAGGATACTTACGATGTTTATGTAAAAACCTCAAATGGTGTCATTTGTATATTGGCCTGATGACTACTAATATGAGTAAGTTCAACTACGGACAAATAATTTCTTTCAAATTTCACCAAAATTATATAAAGATACCTGAAGTATAACTTCTAATGCATAAACACATCATTTAAATTTACTATCATCTATACTATAATCTAACTAAGATCGTAAAATAGTATATTCAATTCTTACTTGCTGACTCACAAAACAACGAAAAGTATATCACTTGTATCTTCTTTTTACCATTATAATAGTACAATTATTGCAAATCTTAGTATATCCTTGTTGCCTTGGGGTTATCAATATTCAAAATCTATGACTTTTCTAAAATCTTCTTTCTCAACAATTATTTACACCTAAATTTTCAATCTCAACATAATTCACATCCTAGATACAAGACTCAATTTAGCATGGTATAAACCCTTAACACAAATATCTTGATCACTTACATTATTTTCAGACATGGTTCTCAAAATATTCTCTAAATTAAGAGTTGAAAGATTAATTTCAATCTTACTTCCCATATTTTATTTCTCAAGAACTTCAATACCACTAATTCACTTAATTACAGTCGTTAAAGTACCATAAGGCCATCATCTGTCTATTCCTTTTAAAATCTCTATTCCTTTAATCTACTAACGACTTGAACACCATAATAATTGAGTTTTTTTATAAAAGAATTCACCCTCCTTGTAGTAAGGAAGAGAACCTTACATTTAATGCCAAACATTAATGAAGGATGACGTAGCAGAAAAAGAAAAATATTTAGTAGAGCATGGTGACAAAATAGAAACTTAGAAATTTGGACAAAGCATTGAAAGAAAATTAAAATCGGTGGTCGTAATTCTTGAAAATCTGTAAACAAAACCTATCTATTATTTCGGCAAAAATTGGTGGCTACAAGTTTTGAATATATGTGTCAAAATCTACTTTAATGATGTTAGTATTCGGTGGAAAAATAACACATGGAAAATAAGCATTTCTGAACTTATAAAATTTTGTAAAAAACAAAGAGCATGTAGTTAACTGATAAGATGTAGTTGGTTGTTTCAAAATAGATGTAATCAATCGATTGTAAAATAAATCAGTACAAATTTAAAAAATTTCAAAATAGGTAGTCGACTTAATAATATCGATAGTCGACTGGTAAGAACATTGAGAAAACAAAATAAATCATTTGATTATCCCTTTTCAACAATTAACTGATTTGCACTTTCACTCTTTTTTTTCAATGAAGCTTATCACCCATAACTTCCCTACAATAATCAAGTCATCAATGCTTCATCAAGGACAACAAGGAAAATGAAAATTTCTGGTGATACCTTAATCTTATTCTCTTTGTATGCTTAATATAGGTCACAGACACAACTATTATACATATGCATGTGTGCCGTCATTTTTGAAATTCACCTTTACTTTAGTTGATATCTACCAGTGACTCACATAGATGTTCTAATAATGCCCAGCCTATTTGCAAAGCTATTGTAAATATGCCCTTCTCTGAGTTCTATAAATGCTCACATTAGTATCTTTACCTTCATACTTAAAGTTAGGGTATGTGCAGCTATGAAGAGAATCACATTCCGTTAGTTTCAAAATATTTGTGTCTTTTGTGGTTCTAGTCTTGAAAAAGATGGAGAGTATGTTAAAGCAGCACAAAATCTGGGTATGGCACTGACTAGGAGAAAAAATTATTTAGTCTAAGTGGAGGTAACCATGGGTTAATGGGGTGTGTGTCTATAGCTGTACATATAGGAGGATGTCAAGTTCTAAGTATTACTCCCATAACTCTAGCTGCATCCAATATCATTGGAAAGACAATTGGGAAAGAATTTAGAGTAGCTTCCATGCATGAGCGCACGGCTAGAATGATGAGCAATATTAATGCCTTCATTGCATTACCAGAGGGTTTTGGTACTTTAGAAGAGATTTTCTAAATACTTTCCTGGGCATAACTAAATATTCATCACAAACTGATAGCTTTGTTAAATGTTAATCACTTCTTTGATGGTCTGTTATCTTGATCACGTTGTGGAACAAATGTTTATCTCAAACTCAACATGACGAATTCTCATCTCGGCTTCAAATGCTGAGGAGTTGATTGATGCTTTATAGGTATTTGTTCATGTACCTGATCCAACTATAGCTCAAATAGTTTGGATGGAAAACAATGGCAGGACATGTAAATTGAATTTTGATCTTCATCTTTAACTGTAGTAGAACATAGCCATTGCTGTACCACTTTTACTTTCTTAGGGTCTACTTGGATAGCATCCTTGCCAACCATACGCCTTTAGAGTTTGTAAAACTATATTCAAATGTTGTTTATGATCCTCTAAACTTGGAATATTCTAGTATATTATCAATAAATATAATAACAAATTGATCCTGGGATGACATCAATACTTTATTTATTAAGTCCATAAATGCAATTGGCCATTTGTCAAACCAAATGTCATAACTAAGAACATATAATCTATACGAGGTATTGAGTACTGTTATGCACTGCCACCTTATTCAACTATTTATAATTTATGTACAATCGCAGCGATCCATCTTTCTTTTTCAGAAATTGAACAAGAACTCCCCAAAGAGAAGTATTAGACTGTATAAATCCCTTATCTAACAAATCTTGTAACTAATTCTTTTTTTTCAGTTCCTTAAGTTCAATGGGTGCAATTCTATATGGGAATATAGACACTAGTTAGGTTCCAGGAAGCAAATTAATACCAAACTCAATTGCTCATTCTAGAGGTAACCCTGGCAATTCCTCAAGAAACACATAAGTAAATTCTTTAACCACTGGAACCTTCTGTACATTAAGGTACTTATATCAACATCGTTGACCACTGCTAAATATCATTGGCACTTTTTTCTTATAACTTATGAGCTGCTAAAGTTGAAATTAAATCCCTGGGTACTTCACTATAGTCTCCTTGTATAAAGAAACGAGATTTTCCAGAAATATTGAATTTAATCACCTTAAGGTGATAGTCCAAAATTGTATGGCATGATGTCAACCAATCCATTCTCAATATCAAATCAACTTTTACTCTATCTAGACAACTGAGTAAAACGAATATCACATTCAGAAACAATCATATTCAGCATTCCTTTCAATTTTAGGAAGTAATTGACCCATAGATACCTCTTAAAATGCCACAATATTCAATCAACTTTAGACTAAGAAATTTAACAACTTAGAATAGAAAGAAAATTGAAACCCTATAAAATCCCTCAGCAGCACCTAAAGTATAAATATGTTTGGCTCATATCCATACTAAAGGTTCTACTAAAGAATTTTTTTCTCCGATAGCCACAAGAAAACCTAATGCTTTGATACCAACTTGTAACGCCTCCAATTTAAGGGCACATGAAACAAACATTTTTTTCTACAATTAGATATTTACCATAACATGCATAGCACTATTCTTTGTCATGGAAATAACTACATATAGCTTCCCTCATGTATACCAATTATACAGACCAAATTATAAATACCCAAGTAACAGTAAAAACAGGGATCCTGCCTGTGGCGTTCATAGCACAAACTAGAATACAAACACAATATAATTCACAAAATGTGAGCCTTGGAAGCAACGTAGACTCACCTAGAAAATATGTCACCTAACTGTAGAATCAGACTATGTATTCTTATATAAAAAATGTGGAAATATTATGTAGTGAGTTTGACAACTCAGTGAGCAGATAATACCTCCTATGACCTCTTAGGTCAACATATAGATGTACTCATATTTTAAAATTTGTTACATAGAAAATATAGTTCGGAAGTACATCCATATGGGACCCATATTTTAAATATTTTCAAAACAAATAATATTCAGATATCCAAAAACATATATTGTACTGTATGATCATTAAACAAATGTTATTATACATCAAAATATTTCATATGAAATTATTAGGAGGAACCCATATTAGAACCATCAAATATTCCTAAGCACACAACAAGGGATGATGTTATATTTAGCTATATAAGTTAAAGTAAAATATTAAACTTTTGAGATAAAGTCATAACTTTTGTTGATGCATAATTAACATACTATATATGTGATGAGTGAGTTTTATACTCATAAATTAAATATTTTCATCTTATCTTTTGCCATAATTAAGCATAATCTCCCTTACTTATCTTTAGTTTTGTGTCTTTCTTACAGATGGAGAGAAGAGTAGAAAATGGACTTAATCGGAGAAATCAGAGCTAAATTGTGGTTCTTTGGGAATGATGTCTATAAATCAAGCAGATAAAACAAATTCATTAAGGATGGCTGAGTAAGGAGCATTATCATATTGTCTCTTAAGACGCATCCTAATGGATATATGCACAAATTTATTCTTGATTTATGATCACATTTCTAAAAGAACTAAAACACAAAGATTCAAGGCAAAGCACCCAATGTTGAGAATATGTTTGCTGGTTGCAGTCCAGCCCAACCTTTCTGTAGTAATTGGGTCATAGCTCCGAAAATACATATCCAATATGTATGAAATTTGGTAGATGTGTAGAGGACACAATTGGGTACAACTTTCATGTTCAAGTGGTCAGACAATTCAGACACTAGAAGGGCCAAAAATGGGCTAGAATCGAATCTTTCTTCTGCTGCAGTCCAGCCCGACTTTGCTCTAGTATTTTGACCATAAGTCACAAATTACGTATCCAATTTGTCCACGATTTGTCTTGCCGGAAAGCTAACGAAATTTCCTACAACTTTCATGTTGAAGAAGTCAGCAAATTCGGCAGATTTCAAGACGATATTCAAGGCTCAATTTCGGTGCACATGATGGAATCCAAATTGTCAACTTTGTACAAATTTATACCTAACAATTTTGACAATTACCACACCTACCACACTTAATTGTATCTATAAATAGAGGACTTGAGGGGTGAGTTAGGGAGTTTTGGGAGAGCTTTGGATAGAGCTTGGGAAAGCTTTGTTGGAATTCTACGAACTTGTAATGTTATTCTCTCTTTAGACATCTTGTATTTTTCATTTTCTTTCGTAATATTATCATGTTTCTTCATCTTTCATTTCACTTTCTTGCCTTGATTATGGAGAACTAATCTCCTAATGCTAAGGTGAAAGGGTGAAACTCTTGGTATGAGAATAATAATTTATCTAACTCTTAATCTTAATGTTTATCTTTGATATTGTATTTACCTTCCTATTTCTTTTCTCATAATTATTTCTTAATGGCTGGTTTTATCATACCGCCGATTTCTTGTTATGTTATTGGCTGGTTTTATTAGACCGCCTATCTCTTATTATTTTCATGGTTGGCTTTGCCGCCTACTTTATTTTATTTTACTATTGGTTGGCTTTGCCACCGATTCTATTTCATTTTATTCTGTTATTTTAATTAATTTTCTACCTTTCATTTTTTGCATAAATTAATCTTGTAAAATGTGAATTTTGATATATTGTAGACAATATAATGATTGGCACAATTTATGCTTGAATCCATTTACAAGTTATCTTTTGCATCTTTGTATTTTTAATCTTGTAAAGTGTGAACCTTGATACATTGTAGACAATTTTTGGCACAATAAATACTTGAATCACTCTTGATTTATTGTAGACAATATGATGATTGGCACAATGTACGCTTGAATCCATTTTACAAGAATGTTTTAATTATTAGAAAGGAGGTAAATATAATTCATGTATAAACAAAGTTGAGCTTAAATTAATATATTATCCGATTAGAACTTTATTCGTGTAAAGATTCTAATTGAGTAATTAAAGAGTTAAATTTATTTTTATTCGATATACCAAGAGCGGATCCCCTAACCTTAGCATGCTTCTTTACTTTGATTACATCTTCATTTAATTTCAGTATATTAGTTCTTTGTGTAATTTGTTCAATATTCCTCTCACAAAACAAGACATCGGGAACTAGGTTAGAAGTATTTATTTCGGATCTATATTAGAATTTTCTCTCAATTGGCAATCTCTGTGGGATCGACCTTGCATACCACTAAATCTATACTCCAATAGATTCGTGCACTTGCGAGTTTTAATTAAAACAACAACAATATGCACTGAAAATCCACTCTTTTTACATAATGCTCAAGTATATTACAACTTTCAATACATTCAATTCACTCTTTTGCTATACGCATAGTGACCGATCGACAACATTCACAATAAGTGATTAGGGAATGTGAGTTCATCACCCATCTGTCACCTCACATTACCACTGTCACCCGGTTAGAGCGGCCCTCCCTTGTCTCACTCAGGCTAACAGGTTGTCCCCTACTCGGTGCCATCACAAGCCATACAACTCGTCGTTATTCATCTATACATATAAATACGTATATATAAATGCATATTCATCAAATGCAATGTATAATTATCAAATAACTTGCCATGAGCTTTATGCTTGCCATTCAATCATAATCAGTAACTTTATAGTTTACAAATCAATGCCTCATACACATAATATTAACTTTACCAAATAATGATAAATATATTTAGAACCACATATTCAATGAGTTTCAAATTCTATTTGCAAAATCATACTCTTCTTGAACTATGTGTCAGTTCGTAAGCAAAACAAATATTTTAACATATTTCAGAAACTTATGATAGCATAAATAATTTATAAACAGAACGAATTATATATTTTAAGTTCAAGAAGAGTATAGGGTAAGTCATAGAAAGAATTATCTACTCACAGAGTATGTCTCCAAGTTGGACAGCCTTAAAATACGCTTTTTCAATCCAAATTTGATCAATTAGACCTCAAAAATGTGTATGGATGGTCCAAAAATCTAGGAAATGACTCCAGAATCACAAAATTTGGCTTCTGAGAGCTTGGTCAATACTGGTCAATTGTTGGGGTACTATTCACTATCGAAAAAAACTATTTACCGCTGGAAATCATTATTCATATCAGTCGAATTTACTGTTCATGACGTACAAAAAATTGTTAAATGGTTGAAAAATTTTCTATCCTAAAATTTAACTTGCTCCTAAATCCATCCATGGCGTCATATTTTCAATTTAAGGTCTTTAAATAAGAGTTTCAGAGTTTACCTTTTTTAAAAAAAAATTATTTTTGATCTGCGGTAATTCTGCGGCTGGATTGAAAAATTGTTCAGCCAAAATCATAGTACTCTCTGTCTTGAATCTAGGGGTATCCTTTGTTTTGATATCAGAGACTAGTAGGCACTTTAAATCTAGAGAGAGAATATAGAGGAGAGAAAAACACTATTCACACTGTTTACGAAGGTTTCTGATTCTTCTTATAATGCGTCTCCCCTCCTCCTTTTTATTTATTTATTTATTTATATATTATTATTATTTAATAATTAAATATTTAAAATTTATTATTATTATTTTGATTGAATACATATAAATACTATTTTTCATTCTAAAATATTTCAAAATTTTCTAAAAAAATTATATTATTACAAAACTTTAGTTGTACTCTTAAATCATAACTTTTCTTGATAAATTTTTTTATAAAATAAATCACAAAATAAATATCTTTACGCATAATAAAAGAAAGAATATTTCTAAAAATAAAACAAAAATTTATTAGAGGAAGATATAATTATCTTAATCAAAACAAAAATCAATTTAATTAAAAATATATTTGTTTATAGGAAAAAATTATTATTTAACAATTACGGGATATTACATCAGACGTTGTAAATATCTAAAAGTAGGGTTGCAAATAAAAAAGGCTTTTGATACAGATGCACAATGTGCACTACAGAAATGGAATTCCAAAAATATTATGCATTGAAACTTTGGGTAACTAATCAAGTTCCCTCGAGAAGTATTATAAACAATGCATTAAATTAGGCTAATGATAAGTTGAATTAACGATCAAATAATTTGAAATTAATGCGACCCTGGTCAATGTCGGGACCTCGAAATAGGACCACATTAACTGTAATGAAAAACTCTAACTTGGTCTGGGCATAGGCTGGGTAATGTAGCCTAACAAAGGTGATCCACCCTATCCTATGAATCAAGTATTGGATGTCAGTTAAAATTCTCAACCGTTCTAAACATTCATCATCCATATGCCGGGTACTCAACATTTCCCATTTAACTAGAGTATCGTATTGTGTATGTTGATTATAATCAACATACACGATGTCATACTCATTTATTTGGTGAGGAGGTTGGGATGGTCTTTGAATTCATCCTTTACGTGGTTGTCGGGATTAAGAGGACCTTTGGCCAGTTCTAGTTCATGGGTAACGATAATAGATAAAATGCAAAAGGGGAATGAGATAAACATAAAATAACTGCCAAATGACTTCAGCAAGAACCCACAATTCATAATGCAAGGAATTCAACAGTGTAATTTTAGGAAAAATAGTGTAGCAAACAGGGTGATGCAAATTTAAAGTTGTGGTTGTAACTAGATAAGACTAATGGAAATTTAATCTAAGCGAACAAAGAATAATAACCAACAAGAATCATAGACAACCAGCAATAACCAAGGAATTATTAATTCATCTTCACCTAGGTCAATGTACTCCCATGGAGAATTCCAATCCAGAGAAAAGAAATTAAGCACAAAGTAGAGATAGAAATTATATAGAGGGAAGCCACGAGTGATGCCAGCAGCAGGGTGAACTTGGGAGATAAGGGTATAAGGGAATGCAGACCGAGGTAGAAGAAGCACATGTTTGATGGGAATGGTGAAATACAGAGCACGAGAAGTAGGGGAATACAGGAGAGATGGTGATGAAAAGGGGTATTTTGGTTGCTAAGGCACGGTGGGATTGGACGAGGGAGAGTTGGGCTACGGGAAAAAATTTTGGGTTCAAGAGTTGTAGAGGGAGTGGAGAACATGAGACTTTAGGTAGCATAGCACAGATGAGAGAGAGGCTACGATGGATGGAGAAAAGAGTACTGAAAAGGGAATTTTTGGGTGTGAGGAGAGCTGGAGAGGAAAAGATATAGGTGCAGAGAAAGACTTGAGTAGAAGAGTAGAACGAGGAGATGGATTTTAAGGTCTAGGGCATGGGAATGGGAGAATGAAACATGGGAGGAGAAAAAGGAAGAAAACACGGCAAAATAAATCACCTAGGCCTGAAGCACGATTGAGTCATGTTGCCTACTAGAAAAGGGAATTTCTACATGGAGCCTAAAGCACGGCTTGGGGCCAAGCTGTGTTACACAACACAGTCCACCCTTGTTGTACGCTGGAGTCCAAATTTCATGGGAAATGGCTATGTTGGGTAAACACGGGTGGCAGCCAATACGACAAGCCTATGTTGTACGCAAGAAGGCATATTTGCTCTAGAGGACCTCAAGCATGGCCGTGTCTTGGGACGTAACTTGTCTATGTTGGTTGCGAATGTTTCCAATTGCTCTAAATTTTTTCCTGTGCTTGAAGCACAAGCGTGTTCCATGACATAGGCTATCAATGTTGGGTGCTAGAGCTACTTTTTTCTTCAAATTTTGCTATTGTTTTTTATCCTCTTGAATCTTCTTTGCATATCATTCTTTTCTCCAACCTTGGGCATATAGGAAATAACCTAAAAATCACACAAAAACACTTATTGACATTTAGCCAAAGAAATTAACTAAAATTAGAGATAAAAATAATGAAACTAAGAAAAAAGAATCTCAAAAATTAAAATGTAGGTTTCCTCCCATGAAGAGCATAAGGTAAGTCATGAAAAGAATTATCTACTCACATGTCAGGGCTCCAGGTTGGACAGCTTCAAATGTAATTTTCCAAGCCAAATATGATCAAATGGATCTCAAAAACGAGTCTAAAAAGTTCAAAAACCTAAAAAATGACCTCAGGAGCTTGGTCAACGATAGTCACTGTTCACAGTCGAAAAATACTATTCATACCCGCTGAATTTACTGTTCACGACGCACAAAAAATTATCAGATGGCCAAAAACATTTATATCCTAAGGTTTATCTAACTATGGAATTTATCTACAGAATTAAATTTTTAATTTGAGATATCTAAATAGAAGTTTCAGAAGTTACTTTTTTCTAAGATTTTCTACTTCTGATCTATGACAATTCTATGGCTGATTTGAAGAATTGTTCAGTCAAAATTGTAGTATACTCCATCCTGAATCTAGTGATACTCTTAGTTTTGAGCTCGGAAGCCAATAGGTACTCCAGATTTAGAGAAAAAAAATGAAAGTTACTATTCACACTTTTCACACTATTCATCGGTTATGGAAATCGGATTCTGCATTTCTCACTTCTGTCTCTCCCTCCCCTTTTTCTTTCTTTTTTATTTATTATTCTTTAATAATTAAATATTTAAAATTTATTATTATTATTTTCATTATATACATATATATACTATTTTTCATCCTAAAATATCTAAAAAAATTCTAAAAGTTTACATTTTTTTTAAAACTTTGGTTGAACTCTTAAATCATGATTTTTCTTGATAAAAATTTTAATAAAACAAATCACAAAATAAATATCTTTATACATAATAAAAGAAAGAATATTTCTAAAAATAACATAACAATTTATTAAAGGACAATATAATTATTTTAAGTAAAAAAAATTATTTTAATTAAAAATATATTTGCTTTCAACAAAACATAATCATTTAAAATAAAAATATATTTTTTTTGTCGTAAAACATTATTATTTAAAAATTATGAGATATTACATTCTTCCCCCCTTAATAAACTTGGTCCCCGAATTTCAACCATCTTTCCACATGTAAGGAATGAAGTCAAGACATAATTCAGAGTTACCAACTTTATTATTTAAATAATTGAAAATATCTCATCTGCATGTCATCTTGTACTTCCCAAGTGGCTTCCTCACTTGAGTGATTTTCCCATATACACTTAACCATAGGGATTTCCTTTGATCACAACTTTTTTTTTTACTTGTCGATCAACAATGAACATTGGTCTTTCCTCATAAGCTAAATTTTTATCCAATTGAATTTTCTGGGGTTGAATATCTTGAGAAGAATCTGGTAGGCATTTTCTTAATATTGATACATGAAAACTGGATGAACATTACTTAGTTATGGTGGCAAGGCTATGCGATATACTACGGCACCTACCTTATCGAAGATTCAAAAAAGGTCTATATATCGAGGATTCAACTTCCCTTTCTTTCCAAATCTCATCACTCCTTCCATAAGAGAAATTCTTGAGAATATAAGTTAGCCCACTACAAATTTAAGTCTTGACTTTTACCATTAACACAATATTTATGCTTGCTTTAGCTGCCAACAACTTCTATTTTATTGCTTATACTCTTTCTATTGCATGTCATTCCAAATTAGATCCCTAAAACTTAACTTCACTTAGCTCAATCACCTATTAGAAGACTTACAATGTTTTTTTTTCATGTAAACCTCAAATGGTGCCATCTGTATGTTGGCCTGATAATTACTGATAGGGGCAAGAACATTGGGAAAATAAAATAAACCATTTTATTGTCCCTCTTCAACAATTAATTTGTTTGCATTTTCACTCTTTTTTTTTACAATTACGCTTATCACCTACAACTTTTCTACAAGAATCAAGATATCAATGATTCATCAAGGACAACAAGGAAAAGATAAATTTCTGGTGATATCTTAACCTTATTCTCTTTATGTGCTTACTATGAACTACGATCACAACTACTGTACATATACATGCTTGCCGTCTTTTTTGAAAATTTTCATCTTTAATTTAGTTAATATCCACCAATCACTTACATAGCTATTCTAAATATGTCCAACCTATTTGCATATCTATTGTAAGTATGCCCTTCTCTTAGTTCTATAAATGCTCACGTTAGTATCTTTACCTTCATACTCAAAACATATTAGCATTTCGTTAATAAAGATAATAATAAATTTATCCAAGAATAATTTAAATACTCTATTTATTAATTCCATGAATACAGCTGTGGGATTTCTCAAACTAAATGAAATCACCAAGAACTCATAATGCCTATAATGAGTCCTAAAAGAAATTTTTCAAATATCCTCTTCCCTTATCCTCAATTAATCATACTCATATCTCAAATCAATTTTTTTAAAAATTATTGAGCACCTTGTAACTGGTCAAACAAATAATCTATACGAAGTAATGGGTTTTTATTCCACACTGTCACCTTATTCAACTGTCTATAATCTATGTATAGTCATAATGATCCATCCTTATTTTTCACAAATAGGTCTAAAGCACCTCAAGGAGAGTACTAGGGCGTATAAATCTCTTGTCTAACAAGTTTTACAACTAATTCTTCAATTCCTTGAGTTTAGTCATTACCATTCTATATAGGGGTATAGACACTGGTTGGGTTCCAAGAAGTAAATCAATACCAAATTCTATTTTACGTTTTTGAGGTAATCCTTGCAATTCCTCAGGAATTACATTAGAAAATTCTCTAACCACTGGAACTTGATTTACACTAGTATATTTCATATCAACATCTCCCACCACTGCCAAAAATTCTTGGCACTTTTTTTGTAATAACTTATAGGATGCTAAAACAGATATTAGATTTTTTGGTACCTCACTATAGTCTCCTTATATCAAGAAAGAAGATTCTCCAGGAATATTGAATTTAATCATCTTCGGATGACATTCTAAAATGGCCTGACATGTTGTTAACCAATCCATTTCTAATATCACATCAAATTCTACCATATCTAGACATTCAAGTAAAACGGATATTATATGCAAAAATGATCATTTTTAGCATTTGTCTTAATTCTTTAAATTCTCAGGGACAATTATCCCTTTCACTCTCAAACAGAAATTGACCTATAGATACCTCTTAAAATGTCACAATATTCAATCAACTTTATACAAGGAAATTTAATAACTTGGAATAGAAAGGAAATTAAAACCCTATAGAATCCATCAGCAGCACCTGAAGTATAAATATATCCAGCTCATACCCATACTAAAGAATCCTTTGCTTCGATAGCCACAGGAAAATCTAATGCTCTGATACCAACTTGTAACGCCCCCAATTTATGAGCAGGTGAAACAAACATTTTTTTTTCCACAATCTAATATTTTTCATAACATGCATAACACTATTCTTTGTCATAGAAAAAGATACATATAGGTTCTTGTAACATCCCGTAATTTTTAGATATTTTCCTTATAAATTCTTCAACTTACATATATGCGTAGAAATGTTCTAATATTAATGGAATAGGTAAAGAAAGAAAACATAAGAGGAAATATTAGAAATAACATACTAAAGAGATGCAAAATTATTGGATAAGGAAGATAAATTTTTAGAAACAAATAAAGGTCATAAAATTTCAAGAACATTGGATTAGGGTAATTTTTCCTAATTCAAGAACTAGAGTTACTAAGTTTAAAATCTTTACCTATACATTGGGTTTTTACCTATGGACACTTCATATAGAGTTTTTCCACTTCACATAAGTTTCTAGCAAGCCCATTGGATAACCTAAGCAAGAAATAAAAGATAGACTTGGACTAGGATATAGTAATTGGACCAATAGTCCAAAAATTATGAAAATGTGACTAAGCCTTCCAAGAAAGGTAGAATTTTATCCAAAGCAAAGAAAATGGGTAGGAATAAGCCCAAATCCGAGAGGAAAAATAAAATAAAATAAATTAGGTGATGATATAATAATGTAATAATAATAAAGATTAGGTTACATGGCATGAAGACAAAAATTTAGCAAGTGGTGTGATTCTACATTCATCATTTTGGCAAGTGGCATGATAATACAAGGCTTTAGGACAAACACATCTATATCCTACACTCATAATTTTAGCAAGTGGTATGATAATACATGGCATTAGGACAAAACATTCCTATCCCACACAAATAATATCAACCAAATAATGGAGATTCAAAGGCTAGAAATTTGCCACCTAAAAAGGCAAACCTATCATACTTGTTTAAGACAAAAGAAAATGGAAATAAATCCCTCAATCAAAGGGACCTTGTCCCTTATCTTAAGAACATATCATCATAATTTTCAAAATAAAAATCTCCTTTTCCTATGCATATCTTGACTAAGGAAGAGGAAGACAAGAACATAAGTTGTTTGTTTTCCAAAAATTCAACAAAGTGTATCCTAATTGTGATAAGGTAGACCCATGATCATGAAAGGTGAATTATTTGGTGGTCTATATAAGAAAACCCACCCTTACAACATTAGAATTTCGTCCAAGTGAGGGAGAGGAAAAATAGAAGCAAGGTAGAGTGAGGAAAGGAGAGGAAGAAAGGAAGAAAGAAGAAGGAGAAGTCTAGGGGACTAAATGCTCCAAGTAAGTTTAACAATATTTCTTTTTGAAGAAAACTTTTGAAACTTATAATATTTATATGAGATTTTGATATTAGAACTTTGATGATTGGTCATGGATGTTGCTATATCATGTTACATATTGATCTTGAATGTGATGTATGTTTGAATACTTAGGTTGGTGTAGATAGTTCCGCATGGTTATGGCTATAGGTGGCAGAATTTGTAGTTTTGGTGTTTTAATTTCTGGGAACAATCTATAAGGAATTAAAATAAATGGTTAACATAAGAATTATAGCTATGTGTGTCATGGAGTTTTATCCACTGGAATCATTCAATTTGGAGTCTATATGTGGTAGATATGGTCCAATTAGTAAGCAAAGGTCAGAAAATGGTTCATCAGGGAAGAATATGTTAGGATTGCTTTTGTATTTTAATTTCAGGGAATTATCTGTAGGGAATTAAAATAAATGGTTAACATACGAATTAAAGATATATGTATCACGGATTTGAAGCCACTGGAATCATTCAATATGGAGTCCATATGAGGTAGATATGGTTCGATTAGTAGTCAAAGGTCAGAAAATGGTTCATCAGGGAAGAATATGTTAGGATAGCTTCTGTATTTTAATTTCTGGGAATTATCTGTATTTTATTAAAATAAATGGTTAACATAAGAATTATAGCTGTGTGTGTCATGGATTTTAAGCCACTGGAATCATTCAATTTGGAGTCCATATGAGGAAGATATGAGTTGATTAGTAGTCAAAGGTCAGAAAATGGTTCATCAGGGAAGATTATGTTAGGACAGCTTCTGTATTTTAATTTCTGGGAATTATTTGTATGGAATTAAAATAAATGGTTAACATAAGAATTATAGCTATTTGTGTCATAGATTTTAAGCCACTGGAATCATTCAATTTGGAGTCCATATGAGGAAGATATGAGCTGATTAGTAGTCAAAGGTCAGAAAATAGTTCATCAGGGAAGATTATGTTAGGATAGCTTCTGTATTTTAATTTTGGAGAATTATCTGTATGGAATTAAAATAAATGGTTACCATAAGAATTTTAGATATGTGTGTCATGGATTTTTAGCCATTGGAATCACTCAAGTTGGAGTCCATATGAGGTAGATATGGTCCGATTAGTAGGTAGAGATCAGAACCTATCCGAGAAGAAATAACATATACATTTAGAGAGTAATATCACCTTGATTTCTTAATATTTCGCTACAATGTTCAACATAATAGTTTTAGATAATTGTTTTATCTTGAAATTGACACCAAGATCACCTACATCATAGTTAAATTGAGGGAGTTATGCTCTGATTAGTAAGAGAAGGTTAGATAGGATGAAAACCTGCATCAAGAAAATAAAGAAATAAAATTAGTATTTAAAAAAGAAGATGAATCTTAATAAATGACTAGTATAGCCATAGCCATTGGCATTGTATGAACTTCTTACCATCTTAAGTGTGAAATTTTGACGTGGAAATATTTTATAAAGTGATATTTGAAATGGTTATGTTCATAGCATGATTACCAATGATTTTTGGTAATAGTTATATTTTGATGAACATACTTGTTATTGAAAGCATATTTTTGGCTATAATTGTGAAAAGAAAAGAAATGAGCACGGTCACATGGCAATCTGTGTGGTGAACCAGTAGGGGACGCCCTACCAATGGTTATGATCATGATAATGAGAAAAGAAAGAGAAAGTGGGCTATGTCGGACGGAGCGAGAAAAGCCCGTACCGGAGAGTAGAGGATACTCACCCTGACCGGGGTAGCTTGAAATGAGAATAAGTTGATGGCCATCATATGATATTTTGAAAATAGTTAATCCTGTCATACATATCATTACAATATGATTCTTATGTGTGTAGATATAATGGATTCATGTGACCAAAGATATTTTCTGTAGTTTATACAGCTGAACATGACGTGATGAGCTATATTGATGATGATTTATTGTTGAACTTACTGGGATTTAATTCTCACTATATTTCCATATCATGTTCAGAAAATTAGTTATGTAGCTTTTTCTATGGCTCTGGCTTTTAGTGCACATTGGATCGAGTTACTTTATGTTGGGCAGATCTCATAATCAAATAAGATGTTTATGGTCGAGTTGGCTCAGATCCCGGTGAAGGTGCAACCACCCGCACCTATATCTCAAGAATTGGTCAACCAAAATAAACAAGATGTAAATATCTATGTGTTTGATATGTTGTATGTACGCTTTAATTAATGACGTGTATGTGAACTCAATATTGTAAAATAATAATAATAATAATAAAATGTTGTTACAGTTCTCTCATGTATATACATTATATAGATCAAGTTATAAATGACAAAGTAACAACAGAAGCAGAGATCCTGCCTATAGCATTCAGAGCACACTCTATAATAGAAACACAGTATAATTCAAAAATTGTGAGTTTTGAAAGCAACGTAGACTCACCCAGAGAATGTGTCACCTAACTGATCTGTATTCTTATCTGAAAAATGTGGAAATATTGGGTAGTCAGTTTGACAACTCAGTGAGCAAATAATATCTCCTATGACCTCTTAGGTCAGCATATAGATGTACTCATGTTTTAAAATTTGTCACATAGAAAATACAGTTCAGAAGTACATCCATATGAGACCCGTATTTCAAATATTCTCAAATAAAAGGATATTCAGATATCCAAAACCATATTCAACATGGTATGATTATTAAACAAATGTTGTTATGCTCAGCTGTATAAACTATAGTAAGGTATTAAGCTATTGACATAAAGTTATAACTTTTAATACACATGCCTCACTCGGTGTAACATCCCTAATTTCGTTACTTTTATTGATAAAAATACAAAAATATTTAATTAAGGAAATAAAATTTATTAGACAATATTTTAGATATCTAAGGAAATATAATCCTTAGATATTCTTCACCTTATGTATATGCATAGAAAATATTTCTAACATTAAGAGAATAAATAAAGAGGGAAAACCTAATAGGAAAAACAATTAGAAATAACATACTAAAGAGATGCAAAATTCTTGGATAAGGAAGATAAATATTTAGAAACAAGTAAAGGTCATAAAATTTCAAAAACATTGGATTAGGGTAATTTTTCCTAATTCAAGAACTAGAGTTACTAAGTTTAAAATCTTTACCCATACATTGGGCTTTTACCTATGGACACTTCATATAGAGTTTTTCCACTTCACATAAGTTTCTAGCAAGCCCATTGGATAACCTAAGCAAGAAATAAAACGTAGACTTGGTCTAGGATATAGTAATTGGACCAATAGCCCAAAAATTATGAAAGTGTGACCAAGCCCTCCAAGAAAGGTAGAATTTTATCCAAAACAAAGAAAATGGGTAGGAATAAGCCCAAATCCAAGAGGAAAAATAAAATAAAATAAATTAGGTGATGATATAATAATGTAATAATAATAAAGATTAGGTTACATGGCATTAAGACAAAAATTTAGCAAGTGGTGTGATTCTACATTCATAATTTTGGCAAGTGGCATGGTAATACAAGGCTTTAGGACAAAAATATCTATATCCTACACTCATAATTTTAGCAAGTGGTATGATAATACATGGCATTAGGACAAAACATTCCTATCCCACACAAATAATATCAACCAAATAATTCAAGGGCTAGAAATTTGCCACCTAAAAAGGCAAACCTATCATACTTGTTTAAGACAAAAGAAAATGGAAATGAATCCCTAAATCAAAGGGACCTTGTCCCATATCTTAAGAACATATTATCATAATTTTCAAAATACAAATCTCCTTTTCCTATGCATATCTTGACTAAGGAAGAGGAAGACAAGAACATAAGTTGTTTGTTTTCCAAAAATTCAACCAAGTGTAATCTAATTGTGATAAGGTAGACCCATGATCATGAAAGGTGAATTATTTGGTGGTCTATATAAGAAAACCCACCCTTACAATATTATAATTTCATCCAAGTAAGGGAGAGGAAAAATAGAAGCAAGGTAGAGTGAGGAAAGGAGAGGAAGAAAGGAAGAAAGAGGAAGGAGAAGTCTAGGGGACTAAGTGCTCCAGGTAAGTTTAACAATATTTTCTTTTGAAGAAAACTTTTGAAACTTATAATATTTATATGAGATTTTGATCTTAGAACTTTGATGATTGGTCATGATGTTGCTATATCATGTTAGATATTGATCTTGCATGTGATGTATGTTTGAATACTTAGACTGGTATAGAAAGTTCTGCATAGGTATGGCTATGGGTGGCAAACTTTTTAGCTTCTGTGTTTTAATTTCTGGGAATTATCTATAGGGAATTAAAATAAATGGTTAACATAAGAATTAAAGATATATGTGTCACGGATTTTTATCCACTGGAATCATTCAAGTTGGAGTCCATATGAGGTAGATATGATCCGATTAGTAAGGAAAGGTCAGAAAATGGTTCATCAAGGAAGAATATGTTAGGATAGCTTCTGTATTTTAATTTCTGGGAATTATCTGTAGGGAATTAAAATACATGGTTAACATAAGAATTAAAGATATATGTCTCACATATTTTTAGCCACTGGAATCATTCAATTTGGAGTCCATATGAGGTAGATATTGTTAGATTAGTAGTTAAAGGTCAGGAAATGGTTCATCAGGGAAGAATATGTTAGGATAGCTTTTGTATTTTAATTTTTGGGAATTATTTGTATGGAATTAAAGTAAATGGTTAACATACGAATTATAGCTATTTGTGTCACGTATTTTTATCCACTAGAAGCATTCAATTTGGAGTCCATATGGGGAAGCTATGAGCTGATTAGTAGTCAAAGGTTAGAAAATGGTTCATCAAGGAAGAATATGTTAGGATAGCTTCTGTATTTTAATTTCTGGGAATTATTTGTATGGAATTAAAATAAATGGTTAACATATGAATTATAGCTATGTGTGTTATGGATTTTTAACCACTGGAATCATTCAATTTGGAGTCCATATGAGGAAGATATGAGATGATTAGTAGTCAAAGGTCAGAAAATGGTTCATCAGGGAAGAATATGTTAGGATAGCTTCTGTATTTTAATTTCTGGGAGTTATCTGTATGGAATTAAATTAAATGGTTAACATAAGAATTATAGATATGTGTGGCACGGATTTTTAGCCACTGGAATCACTCAAGTTGGAGTCCATATGAGGTAGATATGTTCCGATTAGTAGGTAGAGGTTAGAACCTATCCGAGAAGAAATAACCTATACATTTAGGGAGTAATATCACCTTGATTTCTTAATATTTCACTACAATGTTCAACATAATAGTTTTAGATAATAGTTTATCTTGAAATTGACACCAAGATCACCTACATCGGAGTTCAATTGAGGAAGTTATGCTCTGATTAGTAAGGGAATGTTAGATATGATGAAAACCTGCATCAATAAAATAAAGAAATAAAATTAATATTTAAAAAAGAAGACGAATCTTATAGATGAAAATAATAAATGACTAGTATATGCTGTAGCCATTGCTATTGTTTGAATTTCTTACCATCTTAAGTGTAAAATTCTGACATGGAAATATTTTATAAAGTGATATTTGAAATGGTTATGTTCATGACATGATTACCAATGATTTATGGTAATAGTTATATTTTGATGAACATACTTATTATTGAAAGCATATTTTTGGTTATCATTGTGAAAAGAAAAGAAATGAGCACGGTCACATGGAAATCCATGTGGTGCACCAGTAGGGGACGCCCTACCAATGGTTATGATTATGATTATGATTATAAGAAAAGAAAGAGAAAGTGTGCCATGTCGGACGGAGCGAGAAAAGCCCGTACCGGAGAGTAAAGGATAGTCACCCTGACCGGAGTAGCTTGAAATGAGAATAAGTTGATGGCCATCATATGATATTCTAAAAATAGTTAATCCTGTCATACATATCATTACTGTATGATTCTTATGTGCATAGATATAATGCATTCATGTGACCAATGATATTTTCTGTAGTTTATACAGCTGAACATGACGTGATGAGCTATATTGATGATGATTTATTGTTGAACTTACTGGGATTTAATTCTCACTATATTTCCATATCATGTTCAGAAAATTAGTTATGCAGATTTTTCTATAGCTCTGGCTTTTAGTGCACGTTGGATTGAGTACTTTATTTTGGGCAGATCCCAAAAGCAAATAAAATGTTTGTGGTTGAGTTGGCTTAGATCTCGGTGAAGGTGCAACCACCCGCATCTGTATCTCCGGAATTGGTTAATGTAACATCCTAAACTTTGAATAAAGTTAAATAAATTTAAGGTTGAGTAGAAAATACATATGACAAGTAATCAAGATGCTTAGTTATATGATTATAAGGCAAGCATAAAATAGGTAACATAGTTAATATAAATAAAAATTCATAGGATTATAATGGATGGAGAGAGGACACAAATACATCTTTTTAGACATCACTAACCTAGGGTTAGTCAAAAATTAAGACATATATGAACAAGAATTTAAAATGGGTAGTTGATGGCAATAAAAATCTTTATAAAAATGGGGTAACATTTCATAGTTAGAAATAACATAAATAAAATATTTTTGGAGCATAAATTAGAGGAATGGTATACAAATATATTCCTTAGGATACTACTAATTTAAGATTAGGAAAATAATAAGGAAGGAAGAAATATTATGTGAGGCAATGTAAATATATATATTACACATGCAAGAATAAACTAGGTTTACATGTGTATATATATATATATATATAGTTTCTCCACCTCATACACATTATTATATATATATTTACATATGCAATATATATTGACACATGCATAATATTCACCCATGCATGCAATATATATTTACGTGTATATATATAGATACATTTCTCTTACATACACATGCATGTAGGAAATATAAAGCTGAAACATGCAATCAACCTTGCTCCACATTCAGCATAAAAACATCCCACGTTTTCTCCTAAACCAAGCAACTGAAAACGCCACCTAACCTTGCCCCACATCCAGCATCTTCACACCATCCCTTGCTGCGAAATCAAGCAGAAAAACAAAGCACATGGCAGCAGAAAAATAGGCCATCTTGTCCAGCAGAATGCATGCCATGTTTGCTCCATTATGCAGCAGAGTTGGCGCCACATTCCAGCAGAGGAAGTGACCCACAAAGCCAGCAAAAATCAGCCCCCACATGCAGCAGAATCATGCCCTCACATGGCAGCATCTTCACACCATCCCTTGCTGTGAAATCAAGCAGAAAAAACAAAGCACATGGCAGCAGAAAAATAGGCCATCTTGTCCAGCAGAATGCATGCCATGTTTGCTCCATTATGCAGCAGAGTTGGCGCCACATTCCAGCAGAGGAAGTGACCCACAAAGCCAGCAAAAATCAGCCCCCACATGCAGCAGAATCATGCCCTCACATGGCAGCATCTTCACACCCAACCTTTCTCCATGGGACAAGCAGAAACACACACCCACAAGCAGCTGAATTCACACCCCTTCTGCAGCAAATTCACGCCAGAAAACTGAGCAAGTTTGCATGCAGGATGTGTGGCAGCTAAAGCCCCTCTTACTTGTCAAGCACCCACCACCCTTTTAGTATATTATAAGATAGTTACACCTGCATGTAAACCTACGTGGAGGCAGCAGAAAAAACTGGCTCCCTTGCCCTGCAAATTTCAGAAACTCCAGCAACCTTTAGTGCCCAGCAAGAAGCATCCCTGGTGCAGCAGAAAAAAAAAAAAGGGGAGAAGGCATCCAGCCTTGCCTCACGCTAGCAGGAGAAAGGAGAGAGGGAAGTGGTCCAAAAATTGCAGAGGAAGGGGAAGGAAGAGGGAGAGAGCAGCCATGAGGAAGAAGAAAGGCTGAGAGAGGAGGAAGAGAATGAAGGCAACCAGAAAAATATGGAGACTTGTCTTCCCACACCAAAAGGCAGTGAGAGGGAGAGTGATTACTAAGGTTAGAGGCCTTGATCAACCCATTTTTGGTACAAGAAACATGGCTAAGTTGCAAAGGAAGCCAAGAGGAGAAGGAAGCTGCAAATTGAGAGCCATAGCAGTAGGTTTACATAAGGTAAGTCTGGCTTCTTATAAAAATCCGATTTTTGAGTTATTTGGGTAACTTTCGGGGGCCTGCATGGAGGACTTGTGTATATAATATGAAAATATATTTGACATAGAAGTTGTAGCCCTATGTCTTAGCGTTCCATAGGATTTGGAATCACCTAAATCGGACGTAAAATGAGGGAGATATAGTCCACGAAGTGATGAGAGGTCAGAATCGGGTTTAGAGTCCAGGCTGGTGAATAATAGCTTCGGTTTTCGAATTTTTGGGACTAATACATAAGGAATATGAAGTCGTGGTTAACATGAAAGTTGTAGATAAATGTCTCACGGTCAGATAGCCACTGGAATCACAAATTTTGGAGTCCATATGAGTGAGTTATGGTCTGATTAGTGAGCAAAGGTCATAGAGCATAGAAGAGTTAGGTTGAGAAAATAGAAATCTTTTTGTACCCGAAAATAGTGGCTTATTAAATTGGGTAAATGACCTTTAAATTATCTTATTTTTTTGTGAGCATAGTCTTAAAACATGATTAATCAATTCTGGAAAGTTTCATAATTTTTGAGAACCTACAACTAGGTCGTTTACAATTAATATATTGTTGAGGACAATTTGCTGGACAGCTTAGACTGTTGATGGAAAGACAAAATATTGAAGGGGTTAGATGTTGAATTTTTGTATGGAAATTTTATGATAAGTTCTAGGTATCCTTATAAAGTATCCCTCCAAAGTTTAGAAAATTATAGATAGATTAAGGTACATAATAAAGTGTATAGATTTGGTAGTCTAAAAATGAGGCAGAAGAGGCCATAACCGGGGACAGCCTTAAAACTTGCGATATTTTATGTGTCAAAAGAATTAATTTTTATTTGAAATTTTTATGGTGATTAGATAACATATATAGAATGCTTCATACAAAATGTCATGAATTTTTAAGTATATTTACTAATCCAAATGGTTGCAAAAACAAACCGAAATGGAACCGAAACTAATTTGCACTGTCTTGGGTATGGAGGTAGTTTTTGGCGTAGAATGGAAGATTTAAGGGCTGAGAAAATTATGAAATGAAATAAACATGTAAAGGTACCTATATACCAAATTTTAGAATTTTTAGAGGACATTTGTCATATTTAATAATAACCCCAAATCTACGCAGAATCATAGTCTTGTTTTGAGGAGCAGAAGCTTTTAAACTAGAGATTTATGATTTTAGGTATTAATATGCATGCATTAACTAAGAACTCTTATATGTTTTAGTTTGAGTTGCTGGTAGTAACATTGGCAGCCCTGGAAAGGAAGTGATTATGCTGGAATTGAGGTAGCTAGCCTTTCCTTAAAACACTCTTTATGCTTATGAATTTGAAATTATGAATTTGAAATTATGAATTTTCACTAATTGCCTGACTTTGATGCTATGATGAATGTTGGTCTAAAGTTATGTTATGTATGCATACTCGGGAATTAAGGGGGTGCACAAAAGGTTGCCAAGTAAGCCCCATTTCCCTCACGATTGGCCAATAATAGGAGATGCATAGCCCTTTGCAGGTATGGCCGTATTTACTGCACTAGGTAAGTAGACCATGATGTTATGGGTCCATGTGACCAAGATGCCGTATGATGAATGTATGGTCAGTGCTTATGTTTCAGTGAAATAATTTGAGATGTTTTAAGGAATGGAATGTGCACTATTTTTCTGAAAACTTTGCTAGCTATTGAGATTATCATCTCACTTTTTATGTCCACATAATCACATTCCAGGTACTCCAGCAAGAGGTGAGCAACAGGAGTCTCAAGGTTGACTCATATGATCATGATTGTATTTTCCTTGGTTGTGTACCATTTATGTGGGATAGCTTAGATGGGTGCCAAATTCCTTTTAGACAGCTGATAATACGATGTAATATAAGTTATGGGTTGTACCCCTTTTCTTTGTGGCATGAGATCCTTTATGATGTAAGTAATGCATAACATGCCTAGCTAGTTGTCTATAAGGAAATGAGACTTGGAAATAATTAGAATAGCTCGAAGTACTTGTATGCTTTCCCAAGAATCAAATGGCACAATGTAAGTTAATAGGTTAATGTATGGGTAGGTGGTCATTGCCAAGCATTTATGGAGTATAAGGAACATTTTACGGTTTAGATTTTGGAGGTGTTACATTTGTTGGTATCAGAGAACATTTTATGATTTAGATAAAAAAAAAATGGCACTAGTTTTCGAGGTGTTACAGTTAACCAGAATAAATAAAATATAGATTTTTTATGTGTTTGATATGTTATACGTATGTTTTGATTAATGACATGTATGTGAACTCTGTATTGTATAAATTAAATAAATGTTATATTGAGTTAAGTTGTAACGAGGTAATAACTTCATGGTATTTTTTTTAAAAAAAATTTGATACTAAAATGGAGTTGTTACACTCGGCGATCTAACATACTCAATTTAAAATGACCTGCCTCACTCGGCGATCTGGTCAACCCACACACTCAATTCACTCATTTGCTATACGCATAGTGACTGATCGACTACAGTCACAATAGTGATAATGGAATGTGAGTTCATCGCCCTTTTGCCTCTTCACATTATGACTATCACCTGGTTGGAGCGGCCCTCTCTTGGCTTACTCAGGCTAATAGGGCATTCCCTACTCTATACTGTCACAAGCTATACAACCCGTCAATATTCATCCATATATATAAATACATATATATATATATATATATATATATATATATATATATATATATATATATATATATATATATATATATAAATATAAATGCATATTCATCAAATACAATGTATAATTATTAAGCAACTCGCCATGAGCTTTACGCAAGCCATTCAATCATAATCAGCAACTTTATAGTTTTACAAATCAATGTCTCATGCACATAATATTCACTTTACCAAATAATGATGACTACATTTAGAACCATATATTCAATGAGTTTCAAAACCTATTTGCAAAACCATACTCTTCTTGAACTATGTGCCAGTTCGTAAGAAAAATAGATATTTTAAAACATTTTAGAAACTTATGACAGCATAAATAATTTGTAAACATAACCAATTATACATTTTAAGTTCAAGAAGAGCATGAGGTAAAGTCATATAAAGAATTATTTATTCACAGGTTAAGGCTCCAGGTTGGACAACCCTAAATGTAATTTTCCAAGCTAAATCTGATCAAATGGATCTAAAAAATGAGTCTGAAAGGTCCAAAAACCTAGGAAATGACCCCGAGAGATTGGTCAACGATAGTCACTGTTCACAGTCAGAAAACAATATTCATACCCGCACAAATTCACTGTTCACGATGCATAAAAAGTTGTCAAATGGCCGAAAAAATTCATATCCTAAGGTTTATCATGCTCCTAAATCCATCTACAGTGTCAAATTTTCAATTTAAGATCTCTAAATAGAAGTTTCAAAACTTAACTTTTTCTAAGATTTTCTACTTCTGATCTACGACGATTCTACGGCTCATTTGAAGAATTGTTCAATTAAAATCATAGTTTACTCCATCTTGAATCTAGTGATACCCTTAGTTTTGAGATCGGAAGCCAATAGGCTCTCCAGATCTAGAGAGAAAAATGAAAGTTTTTATTCACACTATTCATTAGTTACGGAAATCAGAT
The DNA here is from genome assembly GCA_037074535.1 of Gleditsia sinensis. Classification (NCBI taxonomy): domain Eukaryota; kingdom Viridiplantae; phylum Streptophyta; class Magnoliopsida; order Fabales; family Fabaceae; genus Gleditsia; species Gleditsia sinensis. The sequence goes on along the minus strand of CM073464.1, from coordinate 28,069,049 downwards.
TCCGCTTTTCTCACTTTTATCTCTCCCTCCCCTTTTTTCTTTCTTTTTTTATTTATTATTATTTAATAATCAAATATTTAAAAATTATTATTATTATTTTCATTATATACATATATATACTTTTTTTCATCCTAATATATATACTATTATTCTTATAAAACTTTAGTTGAATTCTTAAATCCTGACTTTTCTTGATAAAAATTGTAATAAAACAAATCACAAAATAAATATCTTTATACATAATAAAAGAAAGAATATTTCTAAAAATAACATAACAATTTATTAAAGGACAATATAATTATTTTAAGTAAAACAAAAATCATTTTAATTAAAAATATATTTGCTTTTAGCAAAACATAATCATTTAAAATAAAAATATTTTTTTTGTCATAAAACATTATTATTAAAAAATTACGGGATATTACATTGTCCATTAACTTTAAAGGATATGGTGGTTTCACTCTATATTTCCACTACTCTATAAGGAAAAACTTGACTCACTTGGAATGGGCCAAACCAATGGGAATAAAGCTTTCCAGGAAAAAGCTTTAGCCTTGAATTAAACAATATGACCTAATCTCCTACTTGGAATTTATTCCTCAGGATGTGCTTATCGTGCCATCTTTTTATTCTTTTCTTGTACAGCCTAGCACTATCATACGCATCAAGTCTTAGCTCATCTAGCTCATTCAATTGCAAGCATATCTTTTTTTAGCAGCTCTTAAGTCAAAATTAATTATCTTTATTGCCTAATACGCTTTATGTTCGAGCTCTACTGGCAAGTGACAAGGCTTTCCATATACCAACCGAAAGGGTAGGGTGCCTATAAGAGTTTTATATGCTGTTTTGTAGGCCCATAGTGCGTCATCAAGCTAGAGAGACTAATATTTTATTGCCTTTGATACAGTCTTCTCCAACATAGCCTTGATTTCCTTATTGGATATCTTAACTTTCCTACTTTTCTAGGAATGATATGTTAGAGCTATTTTATGAGTGATTCCATATTTGTTCAAGAGGTTCTAAAATTGTTGCTTAGTGAAGTGGGAACCACCATCACGTAGCTCGAGGTACTCCAAATCTTGAAAAAAATACTCTTTTGAAGAGTTTGGCAACCACTATAGCATCATTAGTGGGAGATTCTACTGCTTCTACCCACTTAGATACGTAATCTATAGCTACTATGATGTACTTATTACCACATGAAGATGGAAAAGGGCCCATGAAGTCAATACCTCAAACGTTAAATATCTCTACTTCTAAAATATTGTTTAGTGGAACCTCATTCCTCCTTGAGATATTACCAATTCTTTGACACCGATCACAAGCTTTTAAAAAGGTATGCACATCTTTGAAGAGTGAAGGCTAATAGAAACTAGCTTGAAGAATCTTATCTGTAATCTTTAAGGTACTAGTATGGCCTCCACAAGGTAAGTTATGGCAATGATAGATGAATCTATGTACCTTTTCCTTTAGAATACATCTACAAAGATGCATTTTTCACACCATTTGTAAAGGCATGGATTATCCCAGTAGTAGGATTTGATATCAAAGAAAATTTTCTTTCTCTGATGATAGCTTAGCCCTTCAGGTAAAATCCTGTATACCAGATAGTTTATAAAATTTGTATACCAAGGAGCATCATTATGAGTGATTACAAGGAGTTGATCATCTGGAAAAGAATCATTTATGGGTAGTTCATCTTTATCATTTCTCGTTGAATCTTGCTTCATCCTTGAAAGATGGTCTACAACCATATTTTCTATTCCTTTCTTATCCCCAATCACAATATCAAACTCTTACAATAGAAGGATCCATATAATCAATCTTGGCTTGGCATCCTTCTTACTTTGCAAATATTTGATGGCAACATGGTTTATATATATAATGACTTCAGATCCTAGAAAAAAATTGGCATAATTTGTCAATTACAAAGACTACTACTATGAGCTCTTTTTCTGTGGTGGAATAGTTAACATGGGTTTTATCTAGGGTTTTACTAGTATAATAAATAGCATACGTTTTTTTCTCTCTTCTTTGCCTAAGCACAGCTCCCACAATATAGTCACTGGCATCACACATGATCTCATAAGAAAGGCTCCAATCAAAAGGTTAAATGATTAGTGCAGATATTAGTGCCTCCCTCAAGATACAAAAAGCACGTAAACAATTATCATCAAATACAAAAGGAGTCTCTTTAAGAAGCAAATTGGTTGAGGGTTTAGAAATTTTAGAGAAGTCTTGGATAAATCTTCTGTAGAAGCCTACATGCCCAAGAAAACTTCTTACTTCCTTAACATTGGACGTTGGTGGCATCATCTGAATTGCCTCAATCTTTGCTTTGTCCACCTTAATCCCTCTCTTAGACACTAAGTGTCCAAGTACTATTCCTTCCCTTACCATGAAATGACATTTTTCTTAGTTTAGTACTAGGTTGACTTCCTCACATCTTTTAACTACCTGTGTCAGATTATTTAAGAAATTATCAAATGAAGTACCATAAACAGAAAAATCATCCATAAATATTATATCTTCAATAAAATCTGAGAAAATGTTTAATGGCTATATTTTATCCTCTAATTTAAAGTAAACTTGTGATTATTCCCTTGTTTTTGGATATACTTTGCTCTGGATACTGCTTCGATTTGTTTTATGCTTGTAGGTGAGCAAAAAAGGCCAAGAAGCAAAGGAAAACACTCACGAGAGGATCCATATCAACTTGGAACATGCTGAAGAGGACGTAAGGAGGTAGCCCTGAAGAAATTGGCAAATTATAAGTTTGGCAGCATGAAGCACGGCCAGGCCGTGCTTTGTGCAAGAAGTGGAGAATTTCCCAAATGTCCAGTACGAAGCACGGCTAGGCCGTGTCAGGAAGCATGGCCATGCTTCGTGTCTGTACAACATGTGATTTTTAGGGTTTTGAGAAGCCAAGATAATACATAAGCAGGGGAAACGAAGAGGCACACATTCAAACCTGGATAAACATCTTAGACTCAATTTTTAGGCCTAGAAAACACTCTTAGATTAGTTTTATACTTGAATTATTGTTGATTTTATGTTTTAGAGTAGGATTTATAGCAATTAAAGGTTGTAATTCATCTTTACTTTTCTACAAATCAGGTTTTATCTTTCTACTTTAACTCTCTACTTCTACTTCTACTCCTTCTCTTGAATTGTGTTGAACTTGAATGAATTACTTAATGGATATGAATTTGGTTTCTGTTTCTATGAAGTATGAGTAGATATTTATCTAGGGTTTCGGTAAACCCACTTGTGATATGATGATACTATGTTGTTGAGTTGAATGTTGGAACTCTAATTGTGATCACTTCTGGATTAATTAGGATTAACTATTATATGCATGAATAAGAGTTGGTAGAATGCCTGATTACCAAGCTATCACGTCTTAGGTATTTAATTAATGAACCGAAAGGTGAAAGTTAAAACTAGAACCTAATAGTTAATTAGGGATATCTTAATCAAAAAAGTAGTTTAAGATTCTCTAGGAATGAATCAATTAGTGGGCAAGAGAAAACCGATTAATTGACTTCCATGGTTGGCATAGAGCTCAATGGACCTAGGTTGAACTAAGAACCACGAAAGTAGGCAATTAGATCAACCTAGGTATGATTAGTAATACTTGAAAGAGGTTGCTAATTAATTAAGGCTAAACCATCCCCAATTTCCTATATAATTGCAATTAGAGGTACAAGTTGGATGTTGAATATCATAAGTATGGTGAACCCTAGCTGTAGGCTTTGTTAATTGAATTCTTAATTTACTTAATTGTGACAAACTCTCTATCAAATCACATCGATTTAGATAGCATACTTCGTATAATTCTAGTAATTGACATTGTTCTCTGTGGGATATGACCCGTACATGCCGGACTAAATACATTTATGCCCTATGTTTGTGGTAATTAGTAAAATAGACACAACAGAAAATGGCCATAATACACGTTTGAAAAGTGGCTGGTGCATTGCACAGTCCGAATATCATCGTTCTATATGCAAAAGTGCCAAAGGGACATATGAACGTTATCTTTTCTTGGTCGTTTGGATGGATAGGGATCTAAAAGAAACTTGAATATCAATTGAGATAACAAAAATATGAGTGTTTAATCAACCTTTCCAACAATTGATCAATGAAAGACAAAGGAAAGTGATTCTTATAGGTGAACTTATTTAATTTTTTATAATCAATACACATATGCCAACTCGTAATAGCTCTAGTAGGAATCAATTCATCATTATCATTTTTAATAACAGTCATACCTCACTTCTTAGGGACTACATGAACAGGGCTTACCCACTCACTATCTGAAATATGATAAATAATTCCTACATCAAGTAATTTAAGAACCTCCTTCTTGATTATTTCTTCCATGTTTGGATTCAGTATCCTTTGGTGCTCAATAGATGGTTTATGATCATTATCAAGTATAATGTGACGCATGCAAACAGATGGACTAATCCCTTTTATGTCATCTATACTATACCCAATCACTTTCTTAAATTTTATGAGTACATCCAATAACTTACTAGTTTTTTCAATATTCAACTTAGTATTTACAATTATGGGACTTGAAGAGTCAGGATCCAAAAATTCATATCTTAAATTGGATGAACGTAGTTTGAGTTCTACCTTAGGTGCCTTAACTTTCTCTTCAGTTGTTGATTTTTGTTTGAGATCCAATTCCAACTTTTTAGCTTTTTCTTTTGAGGTAAGCATAGGACTCTCATCAAGCATTTAAGCATATACATCAGCTTTTACCTGTTTAGCATAAGGAAAAGGACTATCCACACATCAAAGCTCAAGTGAGTTAGTATAACAAAAACTGAATGAATCATCAACCATATTCTGTTCAATTATATTAATCATGCAACAAGAATCACCTAAAGATGGGCATTTCATTGCATCATTCAAATTGAACTCAATCTTTTCATCCCTTATAGTTAGGGATAATTTCCATCTTTTACATTGATAATTGCACCTTCAATGGGTAGGAAAGGCCTTCCAAGAATGATGAGGGTTTGGTTATCTTCCTTCATCTCTAAAATAACAAAATCAATAGGTATAAAAACTTTACCTACCTTGAGAGGAATATCCTCTAATATACTTACTGGATACGTAACGGATCGATCTACCAACTGGAGGGAAAGAGTGATAGCTTTAAATCACCCATTTGGAGCTTTTTACATATAGATAATGGCATGAGACTTACACTTGCTCCAAGTTCACATAAGGCTCTAGCAATGTCCGTATCTCCAATGGAACAAGGTATGGAGAAGCTTCTAGGGTCCTTGAGTTTAAGAGGTAGCTTATTCTAGATCAATGCACTATACTCTTCAGTTAATGTTATTGTGGCATGCTCCTCAATCTTCCTCTTATTTGAGAGGATCTCCTTCATAAATTTAGCACGAGAAGGCATTTGAGAGGCAACTTCCATGAATGGAATATTAATGTATAGTTTTTTCAACACATTAAGGAACTTTTCATACTGCTTTTCTAATTTTGCTTTAGCTAGTCTCTAGGGGATAAGAACTGATGGCTTGTATGGTGCAAGAGCCACATATTTGGGCTTATCTTCCTCTTTCCTTTCCCTTATCTGCTATTCTTCTACAATTACTTTTTTAGGCATATCTTTTAATTCTTCATCCTTGTCTTTCTCTTTTTCTTTTGACTCACCCAACTACTTACTACTTCTCAAAGTGATAGCCTTGTAATGTTCTCTTGGGTTCTAAGGTTGGTTAAGGAATTTGCCAAAGTACCATTTTGAAGAGCTGGCTTGCTGTGCTATCTTAGTTTCTAACATTTTATTATAAGTAGCAAGTGAGTCAACCTTAAAGGTTAAGTCTTTTACAGTCTTATTCATTGAGTGGTTCTTGGCTCTAAACTCATCTTTCTATTTACTTTGAGTAGCTATAAAGCTTTCTATCAGAGCCTCTAAATTTGACTTTAGCTGAGGATGAGGGTTCAATGGACTCTAATTCTGTAACCCAAGAGGTTGCCTGAAGTTATTCTGAGGAGTCTTATTTGCATTAGGCTTGTAAGATAAATTTGGATGATTCCTTTAGTGTAACATCCTAACTCTCTAATAAAGTTAGATAAATCTAAGAATAAGTAGAAAATACATATGGCAAAGAATTAAAATGCTTAGTTATGTAACAATAAGGCATTTATAAAATAGGTGACATGTAACATCCCTAATTTCGTTTATTGATAAAAGTACAAAAAAAATATTTAATTAAGGAAATAAAATTTATGAGATAATATTTTAGATATCTAAGGAAATATAATCCTTAGATATTCTTCACCTTATGTATATGCATAGAAAATGTTTCTAACATTAAGAAAACAAATAAAGAGAGAAAACCTAATAGGAAAGAAATTAGAAATAACATACTAAAGAGATGCAAAATTCTTGGATAAGGAAGATAAATTTTTAGAAACAAGTAAATGTCTTAAAATTTCAAGAACATTGGATTAGGGTAATTTTTCCTAATTCAAGAACTAGAGTTAATAAGTTTAAAATCTTTACCCATACATTGGGCTTTTACCTATGGACACTTCATATAAAGTTTTCCACTTCACATAAGTTTCTAGCAAGCCCATTGGATAACCTAAGCAAGAAATAAAACATAGACTTGGTCTAGGATATAGTAATTGGACCAATAGCCCAAAAATTATGAAAATGTGACCAAGCCCTCCAAGAAAGGTAGAATTTTATCCAAAGCAAAGAAAATGGGTAGGAATAAGCCCAAATCCAAGAGGAAAAATAAAATAAAATAAATTAGGTGATGATATAATAATAATAATAATAAAGATTAGGTTACATGGCATTAAGACAAAAATTTAGCAAGTGGTGTGATTCTACATTCATAATTTTGGCAAGTGGCATGATAATACAAGGCTTTAGGACAAAAATATCTATATCCTACACTCATAATTCTAGCAAGTGGTATGATAATACATGGAATTAGGACGAAACATTCATACCCCACACAAATAATATCAACCAAATAATGGAGATTCAAGGGCTAGAAATTTGCCACCTAAAAAGGCAAACCTATCATACTTGTTTAAGACAAAAGAAAATGGAAATGAATCCCTAAATCAAAGGGACCTTGTCCCTTATCTTAAGAACATATCATCATAATTTTCAAAATACAAATCTCCTTTTTCTATGCATATCTTGACTAAGAAAGAGGAAGACAAGAACATAAGTTGTTTGTTTTCCAAAAAATTCAACAAAGTGTATCCTAATTGTGATAAGGTAGACCCATGATCATGAAAGGTGAATTATTTGGTGGTCTATATAAGAAAACCCACCCTTACAATATTTTAATTTCGTCCAAGTGAGGAAGAGAGAGAAATAGAAGCAAGGTAGAGTGAGGAAAGGAAAGAAAGAGAGGAGAAGAAAGGAAGGAAGAAGAAGGAGAAGTTTAGAAAGCTAAGTACTCAAGGTAAGTTATCTTAATCTCCACTTGAGTCCATTTTTTTTCTTCTTCATACTTGAGGTTCAAAAATTCACCCTCCTTCTCTTACCTAAGCTGCTAGAAAAGTTAAAGGAAGGAAGGAATCTTGCTATTTCTTTCAAGAGGAAACAAGAAAACCAATTTACTAAGTAAGCTGGGGAGATTCTTAGGTAAGTTTAACAATATTTCTTTTTGAAGAAAACTTTTGAAACTTATAATATTTATATGAGATTTTGATCTTAGAACTGTGATGATTGGTCATGGATGTTGCTATGTCATGTTACATATTGATCTTGCATGTGATGTATGTTTGAATACTTAAGCCGGTATAGAAAGTTCTGCATAGGTATGGCTATGGGTGGCAAAATTTTTAGCTTCGGTATTTTAATTTCTGGGAATTATCTATAAAGAATTAAACTAAATGGTTAACATAAGAATTGTAGCTATGTGTGTCACGGATTTTTAGCCACTGGAATCATTCAATGTGGAGTTCATATGATGTAGATATGGTCCGATTAGTTAGCAAAGGTCAGAAAATGGTTCATTAGGGAAACATATGTTAGGATAGCTTCGGTATTTTAATTTCTGGGAATTATATGTAAGGAATTGAAATAAATGGTTAACATATGAATTATATATATATGTGTCCCAGATCTTTAGCCACTGGAATAACTTAATTCGGAAATATTATGAGGGAGATATGGACATATTAGTAGATAAAGGTCAGAACCTAACCGAAAAGAAATAACCTGTACATTTAGGGAGTAATATCACCTTGATCTCTTAATAGTTTGCTACAATGTTCAACATAATAGTTTTAGATAATTTTTTTATCTTCAAATTGACACCAAGATCACCTACATCAGAGTGAAATTGAGGGAGTTATACTCTGATTAGTAAGAAAAGGTTAGATAGGACGAAAACCTGCATCAAGAAAATAAAGAAATAAAATTAGTATTTAAAAATGAAGATGAATCTTAATAAATGACTAGTATAGCTATAGCCATTGCCATTGTATGAACTTCTTACCATCTTAAGTGTGAAATTTTGACATGGAAATATTTTATAAAGTGATATTTGAAATGGTTATGTTCATGACATGATTACCAATGATTTTTGGTAATAGTTATATTTTGATGAACATACTTGTTATTGAAAGCTTATTTTTGGCTATCATTGTGAAAAGAAAAGAAATGAGCACGGTCACATGGCAATCCGTGTGGTGCACTAGTAAGGGACGCCCTACCAACGGTTATGATCATGATAATGAGAAAAGAAAGAGAAAGTGGGCCATGTCGGACGGAGTGAGAAAAGCCCATACCGGAGAGTAGAAAATACTCACCCTGACCGGGGTAGCTTGATATGAGAAAAAATTGATAGTCATCATATGATATTCTGAAAATAGTTAATCCTGTCATACATATCATTACTGTATGATTCTTATGTACATAGATATAATGCATTCATGTGACCAAAGATATTTTCTGTAGTTTATATAGCTGAACATGACATGATGAACTATATTGATGGTAAATGATGATTTATTGTTGAACTTACTGGGATTTAATTCTCATTATATTTCCATATCATGTTCAGAAGAATAATATGCAGATATTCTCTATGACACTTATTATTACCGTACGTTGGATCGAGTTGCCCTACCTTGGCCAACTACCAACTATATCAGATGTATCTGTCGTAGATGTGACTAAAATTCCGGTGGACGTGCCACCCGCACCAGTGTCCCCGGAAGTAGTCGACATAGATTATTAGAGTTACTATGTATCTTTGTACAAATTTTTGTAAAATAATGGTGTGTAGTTTTTAAAATAATGGTGTGTATGGAAACTAAGTATTGTATTATAAGTATTGTATCACTGTTAATAACAATTATGCTTGGTTATTATTACGAGTTAAGTGGTTAGAATTAAAGTAGTAATAACTTCATGGAATTTTTTTAAATATAAAAAATAAAAAAAATTTGTTATGGAGTTGTTACATGACATATAGTTAATCATAAATCATATAAATAAAATTCTTAGAAGCATAATGGATGGAGAGAACAATTGTTAAGTAGCACTACAAATTTTCAGCCACATAGTATGCCACACTGCCCATAGAATTGTAGCCACCTTGCACCTACCAAAGCATGCCGCATTGCCCACAAAGTTGTAGCCACATAGCTTGCCACATTGCCTACAAAATTGTAGCCACCTTGAACCTACCAAAGTATGTCACATTGCCCAAAAAGTTATAGCCACATAGCATGCCACATTGCCCACAAAACAACAGCCACCTTACACTTACCAAAGCATGCTACATTGCCCACAAAATTACAACCACATAGCATGCCAAATTGGCCACAAAATTTTAGCCACCTTGCACCTACCAAAGCATGCGACATAGCCACAAAAACTTCAGCCAAAATCAACCAAGAAAAATGCCACCTTTTGGCGAGGAAATCCTGCCACATAGCCATAATTATTTTAGCAACATTCCAGCCAAGAAATAGCCACCCACTTCAACCTTGTTTCTACCCACAATCAAAAAAATCATGCAAAAGCTACTGCCCCACATCATGCTCTGTATTCTAATGTCCTCACTGCAAAAACTACAAGGGAATCCCTACAAAACATAAGAAAATCCCTGCAAAACACAGCCTCCTTTTCCTCTTGAGTGGTGGAAACTAGCAACCAAGAATCATGATGTTTAGGTATTATTTTGGGCAACAAATTGAAACCCTATTCCTCATGCAATCAGCACCCAAGAGGGAGAGAAGGCAGTTAGAAAACTTAGAGCCAAAGGGGGAGAGAAACCCAAAAAAGCGTAGCTAAGTTGCAAGGGAAACCAATAGGAGAAGCAAGCTAAAAATTGAGAACCATAGGAACATTTCTGCATAAGGTCAGTTTCCCCTCTTGAGGAAAGTTGGTTCGTAGTGAGTAAAGCTCATTTTGGGTTCTACAATGGTGATTCTTGAGCATGAGATGCAAGATGTTAAATTTGAAAACATGGTACTCTAGTGGTAGGGAACAATCTTTGCCATCTAAGTAACAAACATGAAGAATCACCACACATTTTGCACCCAAAATTTTTAGGCCCTGTGTTCTTGGACTCTTTAATTGGGTAAATGGCCTTTAAATTTTCTAATATTTGGTTAGTAAAGTTTTGAAATATTGATAATCAATTCTGAAAATTTTTGTGATTTTTGAGAACCTACAAATAGGCCATTTACAATCAAAATAATGCTGAGAACAATCTGCTGGATAGTTTAGGTTGTTGATGGAAATACTAAACATTGAAGGGGTTAGGTATTGAATTTTTGTATGAAATTTTATGACATGTTATAGGGATTGTAATTAAGGACCACAAATTTTTTTAGAGAATTCCGGGCAGGTTAAGGCATATAATAAAATATAGAAATTCGGTGGGACAAGAAGTGATTTAAAATAGATCAGAACTGGAGACATCCATAAAAAGTGTGTTATTTGAGAGGCCAAATGAATTATTTTTTACTTGAAATTTTTATGGTGATTATATAACACATCTAGGATGCTCCATATCAAATATCATGAATTTTTAAGAAGTGTTACCCATAAAAAGGAATGGAAAATAGAATAGAAATGAAACAAAAACTAATCTGCACTGTTCTAGATTATGGAGGTCGTTCTTGGGTTGAATGGTAGAGTTAAGGGCTGAGAGAACCATTTCCCCCACGTATTGGCCAATAATAGGAGATGCATAACCCTTTTACATGTATGGGACTACATTGGGTAAGTAAACCAAAATGTTATGGGTCCCTAATGTGACCAAGATGATATATGTATGTATGGTCAGTGCTTATGTTTTAGTGAAATAAATTGAGATGTTTTAAGGAATGTAATGTATACTATTCTTCTAATTCGCTAACTATTGAGATTGTCATCTCATCTTTTTTTGTCCACATAATCACATTCCAGGTAATCTAGCAAGAGTTGAACAGGGATCTCAAGGTTGACTCATTGGAATATGTATATGGATTGTATATTTTCTTGTTGTGTAATATATATAGGGTGGCTTAGTTAAGTGCCAAATCCCTTTTAGGCAGCTTGTAATGTGATGTAAAATAAGTTATGGATTGGACACTTTCCTTTATGGTGTGAGAGCCTTTTTGTTGTAACTAATGCATATCATGCCTAGTCAGTTGCTTATAAGGAAATGAAATTTGAAAATGCTAGGAATAACTTAAAGCACTTGTATGCTTATCCAAGGAAGATAACTAACAATATAAGTGAATAAGTGCATTTATGGGCTAGGTAGACATTGCTAAAAATTTATAGATAAGAAAAAAAATTTAATACCAAAAGGTACAAGGGGAATATTCCATGATGTGGATGTATGAAATAAGATGCTAGTTAGTAGTTGTTGACATCCAGGCTTGATTATAGGTGTTGTTGTATAGATTATTTCTCTAGTTGTTATTGACAAAATTTACCTGTTCATAATCCTGAGGTGTAGGGTTTCCAAGATTGCATTCATTGGCCACATGGCCAACAAACCCACAAATCTCACATGCAAAAAATGGAGAACCAATAACATTGATGCTCAATTTATCCAGCTTCTGAAACAATTCTTTAACTTTAGAAGTTAGATGATTAAATACATCAACTTCATGCATACCTACTAGTTTTCTAGATAGCTGCTTCTCATTAGACCAGGAGTAGTGATTTGGAGCCATATCTTCAATCTAATCATAAGCCTAATCAATTGTTTTGTTCATTAAGGCTCCTTCTATTGCAGCATCCACAGATATACAGCTTATGTATATAAGTCCATTATAGAATGTATGGACCATGAGCCATTTCTCTAACCCATGGTGTGGGCATAATATGAGAAAGCTCCTTAAATCTCTCCTAAGCTTCATAAAATGACTTCCCATCTTTTTGACCAAATGTAGTAATTTGATTTCGAAGATGGGCTATCTTACTTGGCGGGAAGTACTTGGCTAGAAATGCTTGAGAAAGTTGATGCTAAGTAGTGATCAACCTTGATCGAAGAGAGTGCAACCATGCTTATGCCTTGTCCCACAGAGAGAATAGGAATAACCTCAATTAGATAGGATTAGAAGAAACTCCATTCAACTTTAATATATCACAGTATTTAAGAAAAACTAATAAATGAAGATTTAAGTCTTCAGTAGGGGACCTTCCAAATTGATTTTGCTGAACTATTTGAAGAAGAGAAGGCTTCAGTTCAAAGTTATTAGCCTCTACAACAGGTCTAACGATGCTTAGGCCATGAGTATCTAGAGTGGTGAAATCTTTTAAAGATCGGTTATCTCGGTTTACCATAATGGTGGTGCAGGATCTTCCTGCTTTTTTTTTCTTCTTCATCGTAAGGTGCGTTCAATTTCTAGGCCAAATTCAGCAAAGTATTCGTGATCTCTTCGAATAAAAGAGCAGCACACCTACAAAGGAAGAAAAGAGACAAAAATAATCAAGATAAAATATGTAGAAAAAGAAAAAAAATAAAAAGGTTCTAGTCTAGCTATTTTATAAGATATCTATTATTGACATTATTGGTCACCAATAACGGTGCCAAAAACTTATTGTGTATGTTTTACTAAATAACCACAAGTACACGCATAGCTATAGCTAGTCCGAAAAGTACGGGTCGTATCCCACAGAGACCAAAGATCAATTAATAGAATTATATGAAATAAGTAATCTAAATCAATATAATTTGATTGGTATAAAGTCATAATTAAGTAAATTAGGAAATCAAATATCAAAAACCTAGGGTTAGGGTTTACCGCACTTATGACATTCAATAATCAGATGTACCTCTAATTGCAATTTTTTGAGTAATAGGGGACGATTTATCCTTAATTAATGAATAACCTCTTTCAAGCGTTACTAATCGTACCAAGGTTAATCTAATTGCCTACTTTTATGGTTCTTAGTTTAACATAATTCCATTGAGTTATATGCTAACCATATGATTCAATTCATAGGGGTTCTCATGCCTACCAATTGATTAAATTCCTAGAGAACCTTAAACTACTTTCATGATTAAGATATCCCTAATTAACTATTAAGTTTCGGTATTAACTTTCACCTTTTAGTTCATCAGTCAAAACCAAAGATGTAATAAAATGGTGATCAAACATTCTATTAACTCATAAAATGCATAATAGTTAATCCTAATTAACCTTAGATAATACAATTAGCGTTTCATAATTCTAATTAATGCAATATCATTATATCATAAGTGGATTTATCGAAACCCTACATCAAAATCTACTCACACATGATTGAAAGAGAAATCATAATCAAATTCATTAAGTAATTCAAAAATATTCAATACAATCCAAAAGAAAGGAGTAGAAGTAGAGATAGGTGTAAAGATAGAAAGATAAAATCTGATTTGCAGAAACTAGATGAATAATAGATACAAACCTTGAATCAATCTCAATTCTATCCTAAGAACACAAAGTAAACAATAATCCTACTCTAAACCTAATCTAAGAGTGTTTCATAAGCTTAAATTGAGTCTAAATGAGTCTGTATCTCTTTTTCCTCGTTTCTCTTCGTATATATATCACTTTGGCTGTCGAAAATAGTTAAAGTCGTGAATTATAAAGACTTGAAGCATGACTGTGTTCCAAGACATGGCATAACCGTGCTTTAAATTGGAATTTGAGAATTTTCTCTAGGTTTTGCATAGAATAGGATCTGGTCATGTTCTAGGTACACCAAACACAACCTGGCTGTGTTGGAGGCTGCCAAGGTCAATTTTTGCCAATTTCTTTTGTGTTTCCTTCTTGCATCCTCCTCAACTTGTTCTTAATCCATATAACTCTTCATATATGTGTTTTCCCTTGATTCTTGACCTCTTTTACTCACCTACAAAAAAAAACCAACCAATATCCAGAGTAAGCAAAAAAGAATATAACCAAAGTAGGAAAATAATCACAAGTTCACTATGAAATAAAGGATGAATATAACAATTAAACACATATTTTTCCCCTTTATCAATATGATGTTTGATATTATGTATGTGATGATGTGATTGTGGCTTGATAAATAAAAAGACATATAAGATGTAGGATGACCCTTACATTAGTAAGGTAACCTGATGAGGTTGTTGGCTTGTGACGGTACCAAATAGGGGATGCTTTATTAGCCTTGATTATGCCGAGAGAGAGAAAGGCCACTTCGACAAGGTAGTAGTGGTGTGTGAGTAGCAAGAGGGTAGGGGCTCACATTACCATGTTGCTAAACAAAGATAAAATCGTAGTCGATCAACCACTACGTATGATATTTATGTATAACATAATTATAGACGTTGTACAATCAAGCATACTATTTTATACATGTGTTATTCATGACATATTTTTAATGGAAAATGGAAAAATGTTTTCTATAGTTTATATAAATGGACATAACCCGTAAGATTTTCTTATTCTATTTATTTATATGATTGTTGATCTTACTGGGACGTTGTTCTCACTATTTTTTTCTCTGTTTGGGTGTTATGATCAGATACAGACCACTATAATACTGATGGTGTTCCTGTCTTTGTTGCTAGAGATGTAGACAGTTGAGGTCCCTTACTTGGGACAGTTTACTATTATATCTATTATTATAGTGGTGAATGTCATATATCTAACTTTATAGAAGGTTGAGGTCCCTTACTATAATGATGTGCCAGTGGATCCCAGTAAAATAAAAGCAGTGCTTAAGTGGGAAAGGCCTAAAATCATGACCAAAATATGAAGTTTTCTAGTGTTGGCTGGGTGTTACCGAAGATTTATACAAGGATTTTCAAATATAGCCTTGCCTTTTACTAGATTAACCAGGAAGGGAAGTCTTGTTAAATGGACTCAAGAATGTGAAGATAGTTTTCAAGAACTCAATACTCAGCTAACTACGCCTCTAGTTTTAACCATCCCTGATTCTTTGGGGCATTTCGACGTGTACACATATGCTTTTTAGAAGGCATCAGGGTGTGTTCTGATGCAAGAAAATAAAGTGGTTGCATATGCATCCAGACAATTGAGACCACATAAAGAAAATTACCCCACTCATAACATAAAGTTGGCTGCAATAGTCTTTTCTTCGAAGATTTGGTGACATTATCTATATGGTTCTATGTTTGAAGTGTACAATGACCATAAAAGTTTGAAATATCTTTTTGATAAGAAGAAACTAAAAATGAGGTAGATGAGGTGGATGAAATTTATTAATGACTATAAGTTTGAACTGAAGTATCATCCTGGCAAAGCGAATGTAGTAGCGGATGCGTTATGCCGAAATTGTATGCATTTGAATCAGATACTAGTAAAGAAGATGAGGTTAATTGAGGAGTTCAAAAATTGAGATTCTTGGTCATAATTATTGCCAAGAGTTTTCTTATCAATGAGCTACTAATCAAATGCGATTTGAAAACACTGAATAAGGAAGTGCAAACGCAAGACCCATTTCTATAGAGCCAAAAGGATTTACTTGACTTTACAAGGTCAAAAGATGGAATCATTTTATATCAAGGAAGTATTTATATGCCACAGGAGGAAAGTGTAAAGTCAAAAATCTTAAAGGAAGTCTATCATAGTAAATATACTATTCATTCTGGAACTACTAACATGTATCAGGACTTAGGTAGTGTTTGGTACCGGGAATCTTTTAAGATTCCTAGGAAAGTAAGGGAAGAAACTTTTTTTACCATGTTTGGTACCAGACATAAAAATTCATTTTTGGGAATCTTTTATTTTGGGGAATGAAAAATTATGAAGATTCCCACCCTTTTATTCCCACCTATAATGGTGGCAATAAAAGTTTCCCATGAGAATGGGAAATTTTTTCAATAGAAATGACCAAATTGACCTTAAACTTTAAACCTAACCTCTAAACCTGAAACCTTAAACTCTAACCCCTAAACCCTAAATCCTAAACTTAACCCTGAACCCCTAAATTTTAAACCCTAAACCTGAACCCCTAAATCCTAATTCCTAAACTTTAAACCTAACTTCTAAACCTTAAATCCTAACCCATAAACAATAAATCCTAAACTTAATCTTGAAACCCTAAACTTTAAACCTTAAACCCTAAACTTTAATCCTTAAACTTAAGCTATAAGCTCTCAATCCTAAACCCTAAACTCAGCCACGAAACTCTAAACCCGAACCCTTAAATTCTAAATCGTAAACACTAACCCCTAAACCCTAAACTTAACTCTTAAATCCTAAGCCCAAAATCCTAAACTCTGAGCCTTAAATCTTAACCCCTAAACCCTAACCCCTAATCACAAAAATCCTAACCCTACCCTAAAACCCCAAACATCAAAACTCTAAACCCTAAACCTTAAACCCTATAACTCTAAATCCTAAATGTAACAACTGCATTTTATATATATATATTTTGTAAAGTCCCATAAAGTCATTATCTCATTACTTCTAACTACTTAACTCATAATCACATTCAATTAATTTAACCAAGCATAATTAAGGTTTAAGGTCTACCAGTAATACAGATACAATTTTGGGTTCACATACACATCATTAATCAAAATGTCTGTACAAAAGTCAAACACATATATCTATATCTTATTCATCCATATTGACAAATTCTGGAGATAAGAAAAATAGAGTAACTCAATCCAACATGCACTAAAAGCCAGAGCCATAGAAAAAATGTGCATATCTAGTTTTCTAAACATGATATGGAAATATAGGGAGAATTAAATCCAGCAGGTTCAACAATAAATCGTAATCATCATCAATATTGCTTATCATATCATGTTCATATGTATAAGCTACAGCAAATTTCTTAGGTCACATGAATGCACTTTATCTATGCACATGAAAATCATGCAGTAATGTCATGTATGGCATGAATAACTTTTTTAAGAATATCTTATAATGGCTATCAACTTATTCTCATTTCAAGCTACCCCAGTCAGGGTGAAGAGTACAAGCTTTTATTGCTCCATTTGACGTGGCACACTTTCTCTTTCTTTTCTCATTAGCATAATCATAACTGTGAGTAAGGCATCCCCTACTGGTGCACCACATGGACAGCCATATGACCATGCTTGTCTCTTTTCTTTTCTTTTCTTTTCACATTAATAGCCAAAAATATGATTTCCATAACAAGCATGTTCATTATACACTCATGCCATAATTTGTTATCAAAGAATAATTATTACCAAAAATCATTAGTAAAATACAATCATGCCATGAACATAAACATTTTCAAATATCACTTTATAAAATATTTCCATGTCAAAATTACACACTTAATATGGTAAGGAGTTCATGCAATGGCAATGGCTAGGACATACACTAGTTATTTATTATTTTCATTTATAAGATTCTTCTTCTTTCTTAAATATTATTTTCATCTCTCACAAATGAGATCATAACTCCCTCATTTTAACTCCAATTGAGGTGATCTTAGTGTCCATTTAAAGTTAAGACAATCTTATAAAAATATTATGTTGAACATTTTAGTGAAAACGTAAGAAATCTTAGAGTTATTACTGTTTCAAATTCAATGTTATTTCTTCCTAGGTAGGTTTTGACTTCTACTTACTAATCTGACCATATCTCCTTCCTATGGACTCTAAATTGAGTGATTCCAGTGGCCAAAAATTCGTGAGTCATATATGTATATATTTTTCATATTAATAATTTTTTTAATTCCCTACAAATATTTCCCATAAATTCAAACACAGAAGCTTGCCTAACAGATTCTTCCCTAGTTAACTAGTTTTTGACCATTAATTACTAATCTGACCACATATGGATTACAAATTGAATGATTCTAGTGGCTAACAATTCGTTAGACATATATCTATATTTTTCATGTTAACGATTTCTTTTAACTCCTGACATATTTTTTTCAAAAATTCAAACACAGAAGCTTACCATACAGATTCTTCCCTGGTTAACCATTTTTTGACCATTGCTTACTAATAAGGTCATATCTCCCTCATTTGAACTCCAACTTAGGTGATTTCATTGGCTAAAAATCTGTGAGACATATATCTAATCTTTTTAACCATTTCTTTTAATTCCTAACCGATTCTTCCTAGAATCTCAAAGACAGAATCTTCTCTGGTTACTCCAAAATCCAATTTTCTAACTAAATCCTTTATGAGGATTTAGTTCATTCTTTTATTATGTCCTCTTCCATTTTTTTCCTAATTTACATCTAACCATAAGATTACTCATTTTAACATTTTAATGAGATTTTTTAAACTTACTTTAACATATTCCCTCATCCACTTCTCAAGAAAACAGAAATCAAATCATGCATTATTAAGGGTGTTTTCCAACAGAAATTTCTCAAGGCCTTCTTTTAAGTGTTTAAGGTCATACTCATTTTATCAATCTAATCATATTCAATTAATTTTTCACCACATTCAAATATACTTAACAATAGTATAAAAAACCCTAAAATTTTGCAAACCATAGCTATATCTATGCAGAACTTTCGACACCAACCAAAGTATTCAAAACGTTCATCACATGCAAGATCAACATGTAACATGATATAGAAACATACATGGCCAATCATCAATGTAGCAAATATTGTAAATTTCATCAAAGTTCTAAGATCAAAATCCCATATAAATGTTAGAAATTTCAAAGCTTTTCTTCAAAAAGAGATATTGTTAAACCTATCTAAAGATCTCCCTAAATTACTTAGTGAATTCTTTTTATTGTTTCCTCTTAAAGGAAGTGGCAAGATTCCTCACTTCCCTTAGCTTTTCTAGTAGCTTGACTAAGAGAGGGAGGGAGAATTTTGAACTCCAACGATGAATAGAAAAGATGTATTCAAGTAGAGATTAAACTAACTTTCCATGAGTACTAGTCCTCTAGACTTCTCCTTCTTCTTCCTTCCTCTCTTCTCCTCTCTTTCTCTCATTTCCTCACTCTTCCTTGCTTCTGTTTTTCCCTCTCCCTCACTTGGCTAAAATTCTAATGTTATAAGAGTATTTTTTGCTTAAATAAATTATCAAGTGGTCCTTCTCTCATAATTATGGGTCTACCATATCACAATTAGGATGCACTTGGTTGCCTTTTAGGGGAAGACAAATCATGTTCTTGTCTTCCTCTCCCTTAGTCAAGATATGCATAGCAAAAGGAGTATTTTTTATTTGAAAATTATTATAAAATGTTCTCAAGACAAGGGGAAAGGTCCCTTTAATTTTGGGATTCATTTCCTTTTTCTTTTGTTGCACTCAATTATGATAGATTTGCTTTTTTAAGTGGCAAATTTCCAGCCCTTGAGTCTCCTTTGCTTGGCTAAAATTATTTGTGTAGGATAAGGATGCTTTGTCCTAATGCCATGTATTATTACCTAATATATCATCACATGGCTTGCTAAAATTATGAGTGTAGGATCTTGATGCTTTGTCCCTATGCCATGTATTATTACCTATGATTTCATCATATAGCTTGCTGAAATTAGGAGTGTAGGATATAAATGTTTTGTCCTAATGCCATGTGATATAATCTTGATTATTATTACACTACTATTTCATCATGTGGTTCTTATTTTTACCTCTTGGATTTAGGATCATTCTTGGCCATTTCCTTTCTTTGGCTGAAATTCTATCTCTCATGGAGGGCTTGGTCACATTTTCATGATTTTTGGGCTATCAGTCCAACTTCTATATCCTAGTCCATGCCTATGTTATATCTCTTGTTTCAGCTATCCAATTGGCTTGATAGAAACTTATGTGAAGTGGAAAAACTCTATGAAGTGTACATAGGTGAAGGCCCAATGTATGGATGGATATGTTAAACTTAGGAACTCTAACTCTTGAATTAGAAAAAATTACCCTAATATAATCTTCTTGATATTTTAAAACTTTTATTTACTTCTAAAAATTTATCTTCTTTACCCAAGAATTTTGTCCCTCTTTAGGATGTTATTTCTAATTTTTCCTATTAGATTTTCTCTCTTTACCTATTCCCTTAATGTTAGAAACATTTTCTATGCATACACATAAGGAGAAGAATTTCTAAGGCTTATATTTTCTTAGATATCTAAAAATTGTTTAATAAGTTTATTTCTTTAATTAAATATTCATGTACATTTATTAATAAAAGAAATGAAATTAGGGATGTTACACTAAACCCTAAACCCTAACCCCTAAATCCTAAACCTAAGCCCTAAACTCTAAACCTTGAAACTTAAATTCTAACCCCTAAACCCTAAAACTTAACCCAAAAATCTTAAACCCTAAATCCTAAACCCTAAACTCTAAACCCTAACCCTTAAACTCCAAATAAGAAATCTCATTTCTTCTTTTTTTCAGTCAAGAAAAAAATCTTATTTCTTTACTTACTTTTTTTCTCTTTATTTTATTATCCTATTTATCATTCCTTTTATTTTGAAAGTTTTTCTTCAACGGTATTTTTGAAAAATTAATTATATTCCCATAAATATTTCACATGAACCAAACATGAAAATGAAATTTTGATAGTAATACAACAAATTATTCCCAAGAAAGTAAAGTGACAACCAAACATATTTTTTCAACTTTCTCATCTATCTCATTCCTAGAAATCTCATTCCTTTGAATATATCTTTTCTAGGAATAAAACATTCCAAGAATCAAACGCCACCTTAAAGAAATCTTACTAGTGGCCGGGAATAAAAAAAGGACATTTCCGAATTTGTCACCAAATGTTTCACTTGTCAAAAAGTCAAGATAGAGCATCAAAGACCATCTGGAATGTTGCAACTGCTAGAAATACCTGAGTAGAAATGAGATAGTATCTCTATAGATTATTTTGTAGGATTATTGAAGACACAGGCAGGCCATGATGCAATGTGGGTAATAGTAGATAGGTTGGCAAAATTTGTGCACTTTTTACCCATAATAATTAAAGTTCTAAAATCAAAATCTCATATAAATATTACAAGTTTCAAAAAATTTCTTCAAAAAGAAATATTATTAAACTTACCTGGAGCACTTAGTCATCTAGACTTCTCCTTCCTCTTTCTTCCTTTCTTCCTCTCCTTTCCTCACTCTACCTTGCTTCTATTTTTCTCTCCCTCACTTGGACGAAATTCTAATGCTATAAGGGTGGGTTTTGCTTATATAGACTAGTAAATAATTCACCTTTCATAATCATGGGTCTACCTTATCACAATTAGGATGCACTTGGTTGAATTTTTGGAAAACAAACAACTCATGTTCTTGTCTTTCTCTTCCTTAGTCAAGATATGCATAGGAAAATGAGATTTGTATTTTTAAAATTATGATAATATGTTCTTAAGATAAGGAACAAGGTCCCTTTGATTTAGGGATTCATTTCCTTTTTCTTTTGTCTTAATCAATTATGATAGGTTTGCGTTTTTAGGTGGCAAATTTTCAACCCTTGAATCTTCCTTGCTTAGCTAAAATTATTTGTGTAGGATAAGGATGTTTTGTCCTAATGCCATGTATTATCATACCACTTGCTAAAATTATGAATGTAGGATATCACACCACTTGCTAAATTTTTGTCTTAATGCCATGTCACCTAATCTTGATTATACCATTATTTCATCACTTTATTTTATTTTTATTTTTATTTTTCTTCTTGGGTTTGGGCTTATTCTTCCCCATTTTCTTTTCTTTGGTTAAAATTCTACCTTTCATAATGGGCTTAGTCACATTTTCATGATTTTTGGGCTACTGGTCTAATTTCGATATCCCAGTCCAAGTCTATGTTTTATTTCTTCCTTGGGCTATCCTATTGGCTTGCTAAAAATTCACGTGAAGTAGAAAAAATCTATATGAAGTGTCCATAAGTGAAAGCCCAATTTATTGGTGGAGATACTAAACTTAGTAACTTTAACTCTTAAATTAGGAAAAATAACCCTAATCCAATCTTCTTGAAATTTTAATACCTTTACTTACTTCACAAAAATTTATCTTCCTTACCCAAGAATTTCACCTTTCTTTAGCATGTTTATTTCTAATATTTCCTCTTAGGTTTTCTCTCTTTACCTATTCCGTTAATGTTAAAACATTTCTATGCATACACATAAGGTGAAGAATTTCTAAGGATAATATTTCCTTAGATATCTAAAATTTGTCTAATAAATTTTATTTCCTTAATTAAATATTTATGTACCTTTATCAATAAAAACAAAAAAAATTAGGGATGTTACTTTAAATACTTTTGTATTTTTATTAATACATAAAACGAAATTAGAGATGTTATAATAATTCATAAGGAGTTTGAAGAAATGATAAACATGAAAGTTGTAGATAAGTGTCTTATCCTTTTATAGGCTTTGGAATCACCCCAATTGGAGTTCTTCTGAGGGAGATATGGTTGAATAAATAAAGAAAGGTCACAGAACACAGCCAAGCCATGTTCTGTGTTGCTTCAACATGGGTAAGCCATGTTCAGGCCTGTTTTTGAGTACGTTTGAAGTATGTTTCAAGTATAGCCGTGTTTGGAGCTAGTAAAGTTTATTTTTAGTATTTTTCTACCCTAAATAAACCTTATTAACTGTAGGATAATATTAGAAACTAAATTGGAGAAGAATGCCCTATAAAATTTGTGAGAACATTTGTTAAAAATGATATAAGTAGGAGGAAAGTAACTAGAGGCCGAGCATAAAGAAAATGAAAAGATGAAAATAATATTTCAAAAAAGAAGAATCTTATAAATGAAAATAATAAATAACTAGTGTATGCCCTAGCCATTCCATTGCATGAACTCTTTACCATCTTAAGCAGGTAATTTTGACATTGAAATATTTTATAAATTGATATTCGAATATGGTTATAATCATGACATGATTGCATTTTACCAATGATTTTTTGTAGTGATTATGCTTCGATGATAAATTATGGCATGTGAGTATAATGAACATACTTGTTATTGAAATTATATTTTTGGCTATTAACATGACAGGAAAAGAAAAGAAAAGAGACGAGTACAGTCACATGGCAATCCGTGTGGTGCACTAGTAGGGGACGCCCTACTCACGGCTATGATTATGTTAATAAGAAAAGAAAGAGAAAGTGTACCATGTTGAACGGAGCAAGAAAATTCCGTACCAAAAAGTAGAAAGTACTTACCATGGCCGAGGTAGCTTGATATGAAAATAAGTTGATAGTCATCATATGGTATTCAGAAAATAGTTATTCATACCATACATGTCATTACATGACGATTTTTATGTGCATAGATAAAGTGCATTCATGTGACCAAAGATATTTGTTGTAGCTTATACAGATGAACATTACATAATGAGCTATATTGATGATAATTAAGATTTATTGTTGATCCTACTAGGATTTAATTCTCACTATATTTCCGTATCATGTTCAGAAGACTAAATATGCAGATATTCTCTATGATCGGCTTTTAGCATACGTTGGGTCCGGTTGGCTAAGATCCCGGTAAAGGTGTAATGACCCGCACCTATATCCCCGAAACTGGTTAATATGAATGAATAAGATGCAAAAATATATGTGTTTGATTTTTGTACAGATGTTTTTAATTAATGATGTGTATGTGAAATTAGAATTGTATCAGTGTTAATGGTATACCATAAACCTTAACTATGCTTGGTTAATTTAATTGACTGTTATTATGAGTCAAATAGTTAAAAGTAAAGAGGTAATGACTTCATGGAATTTAAAAAATATATATATGTATATATGTAAAAAAATGGAGTTGTTAAAAAATTAGTCAAGAAATTGCCACATTTCTGCAAGGAAATCCTGCCACGTAGCCACAAAATTTTTAGACACATTTTAGCCAAGAAACAACAACACCTTGCAGCCAACATAATTATGCACAGAGTAGTGGGGTAGCAGATTGAGTGGAAGGACAACAGAATTTCATGCCATTCTCTATAGAAAGCCAAGGAATCCCTGTAGAAACTCACCACCTCCATGTGCCTCATGAGTGGGAGAATGAGCAGCCAAGATAATAATGTGTTTGGGTAATGGAGAAGCAGAAATCACATGCCTTATCCCATGTAATTAGTGCCCAAAAGGGAGAGGGAATAGCTAGAAAAAAAAATTGAGAGCAAGGGGAAGAGAGCAGCCAGAAAAATTTGAGAACCAAGGGGAGAAAGAGCAATCAGAAAAATTAAGAGCCAAGGGGGAAAAGAGAGAGCAACCAGAAAAATTGATAGGGAATTAATGTTGGAATTTAAAGCCTTGCTCACCTTATATTTTGTCCAAAAACATAGCTGAGTTTGTAAGGGAAACCAATTGGAGAAGCAAACTGAAATTTGAGAGCCATAAGAGTATTTCTACACAAGTTTAGTTTCCCCTCTTGAAGAAAGTTAGTTTGTAATGAGTTGAGCTCATTTTTGGTTATGCATGGGTGATTCTTGAGCATAAGATGCAAGAGGTTAAATTTAAAAACATGGAACTCTAGTGGTAGAGAACAATCCTTGCCATCTAAGTAACAAACATGCTGAAGCACCACACATTTCTTATTAGGAAGTTATTGTTCATGCACCTATAATTTTTAGACCCTGTGTTCTTGGATTGTTTGATTGCGTAAATGGTCTTTAAATTCTTTAATTTTTGGTGAGAAAATTTTCAAAATATTGATAATCAATTCTGAAATTTTTCATGATTTTTGAGATCCTACAAATAGGCCATTTGCAATCAAAACTGTGCTAAGAAAAATCTGCTGGACAGCTTAGGACGTTGATCGAAATACTAAACACTGAAGGTGTTAGAGGTTTTATTTTAGTATAAAAAATTTATGGAAAGTTATAAGGATCTAGTTAAGGGTCCCACCAAATTTTGAGATAATTATGGTAAGTTTAAGGCATATAATAAAACGTAGCAATTCTGTGGGATAGGAAGTAAATCAGAACAGATCATAACTGTGGGCTACCATAAAAAGTGGGTTATTTGAAGAGACAAATGAATTTTTTTTTACTCAAAATTTTTATAGTGATTATATAACATACCTTGATCCATATCAAATATCACGAATTTATAACAAGATTTACCCATCCAAAGGAATGTAAAACATAATATAAATGGAATGGAAACAAATATGCACTGTTCTGGGTTATGGAGGTAGTTCTTGGGTTGAATGGAAGTGTTAAGAGCAGAGAGATATACACTAAATAAAATAGACATATAGAGAAATCTCCATACAAAATTTTAGAATTTCTAGATTACTTTTGTTATATTTAATAATAATCCCAAAACTGAACAAAATCATAGATCTTTTAGGGGAACAGGAGCTCTAAAACTATATATTTAATATTTTAGGTGCTCATATGTATGCATTAACCAAAGGCTTTTATATGTTTTAGTTTGAGTAGCTGGTTGTAACCTTGGCAGCCTTGGAAAGGAAGTGATTATGCTAGAATTGAGGTAGCTAACTTTTCCTTAAAACACTATTTATGTTTATGAACTTGAATTTATCAATTTCACTGGTTACCAAAGTTTTATGCTATATGAATGATGGTCTGAAGATATGCTATACATGCATTCTCAGGACTTAAGGAGTTCCTAAGTTGTGCCAAGTAAGCCCCATTCCGCCCATGTATTGGACAATAATAGGAGATGCATAACCCTTTTGCAGGTATAGGACTGCAATTGGTAAGTAAACCAAAATGTTATAGGTCCCTAGTGTGACCAAGATGATGTATGTATATATAGTCAATGCTTATGTTTCAGTGGAATAAATTGAGATGTTTTAAAGAATGGAATGTATATTATTTTTCTAAAAATTTTGCTAGCTATTGAGATTTTCATCTCATTTATCTATGTCCACATAATCACATTACAGGTATTCCAATAAGAAGTGAGCAACAGGGGTCCTAAGGTTGACTCATCTGAATATGGATATGGATTGTATATTTTCTGGTTGTGTAATATATGTGGGATGGCTTAATTGAGTGCCAAGTCCCTTTTAGGTAGCTCATAATGTGATGTAAAATAAGTTATGGATTGTGCACTTTTCTTTTATGGCGTGAGAGCCTTTTTGTTGTAAGTAATGCATATCATGAGTAGTTAGTTGCCTATAAGGAAAATAAATTTTAAAATGGTTGGAATAGCCTAAAGCATTTGTATGCGTATCCAATAAAGATAACTAACAATAAAAGTGAATAGGTGAATTTATGGGCTAGGTAGACATTGCTAGAAATTTATAGAAAAGATAAGAAAAATTAATACTAAAATGTTTGAGGAGAATATTCTATAATGTGGATGTATGAAAAAAGATGCTAGTCAGTAAGTGTTTAACCGGACCTATTTATATTGCACCTTTTAGGATGTCTTCAGATGAACTAAAAGAGCTTATAAAGTCACTTGAGGAATTATTAGAAAAATAATTTATTTAGTCAATTGTATCACCCTGGAGAGCTCCGGTGTTGTTTGTGAAGAAGAAGGGTGGAATCTTAAGGTTGTGCATAGATTATAGGTAATTAAATAAACAACAAGAATAAGTATCCTCTCCCTAGGATTGATGATATGCTAGATCAATTAAAGAGAGCTACTACTTAATTAAAGATATATTTAAGATTGGGATATCATCAAATTAGGATAAAGAGAGAAGATATTCCAAAGACTACTTTCAGAGTTAGATATGGGCATTATGAATTCTTGGTAATACATTTTGGTTTGACAAATGGTCCTACTATTTTCATGAACTATATAAATCATACTTTTAGACCTTATCTAGACCTATTTGTGGTGGTGTTTATAGATAATATTTTAGTATATTCAAAAAATGAAAAAGAGCATGAATAACATCTTAGAATAGTACTCGAAGTGTTGAAAGAAAAGAAGCTTTTTGCAAAATTGGAGAAATGTGATTTTTGGTTAAAAGAGGTGAAATTTTTAGGGCTTGTTATTTCAAGTGAAGAAGTACTGGTAAATCCTAGTAAGATAAAAGCAATTCTTAAATGGAAAAGACCAAAGACAGTTACAAAAGTTAGAAGTTTTTTGGGGTTAATAAGATACTACCAAAGATTTATACAAGAATTTTTCGCAAATAACATTACCTTTAACCCAGTTAACCAAAAAAGGAAGTCTATTTAAGTGGACTCAAGAATGTGAAAATAGTTTTCAAGAACTTAAAATCTAATTGATACACATCTACTATCAGTCATTCCTGATCCATTAGGAAATTTTGAGGTGTATAGTGATGCTTCTAAAAAGGGATTAGGATATGTCCTGATGCAAGATAGAAGGGTAGTTGTTTATGCCTCAAAGTAATTAAAACTGCATAAAGAGAATTATTCTAATCATAATATGGAATTAGCTACTATAGTTTTCGCCTTGAAAACCTAAAGACATTACTTATATAGAGTAGTGTTTGAAGTATATAGTGATCATAGAAGTCTTAAAACTATTTTGATAACAAAGATCTTAATATGAGGCAAAAATTGGATGAAATTTCTCAATGACTATAAATTTGAATTAAAGTGCCATTTAGGAAAGGCTAATTTGGTAGCTGACGCCCTAAGTAGAAAATAATTTCACTTAAGTCAACTAAGGATGAATTAAATGAAATTGCTAGAAGAATTCAAAGACTCAAAATTAATAGTTGTACCATCTTCTAAAACTTAATTATCACAAGTTTAAGAATTGAATGTGACTTATGGATATGGATTAGGGAAGCTCTAGCACAAGACTAATTCCTACAGAGTCACAAGGATAAACTTAACTTTACTTTAGGAGAGAATGAAACCATTATGCATCATGGGAGAACATGTGTGTCACAAATAGCAGGTTTAAGGACCAAAATTTTAGAAGAAGCCTATCAGAGTATTTATAGTATTCATCCTAGATCCAACAAGGTGTATCAAGGCTTGAAGATGATGTATTGATGGCTAAGACTTAAAAAGGATATTTTTGAATTTGTTGCCAAATGTTTAACTTTTTAGAATCTAAAGATAAAACATCAAAGGGCATCAGAACTACTACAACCTTTGGAAATTCCTAAACGAAAGTGGGATAGTCCATCTATAGATTTTATAGTGGATATACCTAAGAGTTTAGCTGGTGATAATGCCATATAGGTAATACTGGATAGGTTGACTAAATTTACTTACTTCTTACCAATTGAAATTAATTATTCCTTAGATAAACTAGCATATCTATATATTCAAGAAACTGTTAGACTACATGGAACCCCACTAAACATAATTTTTGACACAGAACTAAGATTCACCTTGAGATTTTGAAGGGCTTTGCAAGAAGTTTTTGGCACTAAATTACATTTTAGTACTACATACCATCCCAAATTGATGGTTAAATCGAAAGAACCATTAAGACTTTAGAAGATATCTTAAGGGCCTGTGTCTTAGAACAAGTTAAAGGATGAGATAAATACATATCATTAGTGGAGTTTGCTTACTACAACAGTTACCATTCTAGCATTGGAAAAGCACCTTATGTAGACCAGTACAGTAAGAAATACTGATATCCGTTGTGTTGGTATAAAGTAAGAGAAAAAGAAGTTACTAGGCTCTGATTTGGTTTAGTAAACTTTAAAGCAAATACAAATGATTTAAAAGAAAATGCTTATAGACCAGAGTTGACGAAATATCTATTTTGATAAATGGAGGAAATATTTAGAATTTAAGCAAGGAGAGCATACATTCTTACAACTCTCCCTTACCACCAATTTTGGAAAAACCTATAAGTATAAAAAGTTAAGCCCTTGATATCTATGTCCATACCAAATTAAGAAAAGAATTGGACCATCAACCTATCAAATTGCATTTCCAATTTACTTATCAAACCTTCATGCTTCCCAACTTTGAAAATATCTCATGTGTCCTTAACATATAATAATAAGTGAATTAGTACGAATAAGTGAGAACTTGACTTACTAGCAAGAACCAATTGCATTGTGGATAGTGATGTAAAACAATTAAGAAACAAAACTATTCCTCTGGTTAAAGTATTGTGGGAAGGATTGACTTTGGAAAAAGCCACATGGGAAATGGAAGACTCCAAGAGGCAAAAACATCCTCATCACTTTGAATCAGGTAGTTTTTGAATTTTGAGGTCAAAATTATTTTTAGGGTGAGAATTGTAACATCCACAATTTTTCACTCCTTAAAAATAATAATAAGAAAACATGTGTCATAGAGTGATTATGAAAAGGAAAATGATTAAAATAAAGAAAAGGAGAAGCTTTGAAAAAATTTAAAAGAAATACATTTAAAATTTTCTAATGAATACCTAAATATCAAAATGGCTGAAATGGCTAGGAAAAGGGTAGGAAATTAGCTAGGAAAACTTTCATTTGATAGTATGGGATGAGTTGACCCTAATATCTTTAAAAACATTTTCTTAAGAAATAAGCATAAGATTTTCATAATTTAAAAATAATTAGAAAGGGTAGAGTTCAAATTTTGAGCTAATTACGGTTAAAACTTTGAGGAAAAAGATAAGCTAAGGGAATGCCCTTAATCAATAAAAGGCGGTGCAAGGGTGGAATTAGGAACATCCAAATAAGCCTTAAGGAAGAGATATTGGGCTAGGGTGGAATTATGAGAAAGGTGGCATGGGAAAAAGTGTAATTAGGAGGTAAATTCTTCTTGAAGCAAATTTTTTTAATATTTTCCTCATGAAGGTGGTGCAAGGCTAGAATAAGGTGTGGTTTTTAGCCAAAGAAAAAGGAAGAAGAAGAAGAAAAAAGAGAAAAAAATTGAGGCATCCTAGGGAGGAAGAAGAAAAGAAGAAAAAGAAGAAGAAAAAGGAAGGTTCAAAGGTAAGTTGCTCTTTGATGGATGGGAAAATTATGTGTTAATATGTTATCTTTCATCCCTTAACTCACTGTTGACTTGTGATTATTTTCCTATTTTTGTTCTATTTTATTTTATTGTTTTGGATATTGTTTGGCTATGTTCTCTTTCTATAAGTAAGCAACCAATAGATGGAAATTAGTGGATTAATTTAGAATCTTGTTTGAATATGAAATTAATTGCAAAGAAAAATGTCGACTATTGGATACATCTCTAAGGATATAACCTAATTTGACTACCTAGCCAAGATAGAACAGTAGTCACTAATAAAAACAACTAGACATAGCCCTTGGAAGAGGGCACTAATGATGATTATTCTGGGTATGATGAGGATGAACAACCGCTGAACCCTAGCCAGCCCCAACGTCCCTACAACCCTTATTCTATCCTTTTTATTTTTGTAGGTCCTTCCCATGCACAACCCACTTATTAGAACCCTTTCTCCTTATGGCTTACCTGAATGGAGGAGGAGTAACTACACCTAAGGACTACCTTGTACACAATGAACAATTCAATCCAAAACATGCAGGCCATAATGAATTTGATGGAAAATATGGTGGGTTCCATGAATCAAATGTTGCTGACTTGGTACAACTGGCACCTATCCCGCAACCACCACCACCATAAGATGACCAATGAACTTGTAATTTTATATCATTTCATAGCTTGTGCCTTTATTGTTAGTGATATTGAGGACAATGTCAAGTTTAAGTATAAGGGTTGTTCCTTTTCGGTCTTGGCTATCACTTTCTCGTATATATCTTGTTTGTGAGTCTTTGTTAGTTACGTTTGCATTTTCTTTTAGCATTTTATCTTTACTTTATTTTGTTATCTTTTTCCTTGTCTTTATTGATTTTTGTTTCTTGCCTTTCTTAGTCACAAAATTAACAATTATGTTAATAGGTTGATGTAATATTGATTAATTCCTATCTCATGGAAATATGGTGTATGATGGAAAGTAAAATAAGTATTTTTTAGCTAGCCTCTCCCTTCTAGCATTGATCCCTAAATTCATTAGAAACACCTTACCTAATGTACTATTAATTGTATGCCCCTTTTTTTATTTTTGACATGATGAAAATGTGGATGTAGGGAAACGTGAAGCATGAGGGAATATAAAACCCAAAAAGACTTCACTTTGAATACCTAACCTTCAAGGTACAAAAAGGCCTTTAGTATGAGTACCTAAATGCCTACACCATAATGAGATGGAGCATAAAATGCACTCACTACAAAACAAAAAAGAAGAAGAAAAGGGTGAAGCAAAGACTTCGAGGAAGGAAAAAAAGTGATAAAATAAATAAGAAAAAAAATAAAAAAAAATTGAAATAAGGGTAAGGAAAAGTGGGGAGATCTAAATGATGAGATGCCCTATTTGAATGCCTTGAGAATTAACTTGGTACATAAAGTTTGTGGTAACAATAAAAGGTGTTAATGTGTTAATAATTAAACATGATTTAAATACCTTTAAGCTTAATTTTTGTTTGATATAAGTAGAATATAAATAGGAATTAATTGAGTTTTTTGTTTTGTGTTTTGTGTTTTGGGAAAAATAAAGAGGAAAAAAGAGAGAAAAAAATGGAAAATTGCTGATTTTCGACCCTTTGTCAATAGTTAAGGAATATCTTTCTCATTTTAACTTTGATTAAGGTGATGCTAGTGGATATTGAAAGAAGAGACATAGAGCTACAACGTTTGTCTTTGTCACTTTGGAAAATTCCAAAAGCTTCTAGGCGCTGTGTCATAACAAATTTAGAGCACCACAGAGCGATGTTTCCTAAAACACGAAGCACTGCGGCGCTCGACCTAGAGACCAAGGTGCCCTATGCCAATTTTTGAAGCATAGTAGCACCTCATTAGGTGATTTTTGTAGTGCCGCAGTGCCCGAGTATAGTACCGTAGCACTCAATTAGACTACCATGGTGCTCGCCGTCACACCAGAATGCTAAAATCATGATTTTTAGGTCTTTTATCTATAATTGAAGACCGATGGGTTGGGTTTTGACCTAGAAAAAATTCTACTTCAATGAGGAGAAGGCAATCCATAAAAAGAGGGAGAAAGCAAGCATCAAATGATCAATTAATCTATTAATTACCTTCTTCAATTCTTCTATAGATTTTTTTATGGCCTTGTGTGGCTAATTTACTTTTAATTGGTAGAGGAAGATTGAAACGTCAAAGGATCTTCATACATTGTGAGATTTAGATTTGATTTTATTAGTTCAATCTTAATTGAGTATTAATTATTCATCTTATCTTATCTTTTCAATGATTATTCATATGATTGCTAGAAAGGCCTACTAGTATATTATTTGTCTTAATCTACTGTTGAATTATGTTTTGAACAAATTTTTCATTACTGCTATCAATGATCAATGCAATCCCGTAACGGTGGATATTAAACGAAACTAATGCCTTTATTATTGAGAACTCTCCTTTTTATTACTTGCATTCGCTTTTTACTATCAAACCCCCTTTCAAGAATCACACAAGGTAATTTCAGTCATTGTAGGATCGACCCTTACTCCCACGACTACAGGTTAGTTGAGAGGTAAGGTATTAATAAAGGGGAAAATTGTGTGTTTAATTGTTATATTTCATCCCTTATTTTATAGTGAACTTGTGATTATTTCTCTACTTTTGTTCTATTTTGTTATGCTTGCTCTGGATACTACCTAGCTTTGTTTTATGTTTGTAGGTAAGCAAAAAAGGCAAAGAATAAAGGGAAAACATTAATGCGAAGAGTTATGTGGACTTAGAACAATTGGTAGCACGAGAACCCCTATTAATTGAATCATATGGTTAGCATGGAACTTATTGGACTTAGGTTAAACTAAGAACTGCGAAAGTAGACAATTGGATTAACTTAGGTACAATTAGTAACGCTTGAAAGAGGTTATTAATTAATTAAGGTTAAACCATCCTCAATTACTTAGATAATTGCAATTAGAGGTATATATATATATATATATATATATATATATATATATATATATATATATATATATATAGATTGTTGAATATCTTAAGTGCGGTAAACCCTAACTTTAGGCTTTGATAGCTAATTACTTTATTTACTTAATTGTGACTTCATACCAATCGAATTATATTGATTTAGATACCTTGTTTCATAGAATTCTAGTAATTGATATTTGGTCTATATGGGATACGACCCATACTCGTCGAACTAGCTATAGCTACACTATGCACTTGCAGTTATTTAATAAACACAAAAAATAAGTATCAATTTGGGTGTACTTGCGATAACACGCACCAAATTTTGGCACTATTAACGGGGTTTGCATCTATTACCTTTTTTAATTTTTATTTTGATTTATGCCTATGACTCATTTTGCTAGTTCTCCAGATTTACAATTCAATCTAGATATTGAAAAATCTGTTCACAGGCATAGAAGAGAACTTGAAGAGGAAATTCATCAGGAGAAGGAGGAAGTCATCATGGCTAGGCATCTAACCTTAAAGGAGCTTGCAGCTCCAGATTTGCACCAACAGCCTTTATGCATTACTTTTCCTAACCTTGATGAAAACATTAATTTTGAATTAAATTCTAGATTGATTCATCTCTTACCAAAATTTCATGGTCTTGGAGTTGAAGACCCAAATAACCATTTAAAGGAATTCCATGTGGTGTGTACCAGCATAAATCCCCCTGGAGTAACAGAAGAACAAATTAAACTCAAGGTTTTCCTTTCTCCTTAAGAGATTCAGCCAAAGATTGGCTTATTATTTACCATCTGGCACTATCACTACTTGGAATTAGATTAACAAGTTATTTCTATAACGTTATTTCCCTGCATCTAAAGTCGCAAATATAAAAAAAGGAATATACAGAATTAGGCAATTATATGGAGAGACACTTTATGAGTATTGGGAGAGGATTAAAAATCTTTGTTCAAGCTGCCCACATCATCAAATTAGTGAGCAGCTACTGATCCAATATTTTTATGAAGGTCTTTTGTAGAGAGACTAGAGCATATAGATGCAGCTAGTATATGAGCACTAGTAAATAAGACTCCTGAAGCAAACAGAATCTTGATATCAAATATGGTTGCCAACTCCCAACAATTTGGCATTAGGCATGAGTCTCTAGTTTAACATGCCCATGAGGTAAGTACTTCTTCCCTTCAGCAATAGATATTTGAACTTACCTCTTTTGTACACCAAATTGCTATAGGTACACCTGTTAACTCTAATTTATTAGAGTTATTACATGCTTTTCTCATGCTTATTATTCTACAAATTAATTGATTTAGTCATAATTCTCTCTAAATAGATAGGGTCTTGTATTTCCTGAGTATAAGAGAACCTACTACATTAACTATGAATTTCTGAATGCTTTGCATAAAAAATGATGCACAAAACCATAATATACTGTGTATATCAGCCTATTAATATTTTATTGCATGAGTAGGGCTAAATATTGTACTGTATACTACAGGAAGGCTAAGGCACATGGCTATTGCTGTAGGGTCTGTCTCCACTACTCAACATGGAGAAGGGAAAGGACACTAGAAGGAGTGCAAGCTGAAAAAGAAATTGCAAAAAGGATGCCACCTCACCTAGATTGCAACCCTAGCATATAAAGGGAAAGGAGCATAATAGAAAAGGTGGATAGAAAAGAGAAACGCAGAAATTAGAACGGCTACTACCTCCTAGAAAAACACAAAAAAAATATAATAGTCACTGTTCCATTAGGAGATTTTGAACAGAGAAAGAAGACATTGATGGTTAGTCCATAAGAGGATGGAAAATATTGCATAGAAGAAATGAGAGGGAGTAGCTAAACGTGGGTAAGAAAAGGGAACCTTCCATAGATATTTTTTTACTTGCTTATTTTCATTTTTTGCTTCTACTATATTTTCTTCTTTGTGGCTATGGCTGTTCTGGTAGTCACATGTGCAAATAACATGAATATAGTGCTGGGCCAAGTCTCCAACTAGGATTGGAGAAGGGTTAATATAAACTTTAAGCACATTTTAAGTTTTTGATTGATTTTCCTTGGGTAAATGCTCTTGATGTTTAGACTATATTCACAACTCTTAATTTCTACCATTGCTTGATCACCAATCATAGGATAAAAACTAAAATTTAATCTGGAAAGGTTAATGGAGGTTAGACTGGACTTGAATGTTATGGGTTTAGCTAAATCTCAAGTTTATGCTAAAGTTGTAACTATTATAGGAATATAAAGTTGTTCCATATAACCTAATGGTTTTAAAGCATTAAATAATGTTCTCGAGGTGGATTTATATATGAATATATGAACTAAACCTTAAGAATGATGGGGAATGGTAGTTCTAGAAAAGAATCCATTCAGGATAAAAAATTGGTTACTGAAGCATTTGCCGTAGCAAAGTCAGAGCAAAAATTGGTGCATGAACTAATATCAATCCTGAAGTAATCCTAGTTGCCTTTATCATCAGATTTTATTTTGTTAACCTAGTGTTGTTTCAAGTAATCACTTCAGTATTCCTTATTTAGCTCACTTCCTTAAGTTGTAATTGAATCTAATTTCTTAAGCAACAACACAGTTTTTCACTATATTTACTGGTTAATTTCTATAGTAATTTCTGGTTAACAACTCCTCATGGGACGATACTCTCTCATCACTTTATTACTTTTATGCGATTCGTGCACTTGCGTGTTTACATTGCATAAATTAATTTTAAGCAACAAGATTTTGGCACCGTTGCCAAGGATTTGAAAACTCAGAAATTATTTTGTAGATTTTGACTGGTTTTAGAGGATTTTAATTCTTAAAGCATCTTGGTGTTTTGGCAGGTGAAATCAATGCATGAACAAGCCAGACAAAGAACTATTACCATTAAATCCTAAGATTGACAGGACTTTTCTATGAAGAAGAGAACAATTCGGTCTACACCAAGTGGTATCAATGGCTAATCTAAGAGGTGGTAACATGGATGACTGTGATAAAATTTGGAATGCTTATGTTCAGCTAAATTTGGATGGGCTAAATCCAAGTATAGTGAGGTCAGATATTCAAGCTCTTCATTTTGAGCTCAAATTGGTGATGTTTCAGATGTTGCAAACTACTAGGTAATTTAGTGGGCTGCCTATAGAAGATCTTCACTTTCACCTCAGAGTGTTCATCAAAGTCACTAATGCATTTAAGATGAATGGGGTGACAGATGAATTTTTAAAGCATAAACTATTCCCATATTCCTTAAGAGACTGAGCTAGAGCATGATTAAATTCTTTACCACCTGATTCTATTGCCATCTGGAATGATTTGGTCAAAAATTTCTTGACAAAGTATTTTCCACCTACCAAGAACACAAGGTTGAGAAATGATATCACTTCCTTTCAGTAACTAAATAGAGAGTCACTATATGAAACCTGGAAAAAGTACAAGGAGTTATAAAGAGGTGTCCTCACCACAAGATTACATATTGCATTCAGATGGAGACTTTTTATATTGGTCTCAATGCTCAAACGAAAACTATAGTGGATGTAGCAACTCATGGAGAACTTTTATCTAAAACATATAATGAAGCTTATGAATTGCTTGAAAGGATGGCTAGCAATAATTATCAATGGCCTATGGATAGAGTCTCAAATAGAAAAAAAGTTGATGGTATACATGAGGTGAGTGAAGTCACTTCTCTCATGGCTCAAGTAGCTTCATTGGTCAATATTTTGAAAAACTAGTAGTTGAATCACCCTCAAGGTGTTAACTTGATTTAAGAAACTAGAGTATCTTGTGTTCTATGCAATGGGTCTAATTTATTTGATAGTTTTTTGTCAAATCCGGAGTTAGTATGCTATATGGGGGACATGAATCGCGACAACAATCCCTATTCAAATACATATAACTCGGGTTGGAGATAGCATCCTAGCTCCTCTTGGAGTAATCACAGTGCTGGCGAGGGAAGTAATTCTGCTCCTCAAAGGCCACAATTTTCACCAAGGTTCCAACAAAAAAAGCATCAACCTAATGAGCTTCCAAACTCCTTGAAATATTAGCTTAAAGAATATAGGGCAAGAAATGATGTTGTGATCTAGAGTCAAGCTACTTAACTAAGGAATCTGGAGACCTAAGTTGGGCAGCTAGCGAATGAGTTAAAGAATAGACCTCTAGAGACACTTCCAATCAATACTAAAGTTCCTAAGAGAGATGGGAAGGAGCATTGCAAGGCTATAGTTCTTAGGAGTGGAAAAATAGTCGAAGTAACTCAAGTCAAGAAAAAGAATAAAAAAGATTATGTTACAAGTCTCGAGGAAAAGGATAAAAAATAGGGGCAGGTTGAGGAAGGAAGCATAGAAGCAAAAAATTCTGATGCTAATGCTGCAACACTACCACAACAAAATGTTCAGTAGAATAAACCACCTCCAACATTCCCTTAACGATTTTAAAAGCAGCAGCAAGACCAGCAATTCAGAAGGTTTCTGGATGTTCCTAACCAGCTACACATCAATATTCCCATTGTGGAACCATTGGAACAAATGCCAAATTATGTCAAGTTTATGAAGGATATTTTGACTAAGAAGAGGAGATTTGGAGAATTTGAAATTGTTGCTCTAACTCAGGAACGTAGTGCTATGTTGCAAAATAAACTACCATCCAAACTTAAAGATCCATGTAGTTTCACCATTCCATGCTCCATTTGGAACTAGTATTTTGGCAAGGCCTTGTGTGATTTAGGTGCAACCATTAATCTCATGCCTATGTCAATATTCAAGAAATTAAGGATTGGAGAAGCTAGGCCTACCACTATTTCATTACAATTGGCAGACAGATCTATAGCTTATCTAGAAGGAAACATAGAAGATGTCTTGGTCAAGGTGGATAAATTCATTTTTTTGATGGATTTCATAGTGCTAGATTATGAAGCAGATGCAGAGGTACCAATCATTTTGGGAAGGCTATTTTTAGCTACGGGTCGAAATTTAATTGATGTTCAAAAGGGTGAATTAAGAATGAGAGTACAAGATGAGCAAATCATATTCAATGTCTTTCAATCCACAAAGTTTCTAAGTGAGGTGGAGGAGTGTTCAATTATTTTTATGATAGATTCTTTAATATCTGAGCAATTTGAGAAGTGCTATAGGGACCCATTATAGGTTATTTTGCATGATAGCTTCGATTTGGAAGGCGAAGATGAAAAAAAATGGGCTTGGATAGAAACAAAACAGGGTGTTGGAAAGCAAAACTACAGGTTAAGTTGTTAGACACATCTTCACTCTAGTTGAAGTTGCCAAAAGCATCAGTTGATGAGCCACTAGCCTTAGAGTTGAAGCCACTACCCTCACACTTGAAATATGCTTACTTAGGTGATTCAGGTACTCTACCAGTCATTATTTCAGCATATTTTATAGAGGAGCAAGAAGGCTAATTAATCGTGGTGTTGAAGAAATTCAAAAGGGCTATTGGGTGGACATTTGCGGATATTAAAGGCATTAGTTCTTCATTTTGTATTCATAGGATTTTACTAGAGGACAATGAAAAATGGTCCATTGAAACTCAACGAAGGCTTAATCCAATAATGAAGGATGTGGTAAAGAAGGAGATCATTAAATGGTTAGATACTGGAATTATCTACCCTATATCAAATAGCTCTTGAGTTAGTCCAATTCAGTGTGTTCCTAAAAATGGGTCATAATTGTGGTGGAGAATGAGAATAAGGGGTTAATCCTAACCAAAGTTGTCACCGAATGAAGAATTTGCATAGACTATAGGAAACTGAAAAAGGGCACCCAAA
The DNA here is from genome assembly GCA_037074535.1 of Gleditsia sinensis. NCBI lineage: Eukaryota > Viridiplantae > Streptophyta > Magnoliopsida > Fabales > Fabaceae > Gleditsia > Gleditsia sinensis. The sequence goes on along the minus strand of CM073464.1, from coordinate 28,030,088 downwards.
AAGACCATTTCCCTTTGCCATTCATTGATCAAATGTTAGACTAACTTGGTGGAAGGGAGTACTATTGTTTCTTTGATGGGTATTCGAGGTACAACAAGATTTCCATAGTACTCGAGGACCAGCACAAGACTACATTCACTTGCCCATATGGAACTTTCGCATTTCGAAGGATGCCATTTGGGTTAGGCAATGCTCCGACCACCTTTCAAAGATTCATGATGGCAATTTTCACTGAAATGATAAAGCAGTTTGTGGATATTTTATGGACGACTTCTCTATTTTTAGAAATTCCTTTCACTCATGTTTGGGAAATCTAGCCAAGGTTCTCCAAATGTATAAGGAGACAAACCTTGTGTTGAATTGGGAGAAATGTCAATTCATGGTGAAAGAAGGAATTGTATTGGGACAAAAAGTTTCTAAAAAAGGGCTAAAAGTTAATAAGGCCAAGGTAGAAATCAATGAGAAGCTACCTCCCCCCACTTTAGTAAAGGGTATTAGAAGCTTTCTTAGGTATGTAGGATTTTATAGAAGATTTATTAAGGATTATTCCATGATTGCTAAGCGCTTATGCAATTTACTTGAAAAAGACAGAATATTTTGCTTTGATAGAGATTGTATGAGAGCATTCCTTGATCTTAAGAAAAAATTGAGTACATCACCTGTTATTGTGGCATCGGATTAGGCATCACCATTTGAGCTCATGTGTGATGCTAGAGATGTGGCTTTAAGAGCTACTCTAAGGCAGCATAGGAATAAGGTGCTTTACTCTATATACTATGCTTGTAACATCGCTAATTTTGTTTCTTTTATTAATAAAGGTACATAAATATTTAATTAAGGAAATAAAACTTATTAAACAATGTTTAGATATCTAAGAAAATATAAGTCTTAGAAATTCTTCACATTATGTGTATGCATAAAAAATATTTCTATCATTAAGGGAATAGGTAAAGAGAGAAAACCTAATAGGAAAATTAGAAGTAACATCCTAAAGAAAGGCAAAATTCTTGGGTAAGGAAGGTAATTTTTTGCAAGTAAGTAAATGTCTTAAAATTTCAAGACTATTGGCTTTTGATCTTAAAACTAAGGGTACCACTGGATTCAAGATGGAGAATACAATGATTTTGAACGACAATTTTTCAAATTAGCCGCATAATTGCCACAGATCGAAAGGAGAAAATCTTAGAAAAAGTAAGTTCTAAAACTTCTACTTAGAGACCTTAAATTGAAAATATGACGCTGTAGATGGATTCAGGAGCTAGATAAACCTTAGGATATGAAATTTTTCGGCCATCTAACAAATTTTTGTGTATTGTGAACAGTAAATCCGGCAGGTATAAATAGTGATTTCCAACGGTGAATAGTATTTTCCAACCATTAATAGCACCCATCAGTTGACTAGTGTCGACCAAGCTCCTATAAGCCAAATTGTGCGATTTTAAAGTCATTTCCTAGGTTTTTGGACCCTTCAGACTCCTTTTTAAGATCTATTTGGTTAAATTGAGATTGGAAACGTGTATTTTAGGGTTGTCCAACCTAGAGCCTTACCCTGTGATTAGATAATTCTTTCTATGACTTGCCCTATACTCTTCTTGATATTTAAATGTGTAATTGATTATGTTTATAAGTTATTTACACTTTTATATGTTTTTGAAATGGATTAAATTATCTGAATTGTTTACAATCTAGAATATAGTTCTAGAAGAGTATAGTTTTGAAAATGAATTTATGAATTTATGGTATATTTGATACTACATGTATTTCTCATTAAATGGTAAAGCGAATATTTTATGCACGTGGTATTGATTTATAAAGCTATATGATTGCCTCGAAAAAGGGCATGTATATTCGATAAACTCTGATTGAGAAATTTATGACAGATGAGTTGTATTGAGGCTGAAATTCTGTTTTATACTGAAAGCTTTATTTTGAATGATATGGAATATGTGCATATGATAAATTTTGTGGAGAAATCTTATTGGAAACACTGTTTGCTAACAGCAGGTGATGTTAGTCCTGGTGCACCTTGATACCTCAACTAGCAGAGGTGGTGCTAGCCTAGTGTGAAGGAAAACACACGGGATATGATATGTGATGGAAAGCGGGATGCTTGCTATCTGGGCGATATTCCAGTTATATGATTTGTGATTTGTCTTCTCTTGCTTTGTGTTTGGGAAATTGCTCATATTAAAGTTCTTTCGCGTGTCCTCTTAAATAGTGGTAGGGCAAACCTTGGTTGAAATGCTAAGTTTAGGCAAATCCTACACCAACAAAGCACGAAAGGGATTGAACTCTGATATGGTGGTTCTGATATGGGATCCTCCTAATGTTTTTATATGAAATGTTTTTAATGCATATCAATGTTTGATTAACGATCATATTGTATTCTATATAGTTACAGATATCTGAATGTTATTTGAACTGAGAATATTTGAAATGCGGGTCCCATATGGATGTATTTCTGTATTATATTTCCTATGTGACAAATTATAAAATAAGAGTACATTTATATGTTACCTAAGAGGTTATAGGAGGTCTTATTTGCTCATTGAGTTGTCAAACTCACTACACGATATTTTTACATTTTTTTCATATGAAAATTGACATGCTATAAAATAAGCATGTTTTTTACATGTTTTAAGTTGCTTTTTATTTAATTTTAGTAGAAAATAGATTTGAATTAATTGAGTGTTGTGTTTTTTGTTTTAGGAATAATAAAGAAGAAATGAAGAGGAAAATAAAGAGAAAATCATAGAAAAATGTTGATTTCTGACCTTTTGTTACTAATTGAGACATATCTCACTCATTTGGACTCCGATTAAGTTGATTTCAGCGGCTATGGAAAGAAGAGACATAGAGCTACAACTTTTATGTTCGGTACTTCAGAAAAATCCTGAAGATTCTGGGCGCTGCGGCGCCACGTTAGGACAAATCCAAAGCGTCGCGGCGCTACCCAGCGCGCCGCGGCGCAGAGTTGCCCAGGAGGGAGCGCCGCGGTGCTCAACCCAGCATGCCGTGGTGCCCTATGGCTTGTTCCCCGTAGCGCCGCGGTGCCCGCCCGCCGTACAGGACTTGCTGATTTCGCAATTTTAGGTTGTTTTCGCCCAAATTGAAGTGGGATGGACATGAATTTGACCTAAATACATTCTAACTTCGATTAGGAGGAGGGAATCTATAAAAAGAGAGGCAAGCAAGCAGAGAAGGAATCCAATTCTTCATCTACATTCTTCAATTCTTCTTTAGAGTTTCTTATGGCCCTGTGTGGCTAGTTCTTTTTAGTTGGTTGAGGTGAGTTGAAACCTCAAGGGATTTTTATACATTGTGAGATGTGGATTAGATGTTACTATTTCAATTTGATTTGAATATTGATTGTTCATCTGTTCTTATTCTTAATGATTATTCATATGATTGCTAAGAGGCCTACTAGTATTTTGTCTGTTTTAATTTACCGCTGAATTGTGTTTTGAAAAAAGTCTTCAATTCTGCGATTCGTGAGGCAAATAGGTTTGAAGGTTTTGGATTATAAATCATTGAACCTATGATGAATGATTAACTAAATTAGATATAGCCGATGTGTTTATATTTGTTTAGCTCTGTCAGTTTCTCTAGTTCTTCATGCGGTTAACAAGTTATATTTTACCGATGTGCTAAAAGATGGCTTGTTAATTAGGGTTTTATTAGTGCGATTGTCATTAATTTACTAGGCTTAAGGAGAAACAGGGTTAAACCCCCAATGATAGATATTCATTTACAGATTGATTATGTTGTCGATGATCAATGTAATCCCTTGACGGTGGATACCAACCGAAACCAACGTCTTTATCATTAATCACTTTCTCTTATTTATTTTCATTATTGTTTACTTTACTTAATTTGCGATTATTAATTCCCCCCTTTTTAATTACATAAGGTAATTCCAGTCTCTGTGGGATCGACCCTTACTCCCACTACTATAGGTTAGTTTTGAGGTAAGGTATTAATTTGGGTGTACCTGCGACAGTACGCACCAAAAATTTAGAGTTTGGTCATTTGCCTTCAGATAGTTGACTAGCTAGACAACATGATCTCTGGGTGAGCCTACTTTGTTTTTAGGGCTCGTATATTTTGATTTATATTATATTTGTACTTTGTAGTATACTCTAAACGCCATAGGTAGGATCCCTGCTTCTGTTGTTACTCTGATGTTTATAGATTTGGTTTATATATTGTGTATACATGGGAATACTTATCTGTAAAAGAGTTTATTATACATGTTATAGAAAATATATGTTCTTAAAGTCTGTGTTTCATGTGCTCTAAAATTAGGAGCGTGACAAGTTGGTATCATAGCATTAGGTTTTCCTGTGGCTATTAGAGCAAATGATTCTTTAGTAGGACCTTTAGTATGGATATGATCCGGACATATTTATACTTCTGGTGTTGTTGAGGGATTCTATAGGGTCTCAATTTACTTTCTATTCCAAGTTTGTGAAATTTTCTAGTATAAGATTAATTGAATATTGTGGCATCTTAAGAAGTATCTATAGGTCAATTACTGCCTGAAAGTGAAAGGGATAGGCGTACCAGAGAATTTAAAGAATTTAGACAAATGCCAATTATGATCGTTTCTGAATATGATATCTGTTTTACCCAATTGTCTAGATATGGTAGACTTTGATGTGATATTAGAAATGGATTGGTTGGCAACATGTCAGGCCATTTTAGAATATCATCCTAAAATGATTAAATTTAATATTCCTGGAGAATCTTCTTTATTGATACAAGGAAACCAAAGTGAGGTACCCAAAAATCTAATCTCTGTTTTAGTAGCCTATAAGTTATTACAAAAAGGTGCCAAGGATATTTGGCGGTGGTGGGAGATGTTGATATAAAATATACTAGTGTAAATCAAGTTCCAGTGATTAGAGAATTTTCTGATGTAATTCTTGAGGAATTTCTAGAATTACCCCGGAACGATGAATAGAATTTGGTATTGATTTATTTCCTAGAACCCAACCAATATCTATACCCCCATATAGAATGGCAACGACTAAACTCAAGGAATTAAAGAATTAGTTGTAATACTTGTTAGACAAGGGATTTATATGCCCTAATACTCTCCTTGAGGTGCTCTAAACCTATTTGTGAAAAAAGAAGGATGGATCACTATGACTATGCATATATTATAGACAGTTGAATAAGGTGACAGTATGAAATAAAAACCCATTACCTCATATAGATGATCTGTTAATCAGTTACAAGGTGCTCAATATTTTTTCAAAAGTTGATTTGAGATATGAGTATTATCAATTGAGGATAAGGGAATAGAATATTTGAAAATTTTCTTTTAGGCCTCATTAGGGGCATTATAAGTTTTTAGTGATGACATTTAGATTGAAAAATGCCCCAACCGCATTAATAAATTTAATGAATAATAATTAAGTTATCCTTGGATCAATTTGTTATTATATATATTAATGATATACTAGAATATTCTGAGAGTATAGAGGATTATAAACAACATTTAAAGAAAGTTTTATCAACTCTAAGGGAATATGGTTGGTAAAGATGGTATCCAAGTGGACCCTAAGAAAGTAGAAGCGGTACAACAATGGCATGTCCTACTATAGATACAGATGAAGATCCAAATCTAACTTACGCTTTCCACGGTTGTCTGTCTTCCAATCTATTTGAGCCATAGTTGGATTAAGTACATGAACATATTCTTGTAAAGCATCAATCAACTCCTTAACATTTGAAGCTGAGATGAGAATTCGTCATGTTGAGTGTGAGATGAACCTTTGTTCCATAGCTTGATCAAGAAAAGACAACAGACCATCAAAGAAATGGTTAACATTTAACAAACCTATCAGTTTGTGATGCATATTTAGTTGTGCCCAAGAGACTATTTGGAAATCTCTTATAAAGTACCAAAACCACCTGGTAAGGCAATGAAGGCATCAGCATTGCTCATCATTCTAGCCATGCGCTCATGCATGGAAGCTACCCTAAATGCTTCTCCAATTGTCTTCCTGATGATGTTGGATGTAACTAGAGCTATAGGAATAATACTTAGAACTTGACATCCTCCTACATGTGTAGCTGTAGACACATACCCCATTAATCCACGGTTGCCTCCACCATAGACTAAATCAAGTTTTCTTCTGACCAGCACTATACCCAAATTTTGTTCTGCTCTCACACACCCTCCATCTTTTCTAGGACTGGAACCATAAAAGACACAAATATTTCAAAACTGACGGAATGCGGTTCCCTCCATAACTACACTCACCCTAAATTTGAGTATGAAGGTAAAGATACTAATGTATGCATTTATAGAACTCAGAGAAGGGCATACTTATGATAGTTATTCGAATAGGCTGAGTATAATTAGAATAACTATGTGAGTGATTGGTGGATATCAGTTAAATTAAAAGTGAAAATTTCAAAAATGACGACAAATATGTATATGTATAGTAGTTGTGATTGTGGTTCATATTAAGCATATAAAGAGAATAAAGTTAAAATATTACCAAAAATTTATCTTTCCTTGTTGTCCTTGATAAAGCATTGATGGCTTAATTCTTGTAGGAAAGTTGTAGGTGATATGCGTCATTATAAAAAAAAAACAAGAAAAAAGAGAGTGAAAATGCAAACAAGTTAAATGTTGAAGAGGGATAATCAAATGGTTTTTTTTTTTCCAATGTTCTTGCCAGTCGACTATCGGTATTATTAAGTCGACTAGTTATTTTGAGAATTTTTAATTTGGACTGGCTTATTTTACAGTTGATTGATTATATCTATTTTGAAGCAATCAACTGCATCCTACTAGTTAACTATGTATTTTTTGATTTTCACAGACTTTTATAAGTTCAGAAGTGTTTCTTTTCCACCGAATATCAATAGTTTTAAAATAGATTTTGGCACATATATACAAAACTTGCGGCCACCGATTTTTTCCGAAATAATAGCTAAGTTTTGTTTACAGAATTTCAAGAATTATGGCCACTAATTTTAATTTTCTTTCAATGTTTTGTCCAAATTTTTGAATTTCTATTTTGGCACCATTCTTTATTATTCTTTTCGTCTGTTCTACTACATTCTCCATTATTAATGTTTGGCATTAAATGCAAAGTTCTTTTCCCTCATTACAAAAAAAGTTAATTTATTTTCTTTGAAACTCAGTTATTATAATGTCCAAGTGGTTAATAGGTTAAAATAATGAAAAGTTTGAAAGGAATAGATGAATGATGGCCTTGTGGTACTTTGATGAATGTAATCAAGAGAATTAATGGTGTTGAAGTTTTTAAGGAATAAAATATGGGAAGTAGGATTTAAATTAATCTTTGAACTCTTAATTTGAAAATATGGAGAATATTTTGAGGACCATGTCCAAAAATAATGTAAGTGATCAAGATATTTGTGTTAAAGATTTATACCATGCTAAATTGAGTCTAGTATCTAGGATGTGAATAATGGTTCAGAAAAGAGATTTCATAAGAAGATATAAATTGTGAATATGGATAATCTTAAGGCAATACGAATATATTAAGATATGAAAGAATTGTATTAGCATAATGGTAAAAAGAGTATACAAGTGATATATTTTTCTTTGTTTGGTGAGTCAACAAGTAAGAATTGAATATATTGTTTTAGGAGAGTTATTCAGGAAGCCTAAGGATTTTTGTTAGATTATAGTATAGCTGATAGTAAATTTAAATGATGTTTTTATACATTAGAAGTTATGCTTTAGATATCTTTATATACTTTTGATGAAATTTTGGAGAAAATCATTTATCCTTAGTTGAACTTGTCCCTATAAGTAATTATCAGGCCAACATACAAATGACACTATTTGAGGTTTTACATGAAACATCGTAGGTCTCTTAATAGATGAGTGAGTTAAGTAAAGTTAAATTTTTGGAATCTAATTTAGAATACCATACAATAGATAGAATATGACAAACTTAAATTGATGATGCTTGTTTGGAGAGCATGATTCAAGCATGTATCTTCGAGTTTGGTGGGAGATCCCTTAACAAAATTTGCCTATAATAAAGTGTTATTGGATTACTTAAAGCCTTATGTAAGAGGTGTTACAAATTTTCTGTTAGATGACTCAGTAGAGTTACACTTATGATAAGATATCGTTGATAAAGTAAAATTGATTAGAAAATGAATACAAGCAACTCGATACAAGCCAAAAGTCTATAAGCACCATGAATGTTGAACACTAGAAATTATCAGTTGATGATCAAATTTTCTTAAAGGACTCACCCATGAAAGAGGTAATGAGGTTTGAAAAGAAGGAAAAAATTATGATTTAGGATATAGGCTCTTTTGAAATCTTGGACAAAGTATGCATAGTATATATCTCTTAGCTTTTCCATCAAGGTTAAGTGATATTGGTACAATCTTTCTTACATCAATGCTAAGGAAGTACCTATCAGATTCTTCTCATGCTATCTAATTCTAAGAAATTTAGTTGGACAAGAATTTGGCTTAATTATGAGTAAAAATCGATGTCTATTATTGATCGACAAGTGAAGAGATTTCCTAGAAAGTAAATATGATATAAAAAGAAATATCCCCAATTATTTAAGTAATAAAGTTGGTAACTGCGAATTATGCCTTGAATTCATTCCCTATATATGATCGGATGGTTTGAAATTCTGAGACTGAATTTCTTAATGGGGAAGAATGTAATATCCTGTAATTTTTAAATAATAATGTTTTATGATAAAAAAATATTTTTTTATTTTAAATGATTATGTTTTAGTAAAACAAATATATTTCATTAAAATGATTTTTGTTTTGCTTAAAATAATCATATTGGCCTTTAATAAATTTTTATTTTATTTTTAGAAATATTATTTCTTTTATTATGTATAAAGATATTTATTTTGTGATTTGTTTTATTAAAATTTTTATCAAGAAAAATCATGATTTAAGAGTGCAACTAAAGTTTTATAAGAATGTAAATTTTTTGAAATTTTGGGATATTTTAGGATGAAAAATAGTATTTATATGTATATAATAAAAAAATTAATTATTTAATTATTAAATAATAATAAATAAATAAAAGAAAGAAAATGGAGAGGGGGAGACGGAAACGCAAAATCCCGATTCGTAACCATAAATAGTATAAATAGTAACCTCCATTTTTTTCTAGATCTGGAGTGTCTATTGTCTTTTGATTTCAGAACTAAGGGTATCACTAGATTCAGGACAGAGAATACTACGATTTTGACCCAACAATTTTTCAAATTAGCCACAGAATCGCTGCGGATTGAAAGTAGAAAATCTTAAAAAAAGTTAAGTTCTAAAACTTCCACTTAGAAACCTCAAATTAAAAATATGAAACCGTAGATGGATTCAGGAGTTAGATAAACCTTAGGATATAAAATTTTTTGGTCATCTGACAACTTTTTGTGCATTGTGAACAGTAAATCCGGCGGGTATGAATAGTGATTTCCAATGGTGAATAGTTTTTTCCTACCATTAATAGTACTCATCAGTTGACCAGTGTTGACCAAGCTCCCGGAGGCGAAATTGCACAATTTTGGAGTCATTTCCTAGGTTTTTCGATCCTTCGAACTCGTTTTTCAGATCTATTTAGTCAAATTGAGATTGAAAAAGTGTATTTTAGGGCTATCTAACCTAGAGCCTTACCCTGTCAGTAGATAATTCTTTCTATGACTTACCCTATACTCTTCTTGATATTTAAATGTGTAATTGATTATATTTATAACTTATTTACACTTTTATATGTTTCTGAAATAGATTAAATTATCTACATAGTTTACAATCTGGAATATAGTTCAAGAAGAGTATAGTTTTGAAAATGAATTTCTGAATTCATGGTATATTTGATACTATATGTATTTCTCATTAAATGGTAAAGTGAATATTTTATGCACGTGGTATTGATTTATAAAGCTATATGATTGCCTCAAGAAAGGGGATATATATGCAATAAACCCTGAATGGGAAATTTATGACAAATGAGCTGTATTGTGGCTGAAATTCTATATTATACTGAAAGCTCTGTTTTGAATGATATGGAACATGTGCATATGATAAGTTTTGTGGAGAAATACTATTGAAAACACTGTTTGATAACTGCAGGTGATGTTAGCCCTAGTGTACCTTGATACTTCAACTAGCAGGGGTGGTGCTAGCCTCGTGTGAGGGCCAACACACAGGATATGATATGTGATAGAGAGCGGGATGCCTGCTATCTAGGCGAGATGCCAGTTATATGATTTTTTATTTTCCTTCCCTTGCTTTGTGCTTGGGAAATTGCCTATATTAAAGTCCTTTCGCGTATCCTGTTAAATGGTGGTAGAGCAAACCTTGGCTGAGATGCTAAGTATAGGCAAATCCTACACCAACAAAGCACGAAAGGGATTGACCTCTGATATGGTGGTTCTGATATGGGATCCTTTTAATGTTTTTATAAGAAATGTTTTTAATGCATATCAATGTTTGATTAACGATCATATTGTATTCTATACGGTTACATATATCTGAATGTTATTTGAACTGAGAATACTTGAAATGGGGGTCCCATATGGATGTATTTTTGAACTATATTTCCTATGTGGTAAATTTTAAAATATGAGTACATCCATATGTTAACCTAAGAGGTCATAGGAGGTCTTATCTACTCATTGTGTTGTCAAACTCACTACACGATTTTTTTTACATTTTTTTCAGATGAAAATTTAGAGTTTGGTCATTCCCCTTCAGATAGTTGACCAGCTAGATGACATGATCTCTAGGTGAGCCTACTTTGTTTTCAAGGCTCGTATATTTTGATTTATATTATACTTGTACTCTAGAGTATGCTTTGAACACCACAGACAGGATCCCTGCTTCTACTGTTACTCTGATGCTTATAGATTTGGTTTATATATTGTGTATACATGGGAATACCTATCTGTAAAAGAGTGTATTATACATGTTATGGAAAATATATGTTTGTAAAGTATGTGTTTCATGTGCTCTAAAATTAGGAGCGTGACAAAATGGATAGCCCAAGAGATATAACATAGGCTTGGACTAGGATATAGAGGTTAGACTAGTAGCCCAAAAATCATGAAAGTGTGGCTAAGACCTTCATGAGAGGTAGGAATTTCAGCCAAAGCAAAGGAAATGAGCAAGAAGGAGCCAAAATGCAAGAGCATAAAAGTAAGAATCATATGATGAAATAGTAGTGTAATAATAATCAAGATTAGGTCACATGGTATTAGGATAAAACATCTACATCCTACACATAATTTCAGCAAGCCATGTGATAATATAGTAGGTAATAATACATGGCATTAGGACAAAACATCTATATCCTATGCTCATAATTTTAGCAAGCCATGTGATGATATAGTAGGTAATAATACATGGCATTATGACAAAACATCCCTGTCCTACACAAATAATTTTAGCCTAGCAAGGAAGACTCAAGGGTTGGAAATTTGCCACCTAGAAAGGCAAACCTATCATACTTGAGTGAGACAAAAGAAAAAGAAAAAGAATCCCTAAATCAAAGGGACCTTGCCCCTTGTCTTGAGAACATTTTATCATAATTTTCAAATAACAATCCTCTTTTTGCTATGCATATCTTGACTAAGGGAGAGGAAGACAAGAACATGATTTTTTCTTCTCCCAAAATGCGACCAAGTGCATCCTAATTGTGACATGGTAGACCTATAATTATAAGAGGAAGACCACTTGATAATTTATTTTAGGAAAAACTACTCTTATAACATTAGAATTTTTTCCAAGTGAGGAAGAAGGAAAAACAAAAACAAGCTAGAGTGAGGAAAGGAGAGAAATAGAGGAGAAGAGAGAAAGGAATAAGAAGGAGAAGTCTAGAAGACTAAGTACTCAAGGTAAGTTAGCTTAATATCCACTTAAATCCATCTTTTCTCTTCATCCTTAGGGTTCAAAACTCACCCTCCTTCTCTTATTTAAGCCACTGGAAAAGCTAAGGGAAGGGAGAAATCTTGTCACTTCCTTCAAGAGAAGACAAGAAAAATAATTAACTAAGTGAGCTAGATCTTTAGGTAGGTTTAACAATATCTCTTTTTTAAGAAAAGCTTTGAAATTTATAACATTTATATGGGATTTTGATCTTAGAACTTTGATAAAATTTACAATATTTTTTAGTTTGATGATTGGCCATGATGTTGCTATATCATGTTACATGTTGATCTTTTATGTGATGTATGTTTGAATACTTAGGTTGGTGTGGAAGGTTCTGCATAGGTATGGCTATGGGTGGCAAAATTTTAGGGTTTTATGCTGCTGTTATGTATATTTAAATATGGTGAAAAATTGATGGGATATGGTTAGATTGATAAAATGAATATGGCCTTAAATACCTAGAAGAAGACTTTGAGAAATTTCTGTTGGGAATACCCTTAATAATACATGATTTGATTTTTTGTTTTCTAGAAAAGAGAATGATGGAATATGTTAAATTAAGTGTAAGGAATCTAATTAAAATTTTAAAATGAGTAATCCTATGGTTAGATGGAAATTAGGAAGAAAATGTAAAAGGATTTAATAAAAGGATGAATTAGAACCATCAGAAGGGTTTTGGTTAGAAAACTTGATTTCAATGTAACCCAAGAAGTTTCTGTTTTTGATATTCTGGTAAGAATTGGTTAGGAATTAAACTAAATAGTTAACATGAAAAATAAACATATATGTCTTACGTATTTTTATCCACTAGAATCATTCAAATTGAAATCCATATGAGGGAGATATGGTCAGATTAGTAAGAAGTGGTCAAAAACTAGTTAACTAGGAAACAATCTGCTGGGTAAGCTTCTGTGTTTGAATTTTTAGGGTAAATTTGTTGGAAATTAAAAGGATTAGTTAGTATGAAAATATAGATATATGACTCATAAAATTTTAGCCACTGGAATCACTCAATTTAAAGTCCATAGGAGGGAGATATGGTCATATTAGTAAGTAAAGGTCAAAACCTACTCGAGAAGAAATAACATTGAATTTGAGGAAGTAATAACACCAAGATTCCTTATTATTTAACTAAAATATTTAACATAATAGTTTTAGAGAATTTTCTTAGTTTTAATTAGACACTAAGATCATCTTAATTGGAGTTAAAATGAAGAAGTTATGCTCTGATTAGTGAGAAATGAAAATAATATTTAAGAAAGAAGAAGAATCTTATAAATGAAAAATAATAAATGACTAATGTATGCCCTTTCCATTACCATTGCCATTGCATAAACTCCTCACCAACTTAAGTTTGTAATCTTGACATGGAAATATTTTATAAAGTAATATTTAAAAATAATTATGTTCATGGCATGATTGCATTTTACCAATGATTTTTGGTAATAATTATACTTTGATGATAAATTATGGCATGTGAGTATAATGAACATACTTGCTATTGAAATCTTATTTTTGGCTATTAAAGTGAAAAGAAAATAAACAAGTACGGTCACATGGCAGTTCGTGTGGTGCACTAGTAGGGGACGCCCTACTCACGACTATGATTATGCTATAGTGTGGCATGTCGAACGTTACGAGAAAAGCTTGTACCAGAGAGTAGAAAGTACTCACCCTGACCAGGGTAGCTTGATATGAAAATAAGTTGATAACCGTCATATGGTATTTTGAAAATAGTTATTCATGCTATACATGTCATTACTGCACAATTTTCATGTGCATAGATAAAGTGCATTCATGTGACCTAAGATATTTGCTGTAGCTTATACAAATGAACATGACCTGACGAGCAATATTGATGATGATTATGATTTATTGTTGAACCTACTGGGATTTAATTATCACTATATTTCCTTATCATGTTCAGAAAACTAGTAATGCAGATTTTTCTATGACTCTGGCTTTTAGTACATGTTGGATTGAGTTACTCTATTTTAGGCAGATCCCAGAAATTAATAAGGTGTTTGTGGTCAAGTTCTAAAATCTCGGTGAAGGTGTAACCACCTGCACCTATATCTTTGGAATTGGTTAACATGGATGAATAAGATGTAGATATTTATGTGTTTAATTTTTGTACTGACGTTTTGATTAATGATGTGTATATGAACTCAGAATTGTATTAGTGTTAATGGTAGACCTTCAATCTTGATTATGCTTTGTTAAATTAATTGAATGTTATTATAAGTTAAGTAATTAGAAGTAAAGAAGTAATGACTTCATGGGACTTTACAAATATATATTTTTAAAAATGGAGTTGTTATACCTATCAAGTACAAAGATCCTGGTTGTCGTACAATTTCTTGTGTTATAGGTGACCATGTGATTAACCTAGCATTACTTGATTTAGGAGCAAGTGTGAATCTATTACCTTACTCTGTGCATGAGAAACTTAGGTTAGAAAAGATGAAACCTATACCAGTGACTCTTCAGTTAGTTGATAGGCCTACCAAAATTCCTAGAGGTATTATAGAAGATGTTCTCATTAAGGTTGATAAATTCTACTTTTTAGTAGATTTCATTGTTCTTGACACTAAACCTGTTGAGAATGTAGATATGTAACATCCCTAATTGTGTTTCATGTATTAATAAAAGTACAAAAGTATTCAAAGTAACATCTCTAATTTCTTTTCTTTTATTAATAAAGGTACATAAATATTTAATTAAGGAAATAAAATTTATTAGACAATTTTTAAATATCTAAGGAAATATAATCCTTACAAATTCTTCACCTTACGTATGGATAGAAATGTTCTAACATTAATGGAATAGGTAAAGAGAGAAAACCTAAGAGGAAATATTAGAAATAAATATACTAAAGAAAGGTGAAATTCTTAGGTAAGGAAGATAAATTTTTGTGAAGGTATTAAAATTTTAAGAAGATTGGATTAGAGTAATTTTTCCTAATTTAAGAGTTAAAGTTACTAAGTTTAGTATCTCCACCCATAAATTGGGCTTTCAACTATGGACACTTCATATAGAATCTTTTTACCTCACATGAATTTTTAGCAAGCCAATAGGATAGCCCAAGGAAGAAATAAAACATAGACTTGGACCAGGATATAGAAATTGGACCGGTAGCCCAAAAATCATGAAAATGTGACCAAGCCCATTATGAAAGGTAGAATTTTAACCAAAGTAAAGAAAATGGGCAAGAATGAGCCCAAACCAAAGAGGAAAAATAAAAATAAAAATAAAAATAAAGTGATGAAATAATGGTGTAATCAAGATTAGGTGACAAGGTATTAGGATAAAACATCTATATCCTACACTCATAATTTTAGCAAGTGGTATAATAATACATGGCATTAGGACAAAACATATATATCTTACACTCATAATTTTAGCAAGTGGTATGATAATACATGGTATTAGGACAAAACATTCCAATCCCACACAAATAATTTCAGCCATATAATGGAGATTCAAGGGCTAGAAATTTGCCACCTAAAAAGGCAAACCTATCATAATTGATTAAGACAAAAGAAAATGGAAATGAATCCCTAAATCAAAGGAACCTTGTCCCTTATCTTAAGAATATATCATTATAATTTTCAAAATACAAATCTCCTTTTGCTATGCATATCTTGACTAAGGAAGAGGAAGACAAGAACATAAATTGTTTGCTTTCCAAAAAATTCAACTAAGTGTATCCTAATTGTGATAAAGTAGACCCATGATCATGAAAGATGAATTATTTGATGGTCTATTTAAGCAAAACCCACCCCTATAACATTTTAATTTCGTCCAAGTGAGGAAGAGAGAGAAATAGAAGCAAGGTAGAAAGAGGAAAGGAGAGAAAGAGAGGAGAAGAAAGGAAGGAAAAAGAAGGAGAAGTCTAGAGGGAAAAGTACTCAAGGTAAGTTAACTTAATCTCCACTTGAAGCCATTTTTCTTCTTCATCCTTGAGGTTCAAAAACTGACCCTCCTTCTCTTATTTAAGCTGTAAGAAAAGCTAACGGAAGGGAGGAATCTTGATCATTAAGTGAGCTAAGGAGATTCTTAGGTAGGTTTAACAATATTTCTTTTTGAAGAAAAGTTTTGAAATTTGTAACATTTATATGGGATTTTAAGCTTAAGAAATTTGATGATTGGTCATGGATGTTGCTTTATCATGTTACATATTATTCTTGCACGTGATGTATGTTTGAATACTTAGGCTGGTGTAGATAGTTATGCATAAGTATAGCTATGGGTGGTAAAACTTCAGGCTTCTAGTTTTAAAATTCTAGAAAGAACTGGTAAGGAGTTAAAATAACTTGTTAACATAACAATTATAGACATATGTCTCACGGAATTTTAGCCACTAGAATCACTCAATTTGGAGTCCATATGAGGTAGATATGGTCTAATTAGTAAGCAGTGGTAAGAAAATGGTTAATATGGGAAGAATCTATTAGGAAAGTTTCTATTTTTGAATTTCTGGGAACATTCTGTAGGAAATTAAAATAACTTGTTAGCATAACAATTATAGATATATGTATCATGGAATTTTAGCCACTGAAATCACTCCATTTGGAGTCCATATGAGGTAAATATGGTATGATTAGTAATCAGTGTTCAGAAAATAGTTAATCAAGGAAGAACATGTTAGGATAGCTTCAGTGATTTATTTTTAGGGAACATCCTATAGAGAATTCAAATAAATGGTTAACATACAAGTTATAGATATATGTGTTACAGAATTTTAGCCACTGGAATTACTCAATTTGGAGTCCATATGAGGTAGATATGGTCTGATTAGTAAGCAGTGTTTAGAAAATAGTTAATTAGGAAAGAACATGTTAGGATAGCTTCTGTGTTTTAATTTCTAAAAACATCCTATAGGGAATTCAAATAAATGGTTAACAAAATAATTAAAGATATATGTGTCATGGAATTTTAGCCACTGGAATTACCCAATTTGGAGTTCATAAGGGGTAGATATGGTCTGATTAGTAAGCAGTGGTCAGAAAATGGTTAATCAGGGAATAATATGTTGGGATAGCTTATGTTTTAATTTCTAGGAACATTATGTAGGGAATTAAAATAAATGGTTAACATAAGAATTATATATATATGTGTCATGGATTTTTAGCCACTAGAATCACTTAATTTAGAATTTATATGAGAGAGATATGGACAGATTAGTAGGTAGAGGTTAGAAACTACACGAGAAGAAATAACCTGTCATTTGAGGGACTAATATTACCTTGATTTCTTAATATTTAGATAAACTGTTCAACATAATAGTTTTGGATAATTGTTTTATCTTTAAATTGACACCAAGATCACCTATGTCGGAGTTAAATGGAGGGAGTTATGCTCTAATTAGTAAGAGAAGGTTAGATAGGATGAAAACCTGCATCAAGAAAATAAAGAAATAAAATTAATATTTAAAACAAAAAGAATCTTATAAATGAAAATAATAAATGACTAGTATATGCCATAGCCATTGTCATTATATGAACTTCTTACCATTTTAAGTGTGAAATTTTGACATGAAAATATTTTATAAAGTGATATTTGAAAGGGTTATGTTCATGGCATGATTACCAATAATTTTTTATAATAGTTATATACTTGTTATTGAAAGCATATTTTTGGCTATCATTGTGAAAAGAAAAGAAATGAGCACGGTCACATAGCAATCCGTGTGGTGCACCAGTAAGGATCGCCCTACCAACGGTTATGATCATGTTAATGAGAAAAGAAAGAGAAAGTAAGCCATGTCGGACGGAGCGAGAAAAGCCCGTACTGAAGAGTAGAAAATACTCACCCTGACGGGGGTAGCTTGATATGAGAATAAATTGATAGTCATCATATGATATCTTGAAAAATAGTATTTATGCCATACATGTCATAATTGTACAATTTTCATATGCATGGATAAAGTGCATTCATGTGACCTAAAGATATTTTTTGTAGTTTATAAAAATGGACATGACTTGATGAACTATATTGATGGTAAATTATGATTTATTGTTGAACCTACTGGGATTTAATTCTCACTATATTTCCATATCATGTTTAGAAGAATAATTATGCAGATTTTCTCCATGACACTTATTATTGCCGTATGTTGGATCGAGGTGCCCTACCTTAGGCAACTACCAGTTATATCGGATATATCTGTACTAAATGTGACTGAGATTCCGGTGGAGGTGTCGCCACCCGCACCAGTGTCTCCGAAAGTAGTCTACATAGATGATTAGGGCTAATATGTATATTTTAGACCTGTGTACAAATGTTTATAAAATAATGGTGTGTATAGAAAATCAGTATTGTATCACTGTTAATAACAATTATGCTTGGTTAAATTAATTATTATTATGAGTTAAGTGGTTAGAATTAAAGCAATAATAACTTCATGGAATTTTACAAATATAAAAAAAATTGTTACATTTACATAAATGGAGTTGTTACATAATTAGTATTAGAGTAGGTCGATCCTAGATGGCCAATGTGTGGATGGTTATCTGAATCGATCTTATAGTGTCTTGAGTATATTGTGGTTGTGCTGTGTATTAGGAAGTTTCAGTTTCCTATTTCTAAAACTCCCTATGAGCTATCCGTGGTGACCCCCACGGGGGAAAGGGTATTAACTTCCTCTGTATGTAAGGACTGTCAAGTCACCATCCAGGAGAAAAAAAAATTTGTAGACCTCGTCTGTTGACTTTTAAAAGGTATTAAGGTCATTCTAGGGTTAGACTAGATGTCTAGAAATCGGGTCTTGCTAAATTGTTGCACCAAGACCGTTGAATTTCTATCTCCTACTCCACAAGAGGAGATGTAGTTATTAATGCTTAATGCCAACCAAGTCAATCGGGAGATAAAGAATAGAGTACTTGGATACATTCTTTTGTATTTATCAAACCTAAAAGTCGAATCGAAGCTTGATGAAATCCCTATAGTCAACGAGTTCCCTGAAGTATTTCTATCAGATATTCCAGGCTTACCTCCTAAGAAAGAGATAGAGTTCTCTATTGATCTCTTACCTGGGACAGGGCCTATCTCTATTACCCCTTATAGAATGGCCTCGAAGGAACTATAGGAACTCAAGAAACAGTTGGAGAAACTGTTAGACAAGCAATTCATTAGATCGAGTGTATCACCTTGGGGAGCTCCTGTATTGTTTATTAAGAAGAAAGATGGGAGCTTGAGACTATGCATAGATTACAAACAGCTGAATAAGGTGACTATAAAAAACAAGTACCCTCTCCCTAGGATAGATGACTTATTGGACCAACTGAAGGGAGCCTCCATCTTTTTTAAAATTGACTTGAGGTCGGGATACCATCAGATTAGGATCAAGGAGGAGGATGTACCAAAAACTGCCTTTAGGACTAGGTATGGGCACTATGAGTTTCTCGTAATGCCCTTCGGGTTGACGATTGCACCTGTAATTTTCATGGATTACATGAATCACATTTTTCGACCCTACCTAGATCAATTTGTTGTAGTGTTCATTGATGACATCTTGATATATTCTAAGAGTGAGAAAGAACATGAACAGCATCTCCGAATCGTACTGCAAGTGCTAAAAGAGAAAAAGTTATATGCCAAATTGGAGAAGTGTGAATTTTGACTGTCAGAGGTGGAGTTTCTCAAACATGTCATCTCTAATAAAGGGATAGCCATAGACCCTAGCAAGACGGAAGTAGTGATTCAGTGGGAGAGACCAAAGACGGTCACAGAAGTCAGAAGTTTCCCAGGTTTGGTAGGATACTATAGAAGGTTTATACAAAACTTCTCCCGTATAGCCTTGCCATTGACTAAATTGACCAAGAAGGGAAGTCTTTTCAAATGGACTGATCAATGTGAAACTAGTTTCCAGGAGCTTAAGACTAGATTAACCACTCCTCCTGTTTTAGTTATTCCAGATCCCACAGGACATTTTGAAGTGTATAGTGATGCTTCAAAGAAAGGGCAAAGGTGTGTGCTGATGCAAGACAAGAGAGTAGTTGCTTACGCTTCTAGGCAACTGAGACCCCACGAAGAAAACTACCCAACACATGATCTTGAATTGGTAGCGGTGGTGTTTGCCTTAAAGATTTGGCGACACTATTTATACGGGAAAACCTTTGAAGTATATTGTGATCGTAAGAGTCTTAAATACCTCTTTGATAAGAGAGAGTTAAATATGAGGCAACGAAGATGGGTAGAATTTCTCAATGACTACAAGTTTGAGATAAAGTATCATCCAGAAAAGGAAAATGTTGTAGTTGATGCCTTAAGTAGAAAATCTCTACACATGGGTCAGATGATGGTGTATGATATGCAAATGCTAGAGGAGTTTCGAAATTTGAAGCTGGCCACTACTCTTACTCCAAATAAGCTAATCATCAATGGGTTAAGCATAGAGTGTGACCTTAGAGCCCAAATTAAAGAGGCTCAAGGCCACGACCAATACTTACGGGATCATAATGATCAGGATGATTTTTTTGTTTCAGAAGATGGAGTAATCATGTACCAAGGAAGGGTCTGTGTTCCTCAAGACCGAGAGTTGAGGACTAAGATCCTACAGGAAGTGCATCAGAGTAAATACTTAGTCCATCCTGGATCCACTAAAATGTACCAGGACTTAAAGAGGATGTATTGGTGGCCAGGGATGAAAAAGGACATTGCTGAGTTCGTGGCAAAATGTTTAATTTGTCATAAGGTGAAAGTGAAACATCAAAAGTCAGCAGGGATTCTTCAACCTCTCAAGATTCCTGAATGGAAATGGGACAGTATTTCGATAGACTTTGTTGTGGGTTTACCTAAAACTTCAGTTGGACATGACTCTATCTGGATAATAGTTAACAGATTAACTAAATCTGCTCATTTTTTGCCCATAAAGATTAACTATTCACTGGACAAATTGGCCCAGTTGTACGTTTAGGAAATAGTTAGATTACATGGGATTCCCTTAAATATCATTTCAGATAGAGATCCGAGGTTCACGTCGAGGTTTTGGAAGGCATTACAAGAAGCTTTTGGAACCCAGTTGTGGTTTAGTACTACCTACCATCCTTAGACTGACGGGAAGACAGAACGGACTATTCAAACTCTAGAAGATATGTTGAGGGCCTGTGTGATAGAGCAAGGTAAAGGATGGGATAAGTACCTACCTTTAGTAGAGTTTGCTTATAATAATAGCTATCACTCTAGTATTAAGATGGTCCCCTACGAAGTTTTATATGGTAGGAAGTGCCGATCTCCACTATGTTGGTTTGAGGTAAGAGAAAAGAACTTGCTGGGTCCTGATCTAGTTCAACAAACCACTGAACAAATCAGGATGATACGAGACAAAATACTTACAGCTCAGAGTCGGCAAAAGAGTTACTATGATAAGAGACATAGACCTCTAGAATTTGAGGAAGGAGACCATGTATTTCTAAAACTTTCTCCAACTACTGGAGTTGGCAGGTCTCTCAAGACCATAAAGCTAAGTCCGTGATTTCTAGGACCCTACCAAATTCTGAAGAGAGTAGGGACGTCAGCATATCAAATTGCTCTCCCACCTATTTTTTCTAACCTGCATAATGTTTTCCATGTATCACAGCTGTGGAAGTATCTTCCAGATTCATCACATGTAATACGGGATGAACCAATCAAAATAAAGGAGAACATGACATACCAGCTAGTACCTGCATCCATATTCGACACCGAGGTGAACCAACTGAGAAATAAAATCATTCCCCTAGTTAAAGTGTTATGGGAAGGTTTGACTCCTGAAGAAGCAATTTGGGAGCTAGAAGAAGTCATGAGGAAGAAATATCCAAAAATGTTCTTATTAGGTAATTTCTGAAATTTTGAGGACAAAATTTCTTTTAGGGAGAGAGAAATGTAACATCCTTAATTGCGTTTCATGTATTAATAAAAGTAAAAAAGTATTCAAAGTAACATCTCTAATTTCTTTTCTTTTACTAATAAAGGTACATAAATATTTAATTAAGAAAATAAAATTTATTAGACAATTTTTAAATATCTAAGGAAATATAATTCTTAGAAATTCTTCACCTTACGTATGCATAGAAATGTTCTAACATTAATGGAATAGGTAAAGAGAGAAAACCAAAGTGGAAATATTAGAAATAAATATACTAAAGAAAGTTGAAGTTCTTAGGTAAGGAAGATAAATTTTTGTGAAGGTATTAAAATTTCAAAAAGATTGGATTAGAGTAATTTTTCCTAATTTAAGAGTTAAAGTTAATAAGTTTAGTATCTCCACCCATAAATTGGGCTTTCAACTATGGACACTTCATATAGAATCTTTCTACCTCACATGAATTTTTAGCAAGCCAATAGGATAAACCAAGGAAGAAATAAAACATAGACTTGGACTAGGATATAGAAATTGGACCGGTAGCCCAAAAATCAAGAAAATGTGACCAAGCCCATTATGAAAGGTAGAATTTTAACCAAAGTAAAGAAAATGGGCAAGAATGAGCCCAAACCCAGGAGGAAAAATAAAAATAAAAATAAAGTGATGAAATAATGGTGTAATCAAGATTAAGTAACAAGGCATTAGGACAAAACATCTATATCCTACACTCATAATTTTAACAAATGGTATGATAATACATGGCATTAGAAAAAAAAATCTATATCTTACACTCATAATTTTAGCAAGTGGTATGATAATACATGGTATTAGGACAAAACATTCCTATCCCACACAAATAATTTCAGCCATATAATGGAGATTCAAGGTCTAGAAATTTGCCACCCAAAAAGGCAAACCTATCATACTTGATTAAGACAAAAGAAAATGGAAATGAATCCCTAAATCAAAGGGACCTTGTTTCTTATCTTAAGAACATATCATTATAATTTTCAAAATACAAATCTCCTTTTGCTATGCATATCTTGACTAAGGAAGAGGAAGATAAGAACATAAATTGTTTGCTTTCCAAAAAATTCAACCAAGTGTATCCTAATTGTGATAAGGTAGACCCATGATCATGAAAGATGAATTATTTGATGGTCTATTTAAGCAAAACCCACCCCTATAACATTTTAATTTCATCCAAGTGAGGAAGAGAGAGAAATAGAAGCAAGGTAGAGAGAGGAAATGAGAGAAAGAGAGGAGAAGAAAGGAAGGAAGAAAAAGGAGAAGTCTAGAGGGCTAAGTACTCAAGGTAAGTTAACTTAATCTCCACTTGAATCCATTTTTCTTCATCATCCTTGAGGTTCAAAAACTGACCCTCCTTCTCTCATTTAAGCTGCTAGAAAAGCTAAGGGAAGGGAGGAATCTTGATCACTAAGTGAGCTAGGGAGATTCTTAGGTAGGTTTAACAATATTTCTTTTTAAAGAAAAGTTTTGAAATTTGTAACATTTATATGAGATTTTTATCTTAATAACTTTGATGATTGGTCATGGATGTTGCTCTATCATGTTACATATTATTCTTGCACGTGATGTATGTTTGAATACTTAGGCTAGTGTAGATAGTTATGCATAAGTATAGCTATGGTTGGTAAAACTTCAGGCATCTAGTTTTAAAATTCTAGAAAGAGCTGGTAAGGAGTTAAAATAACTTGTTAACATAACAATTATAGACATATGTCTCACGGAATTTTAGCCACTAGAATCACTCAATTTGGAGTCCATGCGAGGTAGATATGGTCTGATTAGTAAGCAGTGGTAAGAAAATGGTTAATATGGGAAGAATCTATTAGGAAAGTTTCTATTTTTGAATTTCTGGGAACATTCTGTAGGGAATTAAAATTACTTATTAGTATAACAATTATAGATATATGTATCTTGGAATTTTAGCCACTGGAATCACTCCATTTAGAGTGCATATGAGGTAAATATGGTATGATTAGTAATCAGTGTTCAGAAAATAGTTAATCAAGGAAGAACATGTTAGGATAGCTTCTGTGTTTAAATTTCTGGGAACATCCTATAGGGAAGTCAAATAAATGGTTAATATAAGAATGATAGATATATGTGTCATGGAATTTTAGCCACTAGAATTACCCAATTTGGAGTTCATAAGAGGAAGATATGGTCTGATTTGTAAGTAGTGGTCAGAAAATGGTTAATCTGGGAAGAATATGTTAGGATAGCTTCAGTGTTTTAATTTCTGGGAACATTATGTAGGGAATTAAAATAAATGGTTAACATAAGAATTATAGATATATGTGTCACGGATTTGTAGCCGCTGGAATCACTTAATTTAGAATTTTTATGATAAACATATGGATAGATTAGTAGGTAGAGGTGAGAAACTACACGAGAAGAAATAACCTGTAATTTGAGGGACTAATATCACCTTGATTTATTAATATTTCGCTAAACTATTCAACATAATAGTTTTCAATAATTGTTTTATATTTAAATTGACACCAAGATCACCTACATCAGAGTTAAATTGAGGGAGTTATGCTTTGATTAGTAAGAGAAGGTTAGATAGGATGAAAACCTGCATCAAGAAAATAAAGAAATAAAATTAATATTTAAAAAAAAAGAATCTTATAAATGAAAATAATAAATGACTAGTATATGCCATAACCATTGTCATTGTATGAACTTCTTACCATCTTAAGTGTGAAATTTTGACATGGAAATATTTTATAAATTGATATTTGAAATGGTTATGTTCGTGGCATGATTACCAATGATTTTTTGTAATAGTTATATACTTGTTATTGAAAGCATATTTTTGGCTATCATTGTGAAAAGAAAAGAAATGAGCACAGTCACATGGTAATCCGTGTAGTGCACCAGTTGGGGACGCCTTACCAATGGTTATGATGATGTTAATAAAAAAAGAAAGAGAAAGTAAGCCATGTCGGACGGAGCGAGAAAAGCCTGTACCGGAGAGTAGAAAATACTTACCCTGACCGGGGTAGCTTGATATGAGAATAAATTGATAGTCATCATATGATATCCTGAAAAATAGTATTTATGCCATACATGTCATAATTGTACAATTTTCATGTGCATGGATAAAGTGCATTCATGTGACCTAAAGATATTTTCTGTAGTTTATACAGATGGACATGACTTGATGAACTATATTGATGGTAAATTATGATTTATTGTTGAACCTACTGGGATTTAATTCTCACTATATTTCCATATCATATTCAGAAGAATAATTATGTAGATTTTCTCCATGACACTTATTATTGCCGTACGTTGGATAGAGGTGCCCTACCTTGGGCAACTACCAGTTATATCGGATATATCTGTACTAGATGTGACTAAGATTCCGGTAGAGGTCTCGCCACCCGCACCAGTGTCCCCCAAAATAGTCTACCTAGAAGATTAGGGCTAATATGTATATTTTAGACATTTGTACAAATGTTTGTAAAATAATGGTGTGTATGGAAACTCAATATTGTATCACTGTTAATAACAATTATGCTTAGTTAAATTAATTATTATTATGAGTTAAGTGGTTAGAATTAAAGCAGTAATAACTTCATGGAATTTTACAAATATAAAAAAATTGTTACATTTACATAAATGGAGTTGTTACAAGATACATAAATTCCAATTGTTTTTGGTAGACCGTTTCTAGCAACTTCGAATGCAATCATTAATTGTCGAAATAAAATTTTGAATTTATCTTTTGGAAATATGACTGTGGAACTCAATATTTTTAATATCTCCCGTAAACCTGTGAACATAGATGATTTGTGTAAAGTTAACTTGATTAAAAGTTCAATTAATGATTCATTTTTAGACTCTTTTGGTAATGATCATCTAGAAAAATGTTTGGCTCATTTCCACATGGACATAGATAAGGATTTTTTGGTTAGTGAGGTAGACTCTTTATTAGAGACAACTCCACTAATAGATACAAATAAATGGAAAGCCAAAAAAGAAATAGTTTCACCTTCTGAGTCTGTTCCATTGCCATCTATAGAGAAATCACCCTAATTGAAATTGAAACCTTTACCAAATTCTTTGAAATATTTGTTTTTAGGACCTTCTAAGATTTTTCCTATCATCATAGCATCTGTTTTAGGTAGAAAATCGAAATTTGAATTCATAAAAGTCTTCAATGAGCATAGTGAAGCCATAGGGTGGACAATAGCAGACATTAAAGGTATTAGTCCATCAATTTGCATGCATATGATACATTTGGAGGACAATGCCAAAACCTCAAGAGAGCCACAAAGACGTTTGAATCCAAGCATAAAAGAAGTTGTGAGAGCTAAAGTGATTAAACTTCTTGATGTGGGTGTCATTTACCCGATTTTTGATAGTGCATGGGTTAGTCCTGTTCAGGTAGTCCTTAAGAAGTCTAGCATTACTATAGTCAAGAATGAGGATAATGAATTAATTCCCACATGTTTGTATTGACTACCGCAAGTTGAATGCTGTTACAAGAAAATACCATTTTCCACTTCCCTTTATAGACCAAATGCTAGAGAGGTTGGCTGGACATGCATATTATTATTTTTTTATGGATATTCTGATTACAACCAAATTCCTATTGCAATTGAGGATGAAGAGAAAACTACATTCATTTGTCCTTTCGAAATCTTTGCCTATCGTCGAATGCCATTTAGATTGTGCAATGCAACTGCTATATTTCAATGTTGCATGATAATCATATTTTCTGACATGGTAGAGCGATTTCTAAAAGTATTCATGGATGATTTTTCTGTGCATGGGTCTAGGTTTGAGGAATGTCTACACCACTTAAGATTGGTCTTAATTAGGTGTAAAGAAAAAAACTTTGTTTTGAACTGGGAAAAATGTCATTTTATGGTTAAAAAAGGAATTTTTTTGCGACATATTGTGTTAAATCAGGGGATTGAGGTAGATAAAGCTAAAATTGAATTCATTTCTAGTTTTCCACCTCCTCGGACAATGAAAGAGATATGTTCTTTTTTAAGCCATGCAGGGTTTTATTGTAGATTTATCAAAGATTTTAACAAAATCTCCAAACCTTTGTGTAATTTGCTTACCAAAGATGCACCTTTTATCTTTGATGAAGAATGCTTTCAAACTTTTGAGAAGCTCAAATTCCTACTCACCTCTACACCCATCATTAGACCATCCAATTGGAATCTTCCATTTGAAATCATGTGTGATGCCTCTAATTATGCAATTAGAGCTTTTTTGGGTCAATGTTTAGAAAATTTTCCTTATGTGATATACTATGCTAGTACAAATCTTAATGATGCTCAATTGAACTATTCTACAACAGAAAAAGAGTTACTAGTTGTGGTATTTTGCTTTAGACAAGTTTAGATCTTATTTATTAGGATCTAAGGTTGTAGTCTTTACAGATTATGCTACAGTTAAGTATCTTCTTTCTAAAAAAGATGCTAAAGCAGGTTTGATAAGATGGATACTACTGTTGCAAGAATTTGATTTAGAAATTTGGGATAAGAAAGGATCTGAACATGTTGTGGATGATCACTTATTTAGGCTAATAGTTGAATTGGGTGACAATAAATTGCCTATTAAAGACTCATTTCCACATGAACAACTCATATCTATGTTTCAGTTACCTTGGTTTGCTGACATTGCTAATTATCTTGCTACAAGTCAAATGCCTACACATTGGAGTAAGCAAGATCAGGTAAAATTTTTAGCAAAAATAAAAAATTCTTTTGGGAAGATCTATACTTGTTTAAGTATTGCCCTGATCAAATTATTCGAAGATGTGTTCCTGAGAGCGAGAAATATAGTGTTATTTCTTTTTGTCATGATCATGCTTATGGAGGTCATTTTAGTGCTAAAAAAATTGCTGCAAAAGTCTTGCAATGTGACTTCCATTGTCCATCATTGTTCAACGATGCCCATTTGTATTGTAGTTCTTGTGAGCGTTGTCAAAAATTAGGCAGTATCTCATAGAGGGATATGATGCTTTGACTCTTATCCTTATTGTTGAGATATTTGATGTCTGGGGAGTTGATTTCATGGGTCATTTTCCTAATTCTTTTGTCAATTTATACATACTTGTTGCTGTGGATTATGTGTCAAAATGGGTAAAAGCTCTTGCATGTAATACAAATGATCACAAGATTGTTGTTGTGGATTATGTATCAATTTATACATACTTTTTTAAAGATTTTTTACTTCCGATATGTGGCGATTTTGCTGTTGATTTGAAAAATCATTCGACCAATATCGTAGTATTCTTTGTCCTGAGTCCAGTGGTACCCTTAGTTTTGAAATTGGAGGCCCAAAAATACTCCAATCTAGAGAGAGAAAGTTACTATTTACTATTCATTCATCCCAAAAATCTTTCTGTCTCTTTTTTTTAATAAATGATGGAGGACCAATTAGCCATTTGCTAATTGTTAGAGGAAATCCTTGCAAATTTCATTATTTACATTTGACCCCTAAACTTTTAACACATTTTATAAACTTATGGTAGCATAAATAATTTATAAATAGAATTAATTATATATTTTAAATTCAAGAAGAGTATGGGGTAAGTCATAAAAAGAATTATCTACTTACAAGGTCAGGGCTCCAAGTTGGACAGCCCCAAATGTATTTTTTTCAAGTTAAATTTGATCAAATGGACCTAGAAAACGAGTCTAAATAGTCCAAAAACTTAAGAAATGATTCTAGAATTACGAAATTTGGACTCTAGGAGCTTGGTTAACAATGGTCAACTGATAGGGGGTACAATTCACGGTCAGAATTACTATTCACCGTCGAAAATCACTATTCATGCTGGTCAGATTTATTGTTCACGATACACAAAAAGTTGTTAGTTGATTGAAAAATTTCATATCCTGAAGTTTATCTATCTCTTGAATCCATCTACAATGTCATATTTTCAATTTAAAGTTTGTAAATAGGAGTTTTAGAATTTACCTTTTTTTACGGTTTTTTACTTTCGATATGCGGCAATTTTGCTGTTGATTTGAAAAATCATTCGACCAATATCGTAGTATTCTTTGTCTTGAGTCCAGTGGTACCCTTAGTTTTGAAATTGGAGGCTCAAAAATACTCCAATCTAGAGAGAGAAAGTTACTATTTACTATTCATTCATCCCAAAAATCTTTCTGTCTCTTTTTTTTAATAAATGATGGAGGACCAATTAGCAATTTGCTAATTATTAGAGGAAATCCTTGCAAATTTCATTATTTACATTTGACCCCTAAACTTTTAACACATTTTATAAACTTATGATAGTATAAATAATTTGTAAATAGAATTAATTATATATTTTAAATTCAAGAAGAGTATAGGGTAATTCATAAAAAGAATTATCTACTCACAAGGTCAGGGCTTCAAGTTGGACAGCCCCAAATGTATTTTTTCAAGTTAAATTTGATCAAATGGACCTAAAAAACGAGTTTGAATAGTCTAAAAACTTAAGAAATGATTCTAGAATTACGAAATTTGGACTCTAGGAGCTTGGTTAACAGTGGTCAACTGATAGAGGGTACAATTCACGGTCAGAATTACTATTCACCGTCAGAAATTACTATTCATGCCGGCCAGATTTATTGTTCACGATGCACAAAAAGTTGTTAGTTGACTGAAAAATTTCATATCCTGAAGTTTATCTATCTCTTGAATCCATCTACAATGTCATATTTTTAATTTAAAGTCTGTAAATAGGAGTTTTAGAATTTACCTTTTTTTAAGATTTTTTACTTCTGATATGTGGCGATTTTGCTATTGATTTGAAAAATCATTCGACCAATATCGTAGTATTCTTTGTCCTGAGTCCAGTGGTACCCTTAGTTTTGAAATTGGAGGCTCAAAAATACTCTGATCTAGAGAGAGAAAGTTACTATTTACTATTCATTCATCCCAAAAATCTTTTTGTCTCTTTTTTTTAATAAATGATGGAGGACCAATTAGCAATTTGCTAATTGTTAGAGGAAATCCTTGCAAATTTCATTATTTACATTTGACCCCTAAAATTTTATGAAATTACAATTTGACCCCAAAAATATCAACAAGTTTTCATTTTTATGCTTAAAACCTTTCAATTACATCCATAGTCCTTTATTTCTTATAATAATCCATACATAAATGAGAATTACTAAATTTTAGGTATGTTATAATTATCATACTGACAAATTGTTTTTTATGGAACATCATACTCCATATTTGAAATGTAAAGTTCATTGCAATAGTACAAGAGTAATAATTTGATTATATGGGTTAACTGTAAACTCTAGTTATTATGCAATAATTATTTATTATAAAATAATATTTTGTTTATATAATTAAATATTTCACGTGCATTTAATGAAAGTATTTATTGGATAAATAATATGCTTTAGTAATTTTTGTTTAATGGTTATTAAAAATTCAAAGTACCTTTTTCATTAAATTTTTTAATAAATTAATAATAGTTATTAAATTAATATTTTAATGAAAATAATTTAAAATAGATATATATAAAATGAATTAAATTTCATGATGATTAAATATAATGATTTATTTATTTAAGAAAATAATAATAATTAAATAATTTCTTTATTCAATGAATAAAAAATAAAAGTTGCAAAATTTTATATGACTTAGAAGAAAAATTAAGTAGTTTCATATTTGCAAGAATTTGAATATTTGAAATCATTTTATAATTTTTATATTCATTTAATAATATGGATAAAATATTATTCTATACTTAACAATTATTGTATAATAAGTATAGTTCTTGATGAACAGAAATTTATGTGATCATTATTCTTTATATAAAAGTAAAATAACACGCAATATTTTATTTAAAAGTGACAAAATGCTTGATGAAATTCTATATGAATCATTCTTCAATGATGAGATAATAATAATAATAATAATAATAATAATAATAATAATAATAATAATAATAACACATGAGTATCAGGTGCCACAATTTAATCCCTAGACATATGTATAAGGTAATGCATATTTAGCTCTTTCTCAATCCCCGAACACCTTTATTCAACAATAAATAAAAATTTTAATCACCGTAATTGTGAAAACACTTCAAGCTTGCTAGTAAGTGGATCAAGGTCCATCCACCATCATCTATCCTTCTTGCCAACTGACGATCAATCTTATTACATCACTGATTTACGTAGCCTTCTAGCCCCCCTCCTCTCTCTCTCTCTCACTCTCCCAAAGTCTAATAGGTGCATGGAACTTGATCCACCAAGTGAATAACATTACAATGATATTTTTCTCTTTTTCTTTATTACCTACTACATCAAATAGTAATTACTCTTCATCAGACACCTAAAACAAAATTAAAGAAAAAAAACAAGGCTAAGGACAAAAGGAAGACCCCAAGAAGGAACCAAGAGATGCCGACCACCGTATTGTACCAATTGCCAACACAACCGCCACCATCACCATGAACATTGTTCCTATGTCTCTGGGGACGACGTCTTTGTGGTTTCATTTGTTTATCTATACTTTTGTCCCGATTCATTCCTTATCGTCCAAACAGAGAGAAAAATTACAATAGTAGAAGACAAAGATATAGGAGAAAATTTGGGAACTACCCTAATTAACCCAACTCATAATGAAAATCTTAGTTATGTTTCTAATTTCTAGGATTAGAAACATAGAAGATAACTGAGTTGGGAGAAAGTTGGGGAAAAAGAGGGAAGAGAATAATGGGAAAGGGGCAACCTAAAATTTTATATAGCTTATAGAAACCATTTCAAGGGAAGTGTTTTGACTGGTGATTATGGGGGCAATAGCATGGCAAGTTCCGAGAAAGTACGAAACACCAAGGGCTTGTTTGAATTTTTTAAAAAAAATTATTTTTAAAAATTATGTTTAAAAGTTGTTTTGTAGAACAAAAAAAAATTGTTTGATAAATTGTTTTGAAAATATGTTATTTTTGTTTTTGTGTGTTTTGGAAACAAAAATAACTTTCTCTTATTTCTATTTTTCTGTTTTAAAACCTTATTTCCAAAACTTGTCTCTAAAATAACAACATAAAATAGTTACCAAACAAGTTTTTTTTTTCTGAAAACAATTAAAAACATAAAACTATTTTTTAAAACAAAAAAAAAACAGGCCTCAAATTTTAGAAGTTCCCGACTTTGATATCATGAAGATGGAAGTCGAGCTTGGGCTTTGGTTCCAGCCCAACATATTCGCCAGGCCTTTTTTTTCTATTTTTGATTTTTTTTGTTGGACTGAATGTGCTAGAGGGCCATGAAGCATTGACAAATTGACACCTTCCATAGGCAAAAGCAAAATTTGATCGTAATCATATGATTCTCATGAACTAATAATTTTCACTATTTACTTTCAAAGATGGGTCAATTTCTATTTTACCTTGCTAGATCAATTTTTTGACCCATCAAGATTATTTAAATTACTTGAATAATTTTAGTTGTCAAAGGCAACAAACTCAATAGAAGGGTTTATACGTACCCTTTTTCGGTTTGGAACTAGTCTAACTTACAAGGTGAAAATAGTGTTGATGGGAATTCAACATAGGGGGCTGGATTTAGTGGACTTGAAAGGTGAAGAAAATTGATCAATTTCTCAACCGAGTGTATGATGAACATATATAGGGCTAGTAGGATAACAGAGATGGTTGTGCCAAAGGACATGGTGGATTCATTAATGAAGATGCTTGAAGGTCCTATGTAGTGTCAGAAGAAGCCTTTCACTCCTTAATTTTGACCATTTTTTCTTGTCTAGTTGAGCTTTTTTTCCCCTTACGTTTGAATTATTAGAATTGGGGGGAGGGGTCTTGGCATTTTTGTCTCTTAATTTTGTGAGGTTTTGAAAGTGTTCAACGATAGGGAATTTTCCAATCTTGTTTCAAAATGACAACCCTATTTTGAACTAAATAGTGGATATTTAAACGGTGCCAAAAAACAACTTAAATTCACTTTAAAGACAGTTGCACATTTTGTAACATCCTTAATTTTGTTTCTTTTATTAATAAAGGTACATACATATTTCATGTAACATATCTAATTTTATTTTTTTCAAGATATATAAATATTTAATTAAGAAAATAAAATTTATTAGAAAATTTTTAGATATCTAAGGAAATATAATTCTTAAAAATTCTCCACCTTACGTGTATGCATAGAAATGTTCTAACATTAATAGAATAGGTAGAGAGAAAAAACCTAAGAGGAAATATTAGAAATAAACATGCTAAAGAAAGGTAAAATTCTTGGGTAAGGAAGATAAATTTTTGTGAAGTAAGTAAAGATCTTAAAATTTCAAAAATATTGGATTAGGGTAATTTTTTCTAATTTAAAAGCTAAAGTTACTAAGTTTAGTATCTGATAAAGGGGAATTATGAGTACTTAATGGCTATATTTCATCCCCTAATTCATAGTAACTTGTGGTTATTTCTCTGCTTTTAATTATACTTTGTTCTGGACACTGATGTAGTCTGTTTTGTGTTTGTAGGAGAACAAAGGAGGCCAAGAAGTAAGAGAAAACAATCATGGGAAGTGCCAAATGGACTTGGGATATGCAAAGGAGGAAGCAAGGAAGTAGCACACTAAAAATTGGAGAAAAAGCTGCTTGGTGGCATCGAGCACGGCCTGGCCGTGCTCTGGGCAGAAGCTGCAAAATGATCCCAAAATCTAGCCCGAAGCATGGCCAAGTCGTGTCCTGGAACACGGCCGTGCTTCGGGTCTGTACTGCACGTTAAAATTAAGGTTTTTGGCTGCCAAGTGGATACAAAAGTAGGGGAAAACACAACAAGTTTTTGAGTATTTCACTAGTTACCATAAGCGCACGGTGTAGCTGTAGCTAATCCAGCGAGTACGGGTCGTATCCCACAAAGAACAATGTCAATTACTAAAGTGATACAAAATATGCTATCTAAATCGATACAATTTGATGAGAAAGTGTCATAATTAAATAGATGAAAATAACCAATTAAGCAAAGCTTAGGGTTAGGGTTCACCACACTTGTGATACTCAACAACAAGTACGTACCTCTAATTGAAATTATCTGGGTTAGTTAGGGGATGGTTTAGCCTTAATTAACTAGCAAACTCTTTCAAGCATTACTAATCGTACCTAGGTTAATCCAATCGCCTACTTTCGTGGTGCTTAGTTTAACATAGGTTCATTTAGCTTAATGCCAACCATGGAATACAATTAATTGGTGTTCTCGTGCCTACTAATTGATTTATTCCTAGAGAATCTTAAACTACTTTCGTGAATAAGGTAACCCTAATTAACTATTAAGTTCAGGTTTTAATCTTCACCTTTCAGTTCATCAATTAAATACCTAAGATGTGATAGATTGGTGATCAGGCATTCTACCAACTCATTCATGCATATAATAGTTAATCCTAATCAATCTAGAAGCAATCACAATTAGGGTTCCAACATTCAATCAAAGTATCATCATACCACAAGTGGGTTTACTGAAACCCTAGATAAAAACTACTCACACATCATATATTCAGAAAGCAAATTCATAATCATTAAATAAACCATGGTAGTTTGATACAATCTCAAGAGAATGAATAGAGGTAGAAGTAGAGATAAGGAACTGAAGTAGAAAGATGTAACCTGGTGTGCAGAAAAGTAAAAATTGAAATACAATCTTCCAATGCTGATAAATCCTATTCTAGAACATCCAATCCATAATGATTCAAGTTAAAATCTAACCTATAAGTGTTTTCTAAGCCTAAAAACCGAGTCTAAAGTGCCTCCTCCAGTCTAAATCTCTGCCTCTGTGTTTTCCCCCACTTTTGTATCCACTTGGCATCCAAAAACCATAATTTTAACGTGCAGTACGGACGTGAAGCACGGTCGTGTTCTAGGACACGGCTCGGCCGTGCTTCGGGCTGGATTCTGGGATCATTCTGCAGCTTCTGGCCAAAGCATGGCCAGGCTATGCTCCATGCCACCAAGCACGGCTTGGCCGTGTTGAGGGCTGCCATGCAGCTTTCTCTCCAATTTTTTGTGTGATGCTTCCTTGCTTCCTCCTTTGCATATCCCAAGTCCATTTGGCACTTCCCATGATTGTTTTCTCTTACTTCTTGGCCTTCTTTGTTCTCCTACAAACACAAAACACACTACAACAGTATCCAGAACAAAGTATAATTAAAAGCAGAGAAATAACCATAAGTTACTATGAATTAGGGGATGAAATATAGCCATTAAGTACTCATAATTCCCCTTTATCAGTATCTCCACCCATAAATTGGGCTTTCACCTATGGACACTTCATATAGAGCTTTTCTAGTTCACATGAATTTTTAGCAAGCAAATAGGATAGCCCAAGGAAGAAATAAAACATAGACTTGGACTAGGATATAGAAATTGGACCGGTAGCTCAAAAATCATGAAAATATGACCAAGCCCATTATGAAAGGTAGAATTTTAACCAAAGTAAAGAAAATGGGCAAGAATGAGCCCAAACCCAAGAGGAAAAATAAAAATAAAAATAAAGTGATGAAATAATGGTGTAATCAAGATTAGGTGACATGGCATTAAGACAAAACTTTAGCAAGTGGTGTGATATCCTACATTCATAATTTTAGCAAGTGGTATGATAATACATGGCATTAGGACAAAACATCTATATCCTACACTCATAATTTTAGCAAGTGGGTAATACTACATAGCATTATGACAAAACATCTTTATCCTACACAAATAATTTTAGCTAAGCAAGGAAGATTCAAGGGTTGGAAATTTGCCACCTAAAAACACAAACCTATCATACGTGATTAAGACAAAAGAAAAAGGAAATGAATCCCTAAATCAAAGGGACCTTGTCCCTTATCTTAAGAACATATTATCATAATTTTCAAAATACAAATCTCATTTTCCTATGCATATCTTGATTAAGGAAGAGGAAGACAAGAACATGAGTTGTTTGTTTTCTAAAAAAATCAACCAAGTGCATCCTAATTGTGATAAGGTAGATCCATGATCATGAAAGGTGAATTATTTGATAGTCTATTTAAGCAAAACCCACCCTTATAACATTAGAATTTCATCCAAGTGAGAGAGAGGAAAAAAAATAGAAGCAAGTTAGAGTGAGGAAAGGATGAAAGAAGAAGGAGAAGTCTAGAGGACTAAGTGCTCAAGGTAAGTTTAACAATATTTCTTTTTGAAGAAAAGTTTTGAAATTTACAACATCTATGTGGGATTTTGTCCTTAGAACTTTTTTGATTGGTCATGGATGTTGCTATATCATGTTACATATTAATCTTGCATGTGATGTATATTTGAATACTTAGGCTAGTGTAGATAGTTTTGCATAGATATGGCTATGGGTGGAAAAATTTTCTGCTTCTGTTTTTAAAATTATGGAAAGAATTGGTAAGGAATTAAAATAAATGGTTAACTAAAACATGTAGATATATCTCTCACGGATCTTTAGCCACTTGAATCACTCAATTTAGAGTCCATATGAGATAGATATGGTCCAGTTAGTAAACAATGGTCAGAAAATGGTTAACCAGGGAAGAATCCGTCAGATATGCTTCTGTGTTTGAATTTCTTGAATATATCTGTAGGGAATTAAAAGAAATTATTAATATGAAAAATGTATATCTATGTTCCATGGATTGTTAGCCACAGAAATCACTTAATTTGGAGTCTATATGAGGTAGATATGGTCCGATTAGTAAGAAATGGTCAGAAAATGGTTAATCAAGGAAGAATATGTTAGGATAGCTTCTGTGTTTTAATTTTTGGGACCATTCTATAGGGAATTAAAATAAATGGCTACATAAAAATTATAGCTATATGTGTCACGGATTTTTATCCACTGGAATCACTCAATTTGGAATTCTTATAAAGGAGATATTAATATATTAGTAAGAAGAGGTCAGAACCAACCTGAGAAGAAATTACCTGTATATTGAGGGAGTAATATCGCCATGATTCCTTAATCTTTCGATAAACTGTTCAACATAATAGTTTTAGATAATTATTTTATCTTTAAATTGACATCAAGATCACCTAAAATTGTGTTAAAATGTGGGAGTTATGCTCTAATTTGTAAGAGAAGGATAGATAGGATGAAAACCTGCATCAAGAAAATAATGAAATAAAAATAATATTTAAAAAAGAAGAAGAATCTTATAAATGAAAATAATAAATGACTAGTATATGCCATAGCCATTGCAATTGCATGAATTTCTTATCATCTTAAGTGTGAAATTTTGACATGGAAATATTTTATAAAGTGATATTTGAAATAGTTATGTTCATGACATGAATACCAATGATTTTTTGTAATAATTATATTTTGATGAACATACTTGTTATTAAAATCATATTTTTGGCTATTAATGTGAAAAGAAAAGAAATAAGCACGGTCACATAGCGATTCATGTGATGCACCATGTAACATCCTAAGTCTTTAATAATGTTAGATAAATTTAAGAAAAAGTAAAAGATATATATGACCAAGAATTAAATTACTTAGTTATGGAACAATAAGGTAGTTAATAAAAAGTTTAGGTGACATATAATTAATCATGAATCATACAAATAAAATTCTTAGGATCATAATGGATGGGGGAAAGATACAAATACATTTTTAGGACATCACTAATTTAGGATTAACAGTAAATTATGACAAGAAAGGGAGAAACCATGCATCTTCCTTATTTTGTTTCTACAAACCATGACAAGAAATGAACCTTCCTTATTTTGTTTTTATAAACCATGATAAGAAAGGAACCTTCCTTATTTTGTTTCTACAAACCATGACAAGAAAGGTGAATTATTTGATAGTCAATTTAAGCAAAACCCACCCTTAGAACATGAAAATTTTGTCCAAGTGAGGGAGAGGAGAAATAGAAACAAGATAGAGTGAGGAAAGGAAAGGAAGAAAGGAAGAAAGAGGAAGGAGACGTCTAGAGAACTAAGTGCTTAAAGTAAGTTTAACAATATTTCTTTTTGAAGAAAAGTTTTGAAACTTGTAATATTTATATGAGATTTTGATCTTAGAACTTTGATGATTGGTCATGTATGTTGCTATATCATGTTACATATTATGTATGTTTGAATACTTAGGTTGGTGTAGATAGTTCTGCATAGGTATGGCTATGGGTGGTAGAATTTTAATCTTCTATTTTTAAAATTCAAGAAAGAATTGGTAAGGAAATAAAACAAATGGTTAACATACAAAATGTAGATCTATATCTCACGGATTTTTATCCACTGGAATCATTCAATTTGGAGTCCATATAAGGTAGATTTGATCCGATTAGTAAGCAAAGGTCAGAAAATGGTTAATCAGGGAAGAATATGTTAGGATAGCTTCTGTATTTTAATTTTTGGGAACATTCTGTAGGGAATTAAAATAAATGGTTAACATAAAAATTGTTGCTATATGTGTCACGGATTTTAATCCACTAGAATCATTCAATTTGGAGTCAATATGAGGTAGATATGATCCGATTAGTAAGCAAAGGTCAGAAAATGGTTAATCAGGGAAGAATATGTTAGGATAGCTTCTGTATTTTAATTTCTGAGAACATTTTGTAGGGAATTAAAATAAATGGTCAACATAAAAATTATAGCTATATGTGTCATGGAATTTTAGCCACTAGAAGCACTCAATTTGGAATTCTTATGAGGGATATATGGATAGATTTATAGGTAGAGGTCAGACCTTACTCGAGAAGAAATAACTTGTACTTGGAAAGAGTAATATCACCATGATTTCATAATTTTTAGCTAAACAATTCATAATAAGAGTTTTAGATAATTGTTCTATCTTTAAATTGACACCAAGATCAACTAAAACGGAGTTAATTTGAGGGAGTTATACTCTAATTAGTAAGAGAAGGTCAGATAGGATGAAAATCTGCATCAAGAAAATAAAGAAATAAAATTAATATTTAAAAAAGAAGAATCTTATAAATAAAAATAATAAATGACTAGTATATGCAATAGCCATTACCATTGCAAGAACTTCTTACCATCTTAAGTGTGAAAGTTTGACATGGAAATATTTTATAAAATGATATTTGAAATAGTTATGTTCATGGCATGATTACCAATGATTTTTGGTAATAATTATATTTTGATGAACATACTTGTTATTGAAAGCATATTTTTGGCTATTATTGTGAAAAGAAAAGAAATGAGCACAGTCACATGGCAATTCGTGTGGTGCACCAGTAGGGGACGCCCTACCAACGGTTATGATTATGTTAATAAGAAAAGAAAGATAAAGTGTACCATGTCAGACAGAGCGAGAAAAGCCCGTACCGAAAAGTAGAAAATACTCACATTGACCGGGGTAGCTTGATATGAGAATAAATTGATAGTCATCATATGATATTCTGAAAATAGTTAATCCTATCATACATGTCATTACTGTACGATTCTCATGTGCATAGATATAATGCATTCATGTGACCAAAGATATTTGTTGTAGTTTATACAGTTGAACATGACGTGATGAGCTATATTGATGATGATTTATTGTTGAACTTATTGGGATTTAATTTTCACTATATTTCCATGTCATGTTCAGAAAATTAGTTATGTAGATTTTTCTATGGCTCTAGCTTTTAGTGCACGTTGGATCGAATTACTTTATGTTGGGCAGATCCTAGAATCAAATAAAATGTTTGAGGTCGAGTTGTCTTAGATCCCGGTGAAGGTGCAACCACGTGCACCTGTATCTCCGGAATTAGTCAACCAGAATACATAAGTTTTAGATATTTATGTGTTTGATATGTTGTACGTACGTTTTGATTAATGACATGTATGAAAACTCTGTTGTATAAATTAAAAAAAAACGTTGTTACACACCAGTAGGGGACGCCCTACCAACGGTTATGATTATGTTAATGATAAAAGAAAGAGAAAGTGTTCCATGTCGGACGGAGCAAGAAAAGCCCATACTGGAGAGTAGAAAATACTCACCCTGATCGGGGTAGCTTGATATGAGAATAAATTGATAGTCATCATATGATATTCTGAAAATAGTTATTCTTGTCATACATGTCATTACTGTACAATTTTCATGTGCATAGATAAAGTGCATTCATGTGACCAAATATTTTTGCTGTAGTTTATACAGATGAACATGACGTGATGAGCTATATTTATTATGATTTATTGTTGAACTTACTGGGATTTAATTCTCACTATCTTTCCATGTCATGTTCAGAAAATTAGTTATACAGATTTTTCTATGACTCTGGTTTTTAGTGCATGTTAGATCGAGTTACTCTATGATGGACAGATTCCAGAAACAAATAAAATGTTTGTGGTCGAGTTGGCTCAGATCCCGGTGAAGGTGCAACCACCCACACCTATATCTCCGGAATTGGTCAATCAGAATAAATAAGATGTTGATATTTATGTGTTTGATATATTATACGTACGTTTTGATTAATGACGTGTATGAGAACTCTATATTGTATAATAATAATAATAATAATAAAAGTTGTTACACATTCTTTTATTCAATACCTTTATTATTTACTAAATTAACTTGTTATTATTAATCGATATTATATTCATCTATCCATCTCTTTTGTTAATACAATCAAAAGGTATTTTTTTTTAAAAAAAAATGTTTCTTAAAAATAAAAGTTTATTGATATTTTCCATGTAAACTTTACTTTAATGAAAGATATTATAAGTTGTAAACTAATAGAAAAGGGCATTAACAACCAAGCAACAAAACCCTTAAAAGGCTATGTCATAAGTTTGAACTTTTATAAAAATATGAGGAAGCCATGTTTTCAATTTAATTTTTCCTAGATTAATTTTTAATTTAGTCATTTAGAAATAAAAGTTTTTGTAATATTATTCTTAAATCAAATTATTGTCGAAAATTTGATGCTAGACTTATTTACTATTGAAATTATTGTTTTTTGTTGAATTTATCTGACTTAATATATAAATTGACACGTACTTAATACTAAATTGATACTCTCATGGCATTCATAGATATATTTTCTAATTTTTCAATTAAATTTACTCTATTTAGGAATTCTATCTATGACTACCATGTAAGTATTAAGTTATGCTAAGTAAGTTTAAATTAATCTGTCATGTTAGATAAATATGAAAAAAAAATGTAATTTCAACAATAAGTTAAATTCGATGTCAAATTTTAAACAATAACTTAACTTATAGTGACATTGTAAGTACTTTTATGACTAAGAGAGTAAATTAAAAAAATAATTTGTAAGGGACCAAATTAGAAGTTTACATATAGGTACTAAAATATGATTTTTCTCTAAAAATAATAAATAGGAAAAATATAACATTTTCATCTCTAAAGTTTACCTCAATTTTCAATTTCATCCCTTAAGTTTTATTTTTCATAATATCATCCCTATTCTTCTTAAATAGTTTCAATGTTGCCTTTACCATAACTATGTTAATCTTGTCAAAGAAAAAAAAATCTAAGCTAGCTGTTACATGGCTTTAATTTGCAAATAATAAGTAATGTGAGGAAAAAAATATTAGATTAGGTGGTTCGCTGAAAAACCAATAAATCGGTTAGCTCCTCAATTTGGTTAAACTCCACAAACTAGGGGATTTAAATTAATTTGGAGGAAAAAAGCATTCGTTAGGATTCAAACCCTAGCAATCATGGTTCCATGATGTGCAACAAATTTATATATATATATATATATATATATATATATATATATATATATATATATATATATATATATATATATATATAATATTCCTGAAGTCATTACCTTTATTATCTCATTTTTAAGAGTGCTTGCTTTAATTAAATTATAACAATTAATCTCTTAATTCAAAGTAGACATAACTTAAACCACAAAGGGGTATAATATGTCATTAATTAGCATTAAGTATTGTCAAGAGTTATATACATGTCATAGTGTCCTAGGTGTTACCTGTAGTACAATAAGTAGGAGGACACCAGAACACTGTAAAAAAAAATCAGCATCAGGGTATAGTTAGTCAAAAGAATACACATATACAAAAAGATCAAGAATACACATACATATACCCCTAATCATCCATGCCAACCTCGCCTAGGGATATTGGTGTAGGTTGTGGCATCTCCATCGGAATCTTTGCTAGCTTGACTACGAACGCATCATGAATAATTGGGATCTGCCCAAAGTATGGTATCTGTATCCAATGAACACTAAAGACTAACGTCATAGAGAATAGCTACATACTGTCCCTACTTATCTGAACATAACATGGAAACATAGCGAGAATTTATTTTCCTAGTAGGTTCAACAATAAATCATAATCATCACATATATAATTTATCATGTCATGTTCAGTTATATAAATTACATAATTTATCAGGCCACAACAATGTATTGTATCTATGCACATGAAAATCATGCAGTCATGACAATTATAGCATGAATAACTATTTCATAATATCATGGCCATGTAAAAATCACAGTTTAGTCATATATTGGCTATTAATTGATCTCATAAAATCTTTTTCTTTTTCGGTCGAGGTGAGTATGCTTCTCTCACTTCGTTCAGACATAGCACAAATCGTCTTTCTTTTCTCATAGTTATGAATAGGGTGTTCCTATCTGGTATACCGAACACAGAAAGGCATATGGCCATTTTCTTTTCTTTTCTTTTCTTTTCTCATTAATAGCCATGATATGACGTCATTAACATAATATTCCCATATGCTACAAATTGCACATCAAATCATCATCATTTCATATAACATGCATAAAAATCATGCCAAAAAATATGCTTAGGATGGTAAAGAATTTATGCAATGACTATGGCTAGGCCATAGATTATAGTTAATATGAGTTTCAATATTTATGAATATATTTTTCCTAAAATATTTATTTCGGCCAACAAAGGAAATATTTCATCTTCTAAATTTCTTCTAAATTATACTTCCTAAATAATCTTTAGTATAATTTTTATTAATTTATTTTTGTACTCTCTTCCATTTTTTGTCACTAGTTATTTTCATTTAAAAATAATCCCGCTTAATTCTTTTCTCCAACATATGCTCTCAAATACTTATTTTTCATTTATTAATTTCAACTTAAACATCAAACATAACTACCTCAAAATTTCATCATTATCTAGGTAATTGGCGATGGTTTAGTCTTAATTAACTAGCAACCTCTTTCAAGCATTACTAATCATACTTAGGTTAATCCAATTGCCTACTTTCGTGGTTCTTAGTTCAACCTAGGTCCATTAAGTTCTATGCCAACCATGGAATACAATTAGTTGGTTTTCTCTTGCCCCCTAATTGATTTATTCCTAGAGAACCTTAAACTACTTTCGTCATTAAGATATCCCTAATTAACTGTTAGGTTCCAGTTTTAACTTTCACCTTTCAATTCATCAATTAAATACCTAAGACGTGATAGATTGGTGATCAGAAATTCTACCTACTATTATTCATGCACATAATAGTTAATCCCAATTAATCTAGAAGTAGTCATAATTAGGGTTCCAATATTCAACTCAACAATGTAGTATCATCATACCATAAGTGGGTTTACCGAAACCCTAGTTCAATATCTACTCACACATCATAGAAACATAAACTAAAATCATATTCATTAAGTAAATCATTCAAGTGTAATACAATTCAAGAGAATGAGTAGAAATAGAAGTAGAGAACTAAAGTAGAAAGATGAAACCTAATTTGCAGAATGTAAAGATGAAATACAATGCTTCAATTGCTGTAAATCCTACTCTAGAACAAAAATTCAACAATGATTCAAGTAAAAACCTAATCTAACATTATTTTCTAAGCCTAAAAATTGATTCTAGAATGTCTGCCTCTATCTCCCTATGTTTTCCCCATGTATATATAACATCTTGGCTGCTCAAAACCCTAAAAGTCACGTGTATACGGACACAAAGCACGGTCGTGCTTCATGACAGGGGCTGGCCGTTCTTCGAGCTAGAAATTTTGGAAATTCTCCACTTCTCGCATAAAACATGGCCTGGCCGTGCTTCAAGTACACCAAGCACGGCCTAGCCATGTTGGGGGCTGCCAAGCTCAGAATTTGCCAATTTTTAGTGCGTTGCCTCCTTGCTTCCTCCTTAACTTGTTCCAAGTCCTCACAGCTCTTTACATGCATGTTTTCCATTGCTTCTTGGCCTCTTTTGCTCACCTACAAACATAAAACCAACCAAAGCAGTATCCAGAGCAAAGCATAACCAAAAGTAGAGAAATAATCACAAGTTTACTATGAATTAGAGGATAACATATAACCATTAAGTATTTAAATTTCCCCTTTATCATTCCTCATTCCTTTCAATTAGTATTTGTCATGCCTTTTTTATAAGCAAAAATAGAGATGTTACATGAATAGCTTGTCTTTCTGATTCATTAATAATTGATTTGATTTTTAAAATATTACTAAGTTTGTGTTGGAATGTCACCATAAAATGTCAACCTTTTTTTCTGTTATCTTTCTCTATCTTCTTCTTGTTTCACTTGTTTTCTTTCTTTCTCTTCCTCACTGTTTGCCCATTCTGCTCTCTTTTCCCTTGCGAATATTCAAAGTTGTAGTGACAATTACCTAAAATAGAGAAAAGCTTGCTATTGGAGAAGGAGAAAGAAGGGATGATATGGGTTTGAGTTGGTTCCATGGACAAATGATTTGAGTCTACCATAGGAGACTAATCTGAGTCTTCGGTTGTTGGTCCGAAACTACAAACTAAAATCGATTCATACAATACATAAACTTGAAACTTTAAATTTTTGTTGAACTATGAAAGAAAAAGATAAAAAATTGTTTACATAATCCTAGTTTCATCATTATAGGAACAAGGAGAATGTTAATCCAAACCATTATACTTGGATTAGAAAACAAAAAATTCCACTAAAT
Organism: Gleditsia sinensis; assembly: GCA_037074535.1. NCBI lineage: Eukaryota > Viridiplantae > Streptophyta > Magnoliopsida > Fabales > Fabaceae > Gleditsia > Gleditsia sinensis. The sequence continues at coordinate 27,985,454 of CM073464.1, read as the reverse complement.
TGGAGCTTGTTGGTAAGTGTCATTGCAAAGATGCCAAAAATAAATATTTACATTACCCTTTCTTAAAACAAACTAATGTAGTAGTGAGAGTAAGGGTCAATCCTATAGAGAGTGAAATTCATTACCTTTGTAAAAAATTAGGGGTAGTCACGAATGATTATAGCAATAAAATAAAATAAAATAAGAGAATTAAACAGTATAAGAATGCATTGGTCAAGCCGCTACTTCTACCTCTAGAGTAAACTACTGATCATCGATTATAAGTTACTCAACTCAATTAAGATATCCATTGTTGAAATTTAACCTAATCTTTCCTTACGTTTAGTTAAATTTCATTTGGGTGAACTTATTAACCCTTATTATCAAAATAACCCCATCCAAAGTGGCAGGATTTAAGCCTAATAATCGCATTAACAACTAGAAAGATCAATGAAGATAGAAAACCTAAACACAGACAGTCGAATTTAACCTAGTTGATTACTCTCCCTGAGAATTAATAATTCATATAACTTAGTGAACTTATTAATCTCAATTTTCCTCTTAAAACACTCTCCACCAACTATAGCACAGACATCCTCGTTGCGCTTATCTCGTGAAAGTGCTTTTGGTGGTCTTGGAACTGCCAAAGTTCTTGTTCTGCTTCCCAACTAGCCTCACTCTCTAGTAATCCCTTCCATTTGATGAGGTATTAGGTACTTGGTGGTACGCCTCTCCTTCTCTAGACTCAGTTGGCTAAGACTTCCTCTACTTCTCAATCAAAAGACTTGATGACAATGGGAGGTGCCTGCCTTAAGTCCTTCTTAGTCTTCCTTGTCTTCATGAAAGGGCTTGAGTATGTTGACATGGAAGACTGGGTGTATCTTCATACTAGGTGGAAGATTGAGCTTGTAAGAAACCTTTCCTACTCGCCGAACAACCTCAAACGAGCCTTCATACTTGCGAATTAGGGCTTTATGCACTTTTCTGAAGGCCTTAAACTGTTGTGGGAAAAGTTTTATCATGACCATGTCTCCCACTTGATATTCCATGGCTCGCCTCTTTTTATCTGCCAACTTCTTCATCTTCTTTGCCTCTTTATTAAGGTAAGAGCATGCAACATTAGCTTGTTCTTGCCACGATTTCACTATATGATAAGCTCTTGGGCTTCTCCCTTGATAAGAGTTTGTAATAGTATGGGGCATAAGTGGTTGTTGTCCAGTCATTATTTCAAAAGGACTCTATTGTGCTAGAAATGAAAGGAAACTGGGATGTGTATCTACCTTTTGCTGAATTTGCCTACAATAATAGTTACCATTCCAGTATCCAGATGGCTGCCTTTGAAGCTTTGTATGGAAGAAAGTGTAGGTCACCTCTGTGTTAGGTAGAGCTAGGAGAGAGGAGTCTATTGGGCCCTGATTTGGTTGACCAAACCACAAGGCACATTGAACTTATCAGAGAGAAATTGCTAACGGCCTAGAGTAGACAAAAGAGCTATCCAGATAAAAGAAGAAGGCCCCTAGAATTTGAAACAGGCGACCATGTTTTTCTTAAGGTAACTCCATTCACGGGGGTGGGGAGGTCTTTGAAAACCAAAAAGCTCAGTCCCAAATACATCGGTCCTTTCCAAATTCTTGATCGGATCGGATCAGTAGCTTATAAACTGGCACTTCCTCCAAACCTTTCTCAGATTCATGATGTATTCCATGTTTCCCAGCTCAAAAAGTATAACCCAGACCCTTCACATGTCATAGAGCACGAATCAATGCATTTACAAGACAATCTATCATACATTATCAAGCCAGATCGGATCATTGATGTTAAGACTAAACAACTGAGGAATAAGAACATCCCCCTGGTTAAAGTGGTCTGGAAGGGACTATCCTCGGAGGAAGCAAGTTGGGAGACTGAAGAAGAGATGAAGAAGACCTATCCACATCTATTTGAATAACGTATGTTAAATTTTGTGGACAAAATTTTTTTTAAGGGGGAAAGAAATGTAACATCCTAAACTTTTAATAAAGTTAGATAAATTTAAGGATGAATAGAAAATACATATGACAAGTGATTAAGATACTTAGTTATATGATTATAAGGCAAACATAAGATAGGTAACATAGTTAATGTTGAATCACATAAATAAAAATTCTTAGGATCATAATGGATGGAGAGAGGACACAAATACATTTTTTTAGATATTACTAGTCTAGGATTAGTGATCAATTCATATATACATGAACAATGATTAAAATGTATAGTTGATGATAGTAAAAATCTTTATAAAATGTAGAATCATTTCATGGTTAGAAGTAATATAAATAAAATATTTTTGGAGCATAAATTAGAGGAACATGATACAAATATATTCCTTAAGATGCTACTAATTTAGGATTAGGAAAATAATCAGGAAGGAAGAAGCATTATGTGATGCTATATAAATATATATATATATATATATATATATATATATATATATATATATATATATACATATTTCCTCTCACCTCGACCATACACATTATTATATATATATTTGCACATGGAAAAGGAGGAGATTTACATAGGTATATATATATATATATATATATATATATATATATATATATATATATGCATTTATCTCATTTATGCCATGCATAGCATAATAGATATAGCCACCCATGCATGCACATAATTTTGAAATGAAATACAATAGCCATGGTAGGTTAAAAAGCATGAATGCAACTAGGAATACAAGCTGAAACGTGCACCAAAACCAGCAGAAGATCATGCATCACATGCAGAGAAAAATGCCCCACACTTGCTCCTAAACCAAGCAGCAAAAACACACCCACTCTTGCTCCACCCAGCCAGCAGAAACCTGCCCTACACAGCAGAAAAATAACCCCCCATCTGCTCTAAGAGACCAGCAGAAACATGGCCTACAAGACAGCATTTCATGCCACCCTTGATCCCACATGCAACCAGAAAAAAAATCCAGCTGGAACATGCCCCACATCCAGCATGTTCAGCACCAAATTCAACCAGTAGAAAACATCCCACTTGACAACATCTCCACACCCATATGTGCTCCATAAACCCAGCAGAAAACACACCCACCCACTGCAGCAGAAACCCATGCCTCCACATGCAAACTCACGCTCCCCCTCTGCCCAAGAAAGCTACAGCTCACACTCACACTCATACAGCCAGAAAATTCTTCTTTTGATGTGCCGTACACCCATTCTCTCACTGACCACAATACAGTAGAGCTACCCATGCACACACTCACTTGGAGAGTAGCAGAAAACTGTTCCCTCCTTTGCTGAATCCAAAGGATTCCAGCGCCTAGAAACCAGCCTCCCTATTACTTTCACACCAGCAGGAGAAAAGAGAGAGAAGAGGTCCAAAACAAAAACTGAAGAGGAAGAGGAAGGAAGGGGGAGAGAGTAGCCAGAAAGGAGAAGAAGGTTGAGAGACAGGAAATGTAACATCCTTAATTTCGTTTCTTTTATTGATAAAGGTACATAAAAAATTTAATTAAGGAAATAAAATTTATTAGACAATATTTTAGATATCTAAGGAAATATAATCCTTAGAAATTCTTCACCTTATGTATATGCATAGAAAATGTTTCTAACATTAAGAGAACAAATAAAGAAGGAAAATCTAATAGGAAAGAAATTAGAAATAACATACTAAAGAGATGCAAAATTCTTGGATAAGGAAGATAAATTTTTAGAAACAAGTAAAGGTCTTAAAATTTCAAAGAACATTGAATTAGGGTAATTTTTCCTAATTCAAGAACTATAGTTACTAAGTTTAAAATCTTTACCCATACATTGGGCTTTTACCTATGGACACTTCATATAGAGTTTTTTCCACTTCACATAAGTTTCTAGCAAGCCCATTGGATAACCTAAACAAGAAATTAAACATAGACTTGGACTAGGATATAGTAATTTCACCAATAGCCCAAAAATTATGAAAATGTGACCAAGCCCACCAAGAAAGGAAGAATTTTATCCAAAGCAAAGAAAATGGGTAGGACAAGCCCATAATGGGTAAGAATAAGCCCAAATCCAAGAGGAAAAATAAAATAAAATAAATTAGATGATGATATAATAATAAGAATAAAGATTAGGTTACATGGCATTAAGACAAAAATTTAGCAAGTGGTGTGATTCTACATTCATCATTTAGGCAAGTGGCATGATAATACAAGACTTTAGGACAAAAACATCTATATCCTTCACTCATAATTTTAGCAAGTGGTATGATAATACATGGTATTAGGACAAAACATTCATAGCCCACACAAATAATATCAACCAAATAATGGAGATTGAAGGGCTAGAAATTTGCCACTTAAAAAGGCAACCTATCATAATTGATTAAGACAAAAGAAAAATTAAATGAATCCCTAAATCAAAGGGACCTTGTCCCTTATCTTAAGAACATATCATCATAATTTTCAAAATACAAATCTCCTTTTCCTATGCATATCTTGACTAAGGAAGAGGAAGACAAGAACATAAGTTGTTTGTTTTCCAAAAATTCAACAAAGTTTATCTTAATTGTGATAAGGTAGATCCATGATCATGAAAGGTGAATTATTTGGTGGTCTATATAAGAGAACCCACCCTTACAACACTTTAATTTCGTCCAAGTGAGAAAGAGAGAGAAATAGAAGCAAGGTAGAGTGAGGAAAGGAGAGAAGAGAGAAGAAGAAAGGAAGGAAGAAGAAGGAGAAGTTTAGAAAGCTAAAGGTAAGTTTAACAATATTTCTTTTTGAAGAAAACTTTTGAAACTTATAATATTTATATGAGATTTTGATCTTAGAACTTTTATGATTGGTCATGATGTTGCTATATCATGTTACATATTGATCTTGCATGTGATGTATGTTTGAATACTTAGGTTGGTGTAGATAGTTCTGCATGGTTATGGCTATGGGTGGCAGAATTTTAAGTTTCGGTATTTTAATTTCTGGGAACAATCTATAAGGAATTAAAATAAATGGTTAACATAAGAATTAAAGATATATGTGTCCCGGATTTTTAGCCACTGGAATCATTCCATTTGGAGTCCATATGAGGTAGATATGATCTGATTAGTAGTCAAAGGTCAGAAAATGAATCATCAGGGAAGAATATGTTAGGATAGCTTCGGTAATTTAATTTCTGGAAATTATTGGCAGGGAATTAAAATAAATGGTTAACATAAGAATTAAAGATAAATGTGTCATGGATTTTTAGCCACTGGAATCATTCCATTTGGAGTCCATATGAGGTAGCTATGGTCTGATTAGTAGTCAAAGGTCAGAAAATGAATCATCAGGGAAGAATATGTTAGGATAGCTTCGGTAATTTAATTTCTGGGAATTATTGGTAGGGAATTAAAATAAATGGTCAACATAAGAATTAAAGATATGTGTGTCATGGATTTTTAGCCACTGGAATCATTCAATTTGGAGTTCACATGTGGTAGATATGGTCCAATTAATAAGCCAAGGTCAGAAAATGGTTCATCAGGGAAGATTATGTTAGGACAGCTTTTGTATTTTAATTTCTGGGAATTTTCTTTATGGAATTAAAATAAATGGTTAACATGAAAGTTATATATCTATGTCTCATGGAAATATACCCACTGGAATTATGCAATTTGGAGTTCATATGAGGTAGATATAATCCGATTAGTAAGCAGAGGTCAGAAAATGTTTATTCAGGGAAGAGTATGTTATTAATGCTTTAGTTTTTGAATTTCTGGGAATATTCTATAGGGAATTAAAATAGCGCGCCAACATAACAATTATAGATATATGGCTCATGGATTTTTACCAACTGGAATAACGCAATTTGGAGTTCCAATTTGGGAGATATGGTCTAATTAGTCAGTAAAGGTCAGAACCTATCCGAGAGGAATTATCATGTACTTTGATGGAGTAATATCACCTTTGTTTCTTAATTTTTCGCTACAATGTTCAACATAATAGTTTTAGATAATTGTTTTATCTTGAAATAGACACCAAGATCACCTACATCAGAGTTAAATTGAGGGAGTTATGCTCTGATTAGTAAGAGAAGGTTAGATAGGATGAAAACCTGCATCAAGAAAATAAAGAAATAAAATTAGTATTTAAAAAAGAAGATGAATCTTAATAAATGACTAGTATAGCCATAGCCATTGCCATTGCATGAACTTACTACCATTTTAAGTGTGTAATTTTTAACATGGAATTTACCCTAGTACTCATATAAATTTACAAGAAGTTTTGAAAGTGCCGGTTTTTATTTGAAAAATCTTAGTATGCTCCGTGGTTGCAGTATTTTCACATCAGAAAAGAATTATTCTAGTTACTGGAAAACAAAATTGTGATTTGTGAAAAGTGCATGTCTAAGGAAAGCTCTGGCAAGGAAAGACATGGTACTTAAGCGTGTCCATTAGTGACCCACCTCTCTTTCCTGGGAACTTTTCTGGTGCGCTGTTTACAGACTACAATTACTATCCAGTTACTAAGGTATTAGTATGGAATTTTGACATGGAAATGTTTTATAAAATGATATTTTAAATGGTTATGTTCATGGCATGATTACCAATGATTTATGGTAATAGTTATATTTTGATGAACATACTTGTTATTGAAAGCATATTTTTGGCTATCATTGTGAAAAGAAAAGAAATGAGCACGGTCACATGGCAATCCGTGTGGTGCACCAGTAGGGGACGCCCTACCAACGGTTATGATCATGTTAATAAGAAAAGAAAGAGAAAGTGTGCCATGTCGGACGGAGCGAGATAAGCCCGTACCGAAAAGTAGAGAATACTCACCCTGACCGGGGTAGCTTGAAGTAAGAATAAGTGGATAGCCATCATATGAAATTCGAAAAATAGTTATTCATGCCATACATGTCATAACTGTATAATTTTCATGTGCATGATAAAGTGCATTCATGTGACCTAAAGATATTTTCTGTAGTTTATACAGCTGAACATGACGTGATGAACTATATTGATGGTAAATTATGATTTATTGTTGAACTTACTGGGATTTAATTCTCACTATATTTCCATATCATGTTCAGAAGAATAAATATGCAGATATTCTCTATGACACTTATTATCTCTGTACGTTGGATCGAGGTGCCCTACCTTGGGCAACTTCCAGTTATTTCTGATGTAACTGTCGTAGATGTAACTGAGATTCCGGTGGACGTGCCACCCGAACCAGTGTCCCCGGAAGTAGTCGATATAGATGATTAGAACTAATATGTATCTTTGTACAAATGTTTGTAAAATAATGGTTTGTAGTTTGTAAAATAATAGTGTGTATGGAAACTCAGTATTGTATAAATTAAATAAATGTTATATTGAGTTAAGTTGTAACGAGGTAATAACTTCATGGTATTTAAAAAAAAAAAAAATTACATAAATGGAGTTGTTACATAATTGGTATCAGAGCAGGTCGATCCTAGATGGCCAGTGGGTGGTTGGTTATCTGAATCGATCTTATAGTGTCTTGAGTATGTTGTGGTTGTGCTGTGTAGGGGATCAGTGACTCATATAGTTAAGAAATTACTAGTGTTTCTTATCTATATGCCGAGGTGGTGTTATGACTGCTATTAAATATTTTTGAACTAACTATTGGGCTTGATCACCTCAATAGCAGCATAACTTTGTTTTGTACCATAGTAGGAAATGGCACCACCAAGGAGGAATCCAGCAACCAATGCAGAGGAAACCCTGCACAACCTGGCCACGGCAATTCGAGACCAAGTTATGACCACCAACCAAATTTTACAACATCTCCAGAATGCTAATAACACAAATGTTGAGATTGGTCCTAACAACCGGACGGCTGGAAAAGATAATGGCATATCCGAGTTCCTGAGGACTAGACCACCTTGTTTCCAAGGTGGTTATGACCCAACGGTAGCCGAAAGGTGGATTAGGGAATTAGAGAAAATCTTTGAAGTGATGGGCTGTACTGAAGAGCAGCAAATCATTTTTGCTGCATATATGTTAAAGGATGAAGCAGAATACTGGTGGCGTGGAGCTAGAGAACTTTTAGCTCATCAGGGAAGACAGATCACCTGGCAAGTGTTCAAGGACATTTTCTTTGAAAAGTACTTTCCAAGTACTGTACGGGCAGAGAAAGAGATCGAATTTCTCCAACTCAGGCAAGGAAGCATGACCGTGGACCAGTATATCGCAAGGTTCGAGGAGCTGTCTAAGTTCTCCTCTTATCTGCGATATAACCCAGATGAAGCATGGAAGGCGGTTAAGTTTGAAGCGGGACTAAACCCGGAGTTAAAGAATGCTGTTATAGCTATGGAGATCAGGGAGTTTGTACCTCTGATAAATAAATGCAGACTCCTGGAAAAGAGTTTAAGGGCAGTGGAGGACGAGAAGCAAAGGCGAAACCTATGGAAAAGGAAGAAAAATTTTCCCAACCCTAGAAAGAACGTGAGAAGAAGTGGATATGGAGCTGGTAAGAGGCCATTGATTGCGGGTCCTAGGCCTTTTCAACAAGACCTCGCCTCAGTCAAGTGCGCTAAATGCGGACGCATGCATGGTAACCGGCCATGCTACATGGGACAAGATGTCTGCTTCAATTGCGGACAGAAGGGACATTTTGCGAAAAACTGCCCACAGAATGTAGGAAAGCAGCCAGAACAGAGGCCTCAGGTGAAAGGAAGGGTTTTCACCCTGAGCGGCCAAGAGGCAGCTCAATCTTCTGAAATGATTCAAGGTACATGCTATATTTATGGATTTGCTCTTATGGTGTTATTTGACTCTGGTGCTAGTCATTCATTTATATCAGAAGAATGTATTAGGAAGTTTCAGTTCCCTATTTCTGAAACTCCCTATGAGCTATCTGTAGTAACCCCTACAGGGGAACGGGTATTAACTTCCTCTGTATGTAAGGACTGTCAAGTCACCATCCAGGAGAAAACTTTTTCTGTAGACCTCGTCAGTTTACCTTTAAGAGGTATTGAGGTCATTCTAGGGTTAGACTGGATGTCTAGAAATCGAGTCTTGTTGAATTGTTGTAACAAGACCGTTGAATTTCTACCTTCTACTCCGAAAGAGGAGGTCCAGTTATTGATGTTAAATGCCAATCAAGTTAATAGGGAGTTGAAGAATGGAGTACTTGGATACATTCTCTTGTATTTATCAAACCTAGAAGTCGAATCGAAACTTGATGAAATTCCAATAGCCAACGAGTTTCCTGAAGTGTTTCCATCAGATATTCCAGGCTTACCTCCCAAGAGAGAGATAGAGTTCTCTATTGATCTCCTACCTGGGACAGGGCCTATCTCTATTGCACCATATCGAATGGCCTCGAAGGAACTACAAGAACTAAAGAAGCAGTTGGAGGAACTATTAGACAAGCAATTCATTAGACCGAGTGTATCACCTTGGGGAGCTCCTGTATTGTTTGTTAAGAAGAAAGACGGGAGTTTGAGACTATGCATAGATTACAGACAGCTGAATAAGGTGACTATCAAAAATAAGTATCCTCTCCCTAGGATAGATGACTTATTGGATCAATTAAAGGGAGCCTCCATCTTTTCTAAAATTGACTTGCGGTCAGGATATCATCAGATTAGGATTAAGGAGGAGGACGTACCAAAAACTGCCTTCAGGACTAGGTATGGGCACTATGAGTTTCTCGTAATGCCCTTCGGGTTAACGAATGCACCTGCAATTTTCATGGATTACATGAATCGCATTTTTCGACCCTACCTAGATCAATTTGTTGTAGTGTTCATTGATGACATCTTGATATATTCTAAGAGTAAGAAAGAACATGAACAACATCTCCGAATCGTGCTGCAAGTGCTGAAAGAGAAAAAGTTATATGCTAAATTGGAGAAGTGTGAATTTTGGCTGTCAGAGGTGAAGTTTCTCGGACATGTCATCTCTAATAGAGGGGTAGCCGTAGATCCTAGCAAGACGGAAGCAGTGATTAAGTGGGAGACACCAAAGACGGTTACAGAAATCAGAAGTTTCCTTGGTTTGGCAGGATACTACAGGAGATTTATACAAAACTTCTCTCGTATAGCCTTGCCATTGACTAAATTGACCAGGAAGGGAAGTCCTTTCAAATGGACTGATCAATGTGATGCTAGTTTTCAGGAGCTGAAGACAAGACTGACCACTCCTCCTGTTTTAATTATTCCAGACCCCACAGGACATTTTGAAGTGTATAGTGATGCTTCAAAGAAAGGGCTAGGGTGTGTGTTAATGCAAGACAAGAGAGTAGTTGCTTACGCCTCTAGACAACTAAGACCCCACGAAGGAAACTATCCAACCCATGATCTTGAATTAGCGGCAGTAGTGTTTGCCTTAAAGATTTGGCGACACTATTTGTACGGGGCAACCTTTGAAGTATATTGTGATCATAAGAGTCTTAAATACCTCTTTGATCAGAAGGAGTTAAATATGAGGCAACGAAGATGGGTAGAATTCCTCAATGACTACAAGTTTGAGATAAAGTATCATCCCGGAAAGGCGAATGTTGTAGCAGATGCCTTGAGTCGAAAATCTCTGCATATGGGTCAGATGATGGTGTATGAGATGCAGATGCTAGAGGAGTTTCGAAATTTGAAGCTAGCCACTACTCTTACTCCAAAGAATCTAGTCATTAATGGTTTAAGTATAGGGTCTGACCTTAGAGCCCAGATCAAAGAAGCTCAAGCTCACGATCAATACTTACAAGATCATAAAGACCAAGGTAATTTTTCTGTAATGGAAGATGGAGCAATCATGTATCAGGGAAGGATTTGTGTCCCTCAAGAACAAGAGTTGAGGACTAAGATACTGCAGGAAGCGCATCAAAGTAAATACACAATCCATCCTGGATGCACTAAAATGTACCAAGATTTAAAAAGGATGTATTGGTGGCCAGGGATGAAAAATGACATTGCTGAGTTTGTGGCGAAATGTCTCATTTGTCAAAAGGTGAAGGTGGAGCATCAAAAGCCAGCGGGATTTCTACAACCTCTTGAGATCCCTAAATGGAAATGGGATAGTATTTCGATGGACTTTGTTGTAGGTTTACCTAAGACCTCAGTGGGACATGACTCTATCTGGGTAATAGTTGACAGATTAACCAAATCTGCTCACTTTTTGCCCATAAAAATAAACTTTTCACTAGATAAATTGGCCCAAATGTACGTTCAGGAAATAGTTAGACTCCATGGGATTCCCTTAAATATTGTTTCTGATAGAGATCCGAGGTTCACGTCGAGGTTTTGGAAGGCATTGCAAGAAGCTTTTGGTACTCAATTGCGGTTCAGTACTGCCTACCATCCTCAAACTGACGGGCAGACAGAACGAACCATTCAAACCCTAGAAGATATGTTGAGGGCCTGTGTGATAGAGCAAGGTAAAGGATGGGATAAGTACCTACCTTTAGTAGAGTTTGCTTATAATAATAGCTATCACTCTAGCATTAAGATGGCCCCCTATGAAGCTTTATACGGTAGAAAGTGCCGATCTCCACTATGTTGGTTCGAGGTAGGAGAAAAGAACTTGTTAGGTCCTGATTTAGTTCAACAAACCACTGAACAAATCAGGATGATACGAAACAAAATACTTACAGCTCAGAGTCGGCAAAAGAGTTACTACGATAAGAGACATAGACCTCTAGAGTTTGAGGAAGGAGACCATGTATTTCTAAAACTTTCCCCGACTACTGGAGTTGGTAGGTCTCTCAAAACAAGAAAGCTAAGTCCGCGATTTTTAGGACCCTACCAAATTCTAAAGAAAGTTGGGACATCAGCATATCAAGTTGCTCTCCCACCTAATTTGTCCAACCTGCATAATGTTTTCCACGTATCACAGCTGCGGAAGTATCTTTCAGATTCATCACATATAATACTGGATGAACCAATCCAAATAAAGGAGAACATGACATACCAGCTAGTACCTGCATCCATATTGGACACTGACGTGAAGCAACTGAGAAATAAAACCATTCCCCTAGTTAAGGTGTTATGGGAAGGTTTGACTCCGGAAGAAGCAACTTGGGAGCTGGAAGAAGTCATGAGGAAGAAATATCCGCAATTGTTCTTATAAGGTAATTTCTGAAATTTTGAGGACAAAATTTCTTTTAGGGGGAGAGAAATGTAACATCCTTAATTTCGTTTCTTTTATTGATAAAGGTACATAAAAAATTTAATTAAGGAAATAAAATTTATTAGACAATATTTTAGATATCTAAGGAAATATAATCCTTAGAAATTCTTCACCTTATGTATATGCATAGAAAATGTTTCTAACATTAAGAGAACAAATAAAGAAGGAAAATCTAATAGGAAAGAAATTAGAAATAACATACTAAAGAGATGCAAAATTCTTGGATAAGGAAGATAAATTTTTAGAAACAAGTAAAGGTCTTAAAATTTCAAAGAACATTGAATTAGGGTAATTTTTCCTAATTCAAGAACTATAGTTACTAAGTTTAAAATCTTTACCCATACATTGGGCTTTTACCTATGGACACTTCATATAGAGTTTTTCCACTTCACATAAGTTTCTAGCAAGCCCATTGGATAACCTAAACAAGAAATTAAACATAGACTTGGACTAGGATATAGTAATTTCACCAATAGCCCAAAAATTATGAAAATGTGACCAAGCCCACCAAGAAAGGAAGAATTTTATCCAAAGCAAAGAAAATGGGTAGGACAAGCCCATAATGGGTAAGAATAAGCCCAAATCCAAGAGGAAAAATAAAATAAAATAAATTAGATGATGATATAATAATAAGAATAAAGATTAGGTTACATGGCATTAAGACAAAAATTTAGCAAGTGGTGTGATTCTACATTCATCATTTAGGCAAGTGGCATGATAATACAAGACTTTAGGACAAAAACATCTATATCCTTCACTCATAATTTTAGCAAGTGGTATGATAATACATGGTATTAGGACAAAACATTCATAGCCCACACAAATAATATCAACCAAATAATGGAGATTGAAGGGCTAGAAATTTGCCACTTAAAAAGGCAACCTATCATAATTGATTAAGACAAAAGAAAAATTAAATGAATCCCTAAATCAAAGGGACCTTGTCCCTTATCTTAAGAACATATCATCATAATTTTCAAAATACAAATCTCCTTTTCCTATGCATATCTTGACTAAGGAAGAGGAAGACAAGAACATAAGTTGTTTGTTTTCCAAAAATTCAACAAAGTTTATCTTAATTGTGATAAGGTAGATCCATGATCATGAAAGGTGAATTATTTGGTGGTCTATATAAGAGAACCCACCCTTACAACACTTTAATTTCGTCCAAGTGAGAAAGAGAGAGAAATAGAAGCAAGGTAGAGTGAGGAAAGGAGAGAAGAGAGAAGAAGAAAGGAAGGAAGAAGAAGGAGAAGTTTAGAAAGCTAAAGGTAAGTTTAACAATATTTCTTTTTGAAGAAAACTTTTGAAACTTATAATATTTATATGAGATTTTGATCTTAGAACTTTTATGATTGGTCATGATGTTGCTATATCATGTTACATATTGATCTTGCATGTGATGTATGTTTGAATACTTAGGTTGGTGTAGATAGTTCTGCATGGTTATGGCTATGGGTGGCAGAATTTTAAGTTTCGGTATTTTAATTTCTGGGAACAATCTATAAGGAATTAAAATAAATGGTTAACATAAGAATTAAAGATATATGTGTCCCGGATTTTTAGCCACTGGAATCATTCCATTTGGAGTCCATATGAGGTAGATATGATCTGATTAGTAGTCAAAGGTCAGAAAATGAATCATCAGGGAAGAATATGTTAGGATAGCTTCGGTAATTTAATTTCTGGAAATTATTGGTAGGGAATTAAAATAAATGGTTAACATAAGAATTAAAGATAAATGTGTCATGGATTTTTAGCCACTGGAATCATTCCATTTGGAGTCCATATGAGGTAGCTATGGTCTGATTAGTAGTCAAAGGTCAGAAAATGAATCATCAGGGAAGAATATGTTAGGATAGCTTCGGTAATTTAATTTCTGGGAATTATTGGTAGGGAATTAAAATAAATGGTCAACATAAGAATTAAAGATATGTGTGTCATGGATTTTTAGCCACTGGAATCATTCAATTTGGAGTTCACATGTGGTAGATATGGTCCAATTAATAAGCCAAGGTCAGAAAATGGTTCATCAGGGAAGATTATGTTAGGACAGCTTTTGTATTTTAATTTCTGGGAATTTTCTTTATGGAATTAAAATAAATGGTTAACATGAAAGTTATATATCTATGTCTCATGGAAATATACCCACTGGAATTATGCAATTTGGAGTTCATATGAGGTAGATATAATCCGATTAGTAAGCAGAGGTCAGAAAATGTTTATTCAGGGAAGAGTATGTTATTAATGCTTTAGTTTTTGAATTTCTGGGAATATTCTATAGGGAATTAAAATAGCGCGCCAACATAACAATTATAGATATATGGCTCATGGATTTTTACCAACTGGAATAACGCAATTTGGAGTTCCAATTTGGGAGATATGGTCTAATTAGTCAGTAAAGGTCAGAACCTATCCGAGAGGAATTATCATGTACTTTGATGGAGTAATATCACCTTTGTTTCTTAATTTTTCGCTACAATGTTCAACATAATAGTTTTAGATAATTGTTTTATCTTGAAATAGACACCAAGATCACCTACATCAGAGTTAAATTGAGGGAGTTATGCTCTGATTAGTAAGAGAAGGTTAGATAGGATGAAAACCTGCATCAAGAAAATAAAGAAATAAAATTAGTATTTAAAAAAGAAGATGAATCTTAATAAATGACTAGTATAGCCATAGCCATTGCCATTGCATGAACTTACTACCATTTTAAGTGTGTAATTTTTAACATGGAATTTACCCTAGTACTCATATAAATTTACAAGAAGTTTTGAAAGTGCCGGTTTTTATTTGAAAAATCTTAGTATGCTCCGTGGTTGCAGTATTTTCACATCAGAAAAGAATTATTCTAGTTACTGGAAAACAAAATTGTGATTTGTGAAAAGTGCATGTCTAAGGAAAGCTCTGGCAAGGAAATACATGGTACTTAAGCGTGTCCATTAGTGACCCACCTCTCTTTCCTGGGAACTTTTCTGGTGCGCTGTTTACAGACTACAATTACTATCCAGTTACTAAGGTATTAGTATGGAATTTTGACATGGAAATGTTTTATAAAATGATATTTTAAATGGTTATGTTCATGGCATGATTACCAATGATTTATGGTAATAGTTATATTTTGATGAACATACTTGTTATTGAAAGCATATTTTTGGCTATCATTGTGAAAAGAAAAGAAATGAGCACGGTCACATGGCAATCCGTGTGGTGCACCAGTAGGGGACGCCCTACCAACGGTTATGATCATGTTAATAAGAAAAGAAAGAGAAAGTGTGCCATGTCGGACGGAGCGAGATAAGCCCGTACCGAAAAGTAGAGAATACTCACCCTGACCGGGGTAGCTTGAAGTAAGAATAAGTGGATAGCCATCATATGAAATTCGAAAAATAGTTATTCATGCCATACATGTCATAACTGTATAATTTTCATGTGCATGATAAAGTGCATTCATGTGACCTAAAGATATTTTCTGTAGTTTATACAGCTGAACATGACGTGATGAACTATATTGATGGTAAATTATGATTTATTGTTGAACTTACTGGGATTTAATTCTCACTATATTTCCATATCATGTTCAGAAGAATAAATATGCAGATATTCTCTATGACACTTATTATCTCTGTACGTTGGATCGAGGTGCCCTACCTTGGGCAACTTCCAGTTATTTCTGATGTAACTGTCGTAGATGTAACTGAGATTCCGGTGGACGTGCCACCCGAACCAGTGTCCCCGGAAGTAGTCGATATAGATGATTAGAACTAATATGTATCTTTGTACAAATGTTTGTAAAATAATGGTTTGTAGTTTGTAAAATAATAGTGTGTATGGAAACTCAGTATTGTATAAATTAAATAAATGTTATATTGAGTTAAGTTGTAACGAGGTAATAACTTCATGGTATTTTAAAAAAAAAAAAATTACATAAATGGAGTTGTTACAGGAAAGCTGCAAATTGAGAGCCATAGGAGTAGGTCTACATAAGGTAAGTCTAACTTCTTGCAAAAATCCAGTTTTGAGTTTATTAGGTCAATTTTCGGACCTGCATGTAGGACTTTCTGTCAAGAATATGAAAATCTGTTCAACATAGAAGTTGTATCTCTATGTCTTACCTTTCCATATCATTTTGAATCACATCAATCGGACGTAAAATGAGAGATTTATAGTCCATGGAGTAAAATAGGTCAGAATCGGGTCTGGAATCCAGGCTGGTGAAGAATAGCTTCGGTTTTCGACTTTCTGGGACTAATACATAAGGAATATGAAGTCATGATTAAAATCAAAGTTGTAGATATATTTCGAACGGCCACATAGTCACTGGAATCACAAAATTTCGAGTCCATATGAGTGAGTTAGGGTCTGATTAGTGAGTAAAGGTCATAGACCATAGAAGAGTTAGGTTCAGAAAATAGAAACCTTTTGCACCCGAAAATATTGGCTTAGTAAATTTAGTAAATGACCTTTAAATTCTATAATTTTTGGTGAGAAGATTCTTCAAATATTCATAATCAATTCTGGAAAGTTTCATGATTTTTGAGAACCTAAAATAAGGTCTTGTACAATTAAAATAGTGTTGAGGACAATTTCCTAGACAGCTCAGACTGCTGATGGAAAGACAATATTTTTAAGGAATTATATGTTGCAATTTTGTATAAACAATTTATGAAATGTTAAAGGGATCCTAATTAATCATCATACCAAATTGTAGAAAATTATGGGCAGTTCAAAGTACATAATAAAATGTATAAATTTGGTAGTCTGAAAATGAGGTAGAACAGGCCATAACCGGGGACAGTCTTAAAACGTGGGATATTTGAGGGGTCAAAAGAATTCTTTTTTATTTGAAATTTTTATGGTGATTATATAACATGTCTATAATGCTTCATATAAAATATCATGAATTTAGAAGTAGTTTTACTAATCCAAATGGATGTTAAACCGAATAGAAATGAAACTGAAACTAAATTGTACTGTCTTGGTTATGGATGTATTTTTTGGGGTTGAATGGAATATTTAAGGGCTGACAGAATGTCGAAAAACAATAGACATGTAAAGGTTCCTCCATGAAAATTTTTAGAATTTTTAGAGGACTTTTGTCATATTTAATAATAACCCCAAATCTAAGCAAAATCATAGTTTTATTTGGAGGAGCAGAAGCTCTTAAACTAGGTATTTATGGCTTTAGGACCTAATGTGCATGCATTAACCAAGAATTCTTGTATGTTTTAGTTTGAGTTGCTGGTAGTAACCTTGGCAGCCTTGGAAAGGAATTGATTGTGCTGGAATTGAGGTAGCTAGCTTTTCCTTAAAATACTCTTTATTCTTATGAACTTGAATTTATGAATTTTCACTGATTGCCTGACTTTTATGCTATGATGAATGATGGTCTAAAGATATGTTATGTATGCATTCTCCGGAATTAAGGGGGGTGCACAAAAGGGTGCCAAGTACGCCCCATTTCCCTTACGATTGGCCAATAATAGGAGATGCATAGCCCTTTGCAGGTATGGTCGTATTGACTGCATTGGGTAAGTAGACCATGATGTTATGGATCCCTAGTGTGACCAAGATGCCGTATGTATGATGTATGGTCAGTGCTTATATTTCAGTGAAATAATTTGAGATGTTTTAAGGAATGGAATGTGCACTATTTTTCTGAAAACTTTGCTAGCTATTGAGATTGTCATCTCACTTTTTATATCCATATAATCACATTCCAGGTACTCCAGCCAGAAGTGAGCAACAGGGGTCTCAGGGTTGACTCATATGTTCATGATTGTAATTGCTTTGGTTGTGTAATATTTATGTGGGACAGCTTAATTAAGTGCCAAGTTCTTATTAGATAGTTTATAATGTGATGTAATGTAAACTATGGACTGTACTCCTTTCCTTTATGGCATGAGATCCTTTATGTTGTAAGTATTACATAGCATGCTTAGGTAATTGCCTAGATGGAATTGAATTTTGAAAGTTCTCAGGATAGCCTGAAGCACATTTATGCTTATGCAAGAAGGATTACAAATGATATAAATGAATAGGTAAAATTATGGGCCAGTTAGACAATGCCAAAAAATAAATTATAAATAATAAGGAACATTCTACGATTTAGATATAAGAAAATGACGCTAGAAGTTAGGTGTTACATTTGTTGGTTTCAGAGCAATAGTTCAGGGAATTATTTATGTGTTTGGACTTATTCTAGGATATTTTAAATTGATTTAGAGTTGAATTATGGTGAAATTGGCTTTGTTTGAGGGTTTGTTAAATCAAGTAGACATAGTTTATGGACGTGTGACTAATTATATGTAAAATGTTTGTATATAAATGTGCACACAGGGAAATGGCATATAAAAGAACCCAGACTGAGACCTCAAAAGAAATATCTGAGAATATGGAAGCCTTAGCTGCCAGGCTTGATGGGCAAGCTACAGCCCAGGCCGCCACAGCACAAATTCTTCAACAAGTTCAAGAGGCCCTTAGACAAGTGCCGCAAGGAAATAATCCTGATTGTGCTGGAAAGGAAAATAGGCCAAGCCAAATGAATAAACTCTTAGCCCAATTTAGGAAGGCCAACCCTCCTCAATTTCTGGGAGAGTATGATCCAGTGATTGTAGAACGATGGATCATGCAACTGGAGAAATTTTTTGGAGTTTTAGAATGCAACACAGAGCAGAAAGTTTCCTTAGCCACTTATATGTTAGAAGGTGAGGCAAAGCATTGGTGGAAAAGTATGCAGAGACTATGGCAGACTAATGATACTTCCATTACCTGGGATAATTTTAAAGAAACATTTTATGATAAATATTTCCCAGATAATGTGAAGAATCAAAAAGAGGCTGAATTCATACAATTAAAGCAAGGAAACATGATTGTACCTCAATATGAGGCTAAGTATGAAGAGCTCTCTAAATTTTCCACTTACCTGAAGCATACCCATGATGATGCATGGAAGGCAGCAAATTTTGAGCGAGGATTAAAACCTGAGATCAGAGAAAGAGTGGCTACCCTGGAGATACGAAATTTTACTAAGTTAGCAAGTAAATGTAGAATAGCATAAGAGACTCTGATGAGTGTCAGGGCTGAGAAAAGATTGAGAGACAGTGAGCCCTCTAGAGGAAGAAGGAAACCCTGGAACAAAAAGTTTAAGGGGAACAATTCTCAGGGTAGGAGAATGCCGACCCGTAGTGGCCAAACCTCCAGCCAGCCTACTTGTAATAAATGTGGGAAGAACCATGGAGATAGACCCTGTTTAGCTGGTCAAAATGTCTGCTTTAATTGTGGAAAACCTGGCCATTACTCCAGGGATTGTCGAGCAAAGAGAGGATCAGTTCCTGATGGCAGACCACAAAATCAGGGACGGGTGTTTGTTCTTTCCCAGCAAGAGGCTAGCCAGTCTCCAAACTTGATCAGAGCTACGTTAATGATCCGAAACTCACTTATAGATGCATTGTTTGATTCTAGTGCTACACATTCTTTTATATCATATGATTGTGCTAAGAGTCTGGGTTTGACTGTGGATACCTTGCCATATAGTCTTTCTATTTCCACACCTACTGGGATTTGTGTCATAACTTCTTATGCTTGTATCAATTGTGTTGTACAATTTGATCATAGATATACCACTTTGGATCTTATATGCCTATCTTTGATTGATATTGATGTTATTCTTGGAATGGATTGGTTGTCAGCTAATAATGCAATTCTTGATTGTTCTAGAAAATCTATTTCCTTACCTGTTTGTGGTTCTACATCTAAACACTCCACTGAAACTTCTTACCTATCCACCACCCAAGCTGAGAGATACCTTAAGAAGGGTTATCAAGGGTTCCTAATCTTCTTTTCTTTACAAGCAGAAGTAGAAGAGGGTATAGAAAACATACCTGTTGTTAGGGATTACCCAGAAGTATTCCCTAAGGAGTTTAGCAGTCTCTCTCCTGATAGGGAAGTTGAGTTCTCCATTGACTTGATGCCTGGTGCATGTCCCATATCTAAGGCTCCTTACAGGATGGCTCCTGTAGAGCTAGCAGAGCTTAAGAAACAGATAGAGGAACTTTTAGAGAAAGGGTTCATCAGAACTAGTGTATCCCCTTGGGGTGCACCAGTCTTGTTTGTCAAAAAGAAAGATGGAAGCCTTAGGTTGTGTATAGATTATAGGCAGTTAAACAAAGTGACCATCAAGAATAAATATCCACTACCTAGGATAGATGACCACCTGGATCAATTAGCTGAAGCATCAGTCTTCTCTAAGATAGATCTAAGGTCAGGTTACCATTAGTTGAGAATTAACGTCGAAGATGTCCCAAACACAGCTTTCCGAACCCGTTACGGACATTATGAGTTCCTAGTCATGCCTTTTGGGTTAACCAATGCCCCAGCCATTTTCATGGATTATATGAATAGGGTTTTTAGGCCATATCTAGATAAGTTTGTTGTGGTTTTCATAGATGACATCTTAATTTACTCTAAGAGCCCTGAAGAACATGAGAATCACCTTCGAATAGTGTTGCAAACCCTGAAGGATGGGAAATTGTATGACAAGCTTAGCAAGTGTGAATTTTGGCTGACAAATGTGAGATTTTTAGGGCATGTTGTCTCCAAGGAGGGGATAGCAGTGGACCCTAGTAAAGTGGAAGCAGTGGTCAACTGGGAAAGACCAAAGACAGTCACTAAAATACGGAGCTTCCTAGGCTTAGCAGGATACTATAGGAGATTTATCAAGGGATTCTCTCAGATAGCCATGCCCCTTACTAGGTTAACTAGGAAAGATCAACCTTTTGTATGGGATGGTTGATGTGAGAGTAGTTTCCAAGAATTGAAAGCTAGGCTAACCTCTGCCCCAGTGCTAGTGATACCTAACCCTAGTGAACTCCTTACAATATATAGTGATGCATCTAAGAAGGGTTTAGGTTGTGTTTTAATGCAGCAGGGTAGAGTAATAGCTTATGCTTCTCGATAGCTCAGACCTCATGAGGAGAACTACCCCACATATGATCTTGAACTAGCAGTTGTAGTGTTTGCCTTTAAGATTTGGAGACATCATTTGTATGGTGTCAAGTTTGAAGTTTTTAGTGATCACAAGAGTCTTAAGTACCTTTTTGACCAGAAGGAGTTAAATATGAGGCAAAGAAGGTGGATGGAATTCCTAAAAGATTATGACTTCACCCTTAATTACCATCCAGGCAAGGCAAACGTGGTTGCTGATGCCCTGAGTAGGAAATCCCTCCATATGGCATCATTGATGTTTAAGGAGCAGGAACTAATTGAGGGCATGAGAGATTTGAATCTCTCCATTTCTCCACAGCCTAGTAGCCTCCTTATGAGTGAATTGAGGATTCATAATGATCTTAGGGATAGAATTAAAAATGCTCAAGTTTCTGATCCATACTTGAAGGACATTAGAGAACAGATATCCCTGGGCAAGTCCATAGAATTTCACATTGCTGAGGATGGGGTTATCAAGTTAGGAGAGCGGTTGTGTGTACCTGAGGTGAAGGAATTGAGAGATAGTATCCTAGCTGAACCTCATAAGAGTAGGTATACCCTACATCCTGGAGCCACTAAGATGTATCAAGACTTAAAGAGGAGTTTCTGGTGGCGTAGGATGAAAATGGACATAACCTGTTATGTGTCTAAGTGCTTAGTGTGTCAAAGAGTCAAGGTAGAACACCAAAAGCCTGGTGGGTTACTTCAACCCTTAGATATCCCTGAGTGGAAATGGGATAGCATCTCTATGGATTTTGTCATGGGTTTTCCTAGGACATCATCGGGCTATGATGCAATTTGGGTAAACGTGGATAGACTAACCAAGTCTGCCCACTTCTTAGCCATTAAGTCTACCTATTCTTTGGACAAGTTGGCACAGGTGTATGTTCATGAAATTGTCAAACTCCATGGGATACCTACCAGTATCATTTCTGATCAAGATCCCAGGTTTACTTCTAGATTTTGGAGATCCTTGCAAGATGCCCTAGGTACTAAACTTAGGTTTAGCACAGCCTACCATCCACAAACTAATGGGAAGATAGAGAGAACAATTCAGACTCTAGAAGGTATGCTTAGGGCTTGTGTGTTAGAAATGAAAGGAAATTGGGATGTGTATCTACCTTTTGCTGAATTTTCCAACAATATTAGTTACTATTCCAGTATCCAGATGGCTGCCTTTGAAGCTTTGTATGGAAGAAAGTGTAGGTCACCTCTGTGTTGGGTAGAGCTAGGGGAGAGGAGTCTATTGGGCCCTGATTTGGTTGACCAAACCACAAGGCACATTGAACTTATCAGAGAGAAACTGCTAACGGCCCAGAGTAGACAAAAGAGCTATGCAGATAAAAGAAAAAGGCCCCTAGAATTTGAAACAAGCGACCATGTTTTTCTTAAGGTAACTCCATTCATGGGGGTGGGGAGTTCTTTGAAAACCAAAAAGCTCAGTCCCAAATACATCGGTCCTTTCCAAATTCTTGATCGAATCGGATCAGTAGCTTATAAACTGGCACTTCCTCCAAACCTTTCTCAGATTCATGATGTATTCCATGTTTCCCAGCTCAAAAAGTATAACCCAGACCCTTCACATGTCATAGAGCACGAATCAATGCATTTACAAGACAATATATCATACATTGTAAGGCCAGATCGGATCATTGATGTTAAGACTAAACAACTGAGGAATAAGAACATCCCCCTGGTTAAAGTGGTCTGGAAGGGACTATCCTCGGAGGAAGCAACTTGGGAGATTGAAGAAGAGATGAAGAAGACCTATCCACATCTATTTGAATAAGGTATGTTAAATTTTGTGGACAAAATTTTTTTTAAGGGGGAAAGAAATGTAACATCCTAAGCTTTTAATAAAGTTAGATAAATTTAAGGATGAATAGAAAATACATATGACAAGTGATTAAGATACTTAGTTATATGATTATAAGGCAAACATAAGATAGGTAACATAGTTCATGTTGAATCACATAAATAAAAATTCTTAGGATCATAATGGATGGAGAGAGGACACAAATACATTTTTTTTAGATATTACTAGTCTAGGATTAGTGATCAATTCAGATATACATGAACAAGGATTAAAATGTATAGTTGATGATAGTAAAAATCTTTATAAAATGTGGAATCATTTCATGGTTAGAAGTAATATAAATAAAATATTTTTGGAGCATAAATTAGAGGAACATGATACAAATATATTCCTTAAGATGCTACTAATTTAGGATTAGGAAAATAATAAGGAAGGAAGAAGCATTATGTGATGCTATATAAATATATATATATATATATATATATATATATATACATATTTCCTCTCACCTCCACCATACACATTATTATATATATATTTGCACATGCAAAAGGAAAAGATTTACGTAGGTATATATATATATATATGCATTTATCTCATTTATGCCATGCATAGCATAATAGATATAGCCACCCATGCATGCACATAATTTTGAAATGAAATACAATAGCCATGGTAGGTTAAAAAGCATGAATGCAACTAGGAATACAAGCTGAAACGTGCACCAAAACCAGCAGAAGATCATGCATCACATGCAGAGAAAAATGCCCCACACTTGCTCCTAAACCAAGCAGCAAAAAGACACCCACTCTTGCTCCACCCAGCCAGCAGAAACCTGCCCTACACAGCAGAAAAATAACCCCCCATCTGCTCTAAGAGACCAGCAGAAACATGGCCTACAAGACAGCATTTCATGCCACCCTTGATCCCACATGCAACCAGAAAAAAAATCCAGCTGGAACATGCCCCACATCCAGCATGTTCAGCACCAAATTCAACCAGTAGAAAACATCCCACTTGACAACATCTCCACACCCATATGTGCTCCATAAACTTAGCAGAAAACACACCCACCCACTGCAGCAGAAACCCATGCCTCCACATGCAAACTCATGCTCCCCCTCTGCCCATGAAAGCTACAGCTCACACTCACACTCATACAGCCAGAAAATTCTTCTTTTGATGTGCCGTACACCCATTCTCTCACTGACCACAATACAGTAGAGCTACCCATGCACACACTCACTTGGAGAGTAGCAGAAAACCGTTCCCTCCCTTGCTGAATCCAAAGGATTCCAGCGCCCAGCAACTAGCCTCTCTATTGCTTTCAAGCCAGCAGGAGAAAAGAGAGAAAAGAGGTCCAAAACAAAAATTGAAGAGGAAGAGGAAGGAAGGGGGAGAGAGTAGCCAGAAAGGACAAGAAGGTTGAGAGAGAGGGAAGCTGCAAATTGAGAGCCATAGGAGTAGGTCTACATAAGGTAAGTCTAGCTTCTTGCAAAAATCCAGTTTTGAGTTTATTAGGTCAATTTTCGGGTCTGCATGTAGGACTTTTTGTCGAGAATATGAACATCTGTTCAACATAGAAGTTGTATCTCTAGGTCTTACCTTTCCATAGCATTTTGAATCACATCAATCAGACGTAAAATGAGAGAGTTATAGTCCATGGAGTAAAATAGGTCAGAATCGGGTCTGGAATCCAGGCTGGTGAAGAATAGCTTCGGTTTTCGACTTTCTGGGACTAATACATAAGGAATATGAAGTCGTGATTAAAATCAAAGTTGTAGATATATTTCTAACGGTCACATAGTCACTGGAATCACAAAATTTCGAGTCCATATGAGTGAGTTAGGGTCTGATTAGTGAGTAAAGGTCATAGACCATAGAAGAGTTAGGTTTAGAAAATAGAATCCTTTTGCACCCGAAAATATTGGCTTAGTAAAATTAGTAAATGACCTTTAAATTATATAATTTTTGGTGAGAAGATTCTTCAAATATTCATAATCAATTCTGGAAAGTTTCATGATTTTTGAGAACCTAAAATAAGGTCTTGTACAATTAAAATAGTGTTGAGGACAATTTCCTAGACAGCTCAGACTGCTGATGGAAAGACAATATTTTTAAGGCATTATATGTTGCAATTTTGTATAAAAACTTTATGACATGTTAAAGGTATCCTAATTAATCGTCATACCAAATTGTAGAAAATTATGGGCAGTTCAAAGTACATAATAAAATTTATGAATTTGGTAGTCTGAAAATGAGGCAGAACAGGCCATAACCGGGGACAGTCTTAAAACGTGGGATATTTGAGGGGTCAAAAGAATTCTTTTTTATTTTAAATTTTTATGGTGTTTATATAACATGTCTATAATGCTTCAAATAAAATATCATGAATTTTTTAGTAGTTTCACTATTCCAAATGGATGTTAAACCGAATAGAAATGAAACTGAAACTAAATTGTACTGTCCTGGTTATGGAGGTATTTTTTGGGGTTGAATTGAAGAGTTAAGGGCTGACAGAATGTATAAAAACAATAGACATGTAAAGATTCCTCCATGAAAAATTTTAGAATTTTTAGAGGACTTTTGTCATATTTAATAATAACCCCAAATCTAAGAAAAATCATAGTTTTATTTGGAGGAGCAGAAGCTCTTAAACTAGGTATTTATGGCTTTAGGACCTAATGTGCATGCATTAACCAAGAATTCTTGTATGTTTTAGTTTGAGTTGCTGGTAGTAACCTTGGCAGCCTTGGAAAGGAATTGATTGTGCTGGAATTGAGGTAGCTAGCTTTTCCTTAAAACACTCTTTATGCTTATGAACTTGAATTTATGAGTTTTCACTGATTGCCTGACTTTTATGCTATGATGAATGATGGTCTAAAGATATGTTATGTATGCATTCTCTGGAATTAAGGGGGGTTCACAAAAGGGTGCCAAGTACGCCTCATTTCCCTCACGATTGGCCAATAATAGGAGATGCATAGCCCTTTGCAGGTATGGCCATATTGACTGCATTGGGTAAGTAGACCATAATGTTATGGGTCCCTAGTGTGACCAAGATGCCGTATGTATGATGTATGGTCAGTGCTTATATTTCAGTGAAATAATTTGAGATGTTTTAAGGAATGGAATGTGCACTATTTTTCTGAAAACTTTGCTAGCTATTGAGATTGTCATCTCACTTTTTATATCCATATAATCACATTCCAGGTACTCCAGCCAGAAGTGAGCAACAGGGGTCTCAAGGTTGACTCATATGTTCATGATTGTAATTGCTTTGGTTGTGTAATATTTATGTGGGACAGCTTAATTTAGTGTCAAGTTCTTATTAGACAGTTTATAATGTGATGTAATGTAAACTATGGACTGTACTCCTTTCCTTTATGGCATGAGATCTTTTATGTTGTAAGTATTACATAGCATGCTTAGGTAATTGCCTAGATGGAATTGAATTTTGAAAGTGCTTAGGATAGCCTGAAGCACATTTATGCTTATGCAAGAAGGATTACAAATGATATAAATGAATAGGTAAAATTATGGGCTAGTTAGACAATGCCAAAAAAAATTTATAAATAATAAGGAACATTCTACGATTTAGATATAAGAAAATGACGCTAGAAGTTAGGTGTTACATGTGGTCCCTTGCGTACAAAGCAGCCAGTCCTTGGAACGAAAGCCTTTTTCTTCTCCTCATACTCTTTCTTTGAAGAGTACTTGTTCACCTTCTTGGCAACACCCTTCCCTTTGTCTCCCGCACCTTTGCCATAGTTATTTTTAGAAGAGGGTTTAGTCTTGGACACACCTCGATGGTACTCAATGAGTGACTCGACCATAGCAATGGCTTCATCAACATCCTTGACTCCTCTCCATTGTAACTCCTGCTTGGCCTACGGTTGGAGACTATTAATAAAGAAGAAGAGAGTATCTTTGGTGGCTAAGTTAGGGATTTGGAGTGTAAGAGATGTGAACTCCTTAACATAGTGATAAAGGGAAAAATTAAGTGTTTAATGGTTATATTTTATCCCCTAATTAATAGTAAACTTGTGATTATTTCCCTACTTTTGGTTATGCTTTGCTTTGGATACTGCTTTGGTTTGTTTTATGTTTGTAGGTGAGCAAAAGACACCAAGAAGCAAGGGAAAACACTCATGTGAAGGGCCATATGGACTTGGAACATGATGAGGAGAAAGAAAGGAGGCAACCTAGAAGAAATTGGCAAGAAATGAGCTTGACAGCCCAAACACGGCCAGACCGTGCTTTCTAAAAAGAGCAAAGTTTCTCCCAGATTTCCAACACGAAGCACGGCCAGGCTGTGTCAGGAAGCATGGTCATGCTTCGTGTTCATACACTCTATGATTTTTAGGGTTTTCAGCAGCCAAAGTGACATATAATAAGGGGGGAAACGTAGCCAAAGACATGCAGACATATTGGGACGTATTTTTACTCAGTTTTAGGCTTAGAAAACACCGTTAGACTAAGTTTTTATTAGAATCATTTTTTATTTATGTTCTTAGATTAGAATTTGAGATTGATTCAGGCTTGTATTCTTAATTCATCTTCTGCACACCAGGTTTTATCCTTTTACTTTACATCTCTACTTCTACTTCTACTCTTTCTCTTTGATTGTATTGAACACTTATGAGTTATTCAATGAATTGGATTATGATTTATATTTCCATTATGCGTGAATAGATATTGATCTAGGGTTTCGGTAAACCCACTTATGATATGATGATACTGTGCTAATTGAATTATGGAACCCTAATTGTGATTATTTGTGGATTCATTAGGATTAACTATTATGCGTGTAACATCCTTAATTTCGTTTCTTTTATTGATAAAGGTACATAAAAAATTTAATTAAGGAAATAAAATTTATTAGACAATATTTTAGATATCTAAAGAAATATAATCCTTAGAAATTCTTCACCTTATGTATATGCATAGAAAATGTTTCTAACATTAAGAGAACAAATAAAGAAGGAAAATCTAATAGGAAAGAAATTAGAAATAACATACTAAAGAGATGCAAAATTCTTGGATAAGGAAGATAAATTTTTAGAAACAAGTAAAGGTCTTAAAATTTCAAAGAACATTGAATTAGGGTAATTTTTCCTAATTCAAGAACTATAGTTACTAAGTTTAAAATCTTTACCCATACATTGGGCTTTTACCTATGGACACTTCATATAGAGTTTTTCCACTTCACATAAGTTTCTAGCAAGCCCATTGGATAACCTAAACAAGAAATTAAACATAGACTTGGACTAGGATATAGTAATTTCACCAATAGCCCAAAAATTATGAAAATGTGACCAAGCCCACCAAGAAAGGAAGAATTTTATCCAAAGCAAAGAAAATGGGTAGGACAAGCCCATAATGGGTAAGAATAAGCCCAAATCCAAGAGGAAAAAATAAAATAAAATAAATTAGATGATGATATAATAATAAGAATAAAGATTAGGTTACATGGCATTAAGACAAAAATTTAGCAAGTGGTGTGATTCTACATTCATCATTTAGGCAAGTGGCATGATAATACAAGGCTTTAGGACAAAAACATCTATATCCTTCACTCATAATTTTAGCAAGTGGTATGATAATACATGGTATTAGGACAAAACATTCATAGCCCACACAAATAATATCAACCAAATAATGGAGATTGAAGGGCTAGAAATTTGCCACTTAAAAAGGCAACCTATCATAATTGATTAAGACAAAAGAAAAATTAAATGAATCCCTAAATCAAAGGGACCTTGTCCCTTATCTTAAGAACATATCATCAAAATTTTCAAAATACAAATCTCCTTTTCCTATGCATATCTTGACTAAGGAAGAGGAAGACAAGAACATAAGTTGTTTGTTTTCCAAAAATTCAACAAAGTGTATCTTAATTGTGATAAGGTAGATCCATGATCATGAAAGGTGAATTATTTGGTGGTCTATATAAGAGAACCCACCCTTACAACACTTTAATTTCGTCCAAGTGAGAAAGAGAGAGAAATAGAAGCAAGGTAGAGTGAGGAAAGGAGAGAAGAGAGAAGAAGAAAGGAAGGAAGAAGAAGGAGAAGTTTAGAAAGCTAAAGGTAAGTTTAACAATATTTCTTTTTGAAGAAAACTTTTGAAACTTATAATATTTATATGAGAGTTTGATCTTAGAACTTTTATGATTGGTCATGATGTTGCTATATCATGTTACATATTGATCTTGCATGTGATGTATGTTTGAATACTTAGGTTGGTGTAGATAGTTCTGCATGGTTATGGCTATGGGTGGCAGAATTTTAAGTTTCGGTATTTTAATTTCTGGGAACAATCTATAAGGAATTAAAATAAATGGTTAACATAAGAATTAAAGATATATGTGTCCCGGATTTTTAGCCACTGGAATCATTCCATTTGGAGTCCATATGAGGTAGATATGGTCTGATTAGTAGTCAAATGTCAGAAAATGAATCATCAGGGAAGAATATGTTAGGATAGCTTCGGTAATTTAATTTCTGGGAATTATTGATAGGGAATTAAAATAAATGGTTAACATAAGAATTAAAGATAAATATGTCATGGATTTTTAGCCACTGGAATCATTCCATTTGGAGTCCATATGAGGTAGCTATGGTCTGATTAGTAGTCAAAGGTCAGAAAATGAATCATCAGGGAAGAATATGTTAGGATAGCTTCGGTAATTTAATTTCTGGGAATTATTGGTAGGGAATTAAAATAAATGGTCAACATAAGAATTAAAGATATGTGTGTCATGGATTTTTAGCCACTGGAATCATTCAATTTGGAGTTCACATGTGGTAGATATGGTCCAATTAGTAAGCCAAGGTCAGAAAATGGTTCATCAGGGAAGATTATGTTAGGACAGCTTTTGTATTTTAATTTCTGGGAATTTTCTTTATGGAATTAAAATAAATGGTTAACATGAAAGTTATATATCTATGTCTCATGGAAATATACCCACTGGAATTATGCAATTTGGAGTTCATATGAGGTAGATATAATCTGATTAGTAAGCAGAGGTCAGAAAATGTTTATTCAGGGAAGAGTATGTTATTAATGCTTTAGTTTTTGAATTTCTGGGAATATTCTGTAGGGAATTAAAATAGCGCGCCAACATAACAATTATAGATATATGGCTCATGGAGTTTTACCAACTGGAATAACACAATTTGGAGTTCCAATTTGGGAGATATGGTCTAATTAGTCAGTAAAGGTCAGAACCTATCCGAGAGGAACTATCATGTACTTTGTTGGAGTAATATCACCTTTGTTTCTTAATTTTTCGCTACAATGTTCAACATAATAGTTTTAGATAATTGTTTTATCTTGAAATAGACACCAAGATCACCTACATCAGAGTTAAATTGAGGGAGTTATGCTCTGATTAGTAAGAGAAGGTTAGATAGGATGAAAACCTGCATCAAGAAAATAAAGAAATAAAATTAGTATTTAAAAAAGAAGATGAATCTTAATAAATGACTAGTATAGCCATAGCCATTGCCATTGCATGAACTTACTACCATTTTAAGTGTGTAATTTTTAACATGGAATTTACCCTAGTACTCATATAAATTTACAAGAAGTTTTGAAAGTGCCGGTTTTATTTGAAAAATCTTAGTATGCTCCGTGGTTGCAGTATTTTCACATCAGAAAAGAATTATTCTAGTTACTGGAAAACAAAATTGTGATTTGTGAAAAGTGCATGTCTAAGGAAAGCTCTGGCAAGGAAAGACATGGTACTTAAGCGTGTCCATTAGTGACCCACCTCTCTTTCCTGGGAACTTTTCTGGTGCGCTGTTTACAGACTACAATTACTATCCAGTTACTAAGGTATTAGTATGGAATTTTGACATGGAAATGTTTTATAAAGTGATATTTTAAATGGTTATGTTCATGGCATGATTACCAATGATTTATGGTAATAGTTATATTTTGATGAACATACTTGTTATTGAAAGCATATTTTTGGCTATCATTGTGAAAAGAAAAGAAATGAGCACGGTCACATGGCAATCCGTGTGGTGCACCAGTAGGGGACGCCCTACCAACGGTTATGATCATGTTAATAAGAAAAGAAAGAGAAAGTGTGCCATGTCGGACGGAGCGAGATAAGCCCGTACCGAAAAGTAGAGAATACTCACCCTGACCGGGGTAGCTTAAAGTAAGAATAAGTGGATAGCCATCATATGAAATTCGAAAAAATAGTTATTCATGCCATACATGTCATAACTGTATAATTTTCATGTGCATGATAAAGTGCATTCATGTGACCTAAAGATATTTTCTGTAGTTTATACAGCTGAACATGACGTGATGAACTATATTGATGGTAAATTATGATTTATTGTTGAACTTACTGGGATTTAATTCTCACTATATTTCCATATCATGTTCAGAAGAATAAATATGCAGATATTCTCTATGACACTTATTATCTCTGTACGTTGGATCGAGGTGCCCTACCTTGGGCAACTTCCAGTTATTTCTGATGTAACTGTCGTAGATGTAACTGAGATTCCGGTGGACGTGCCACCCGAACCAGTGTCCCCGGAAGTAGTCGATATAGATGATTAGAACTAATATGTATCTTTGTACAAATGTTTGTAAAATAATGGTGTGTAGTTTGTAAAATAATAGTGTGTATGGAAACTCAGTATTGTATAAATTAAATAAATGTTATATTGAGTTAAGTTGTAACGAGGTAATAACTTCATGGTATTTAAAAAAAAAATTACATAAATGGAGTTGTTACAATGCGCATGTTTAAGAGTTGATAGAATGCTTGATCATCAATCTATCACGTCTTAGGTAATTAACTGATGAACTGAAAGGTGAAAGTTAATACCAGAACCTAATAGTTAGTTAGGGATATCTTAATCACAAAAGTAGTTTAAGTTTCTGTAGGAATTGAATCAATTAATGGGCATGAGAAAACTAATTAATTGCATTCCATGGTTGGCATAGAACTTAATGGACCTAGGTTGAACTAAGAACTATGAAAGTACGTAATTGGATTAACCTAGGTACGATTAGTAACGCTTGAAAGAGGTTTCTCAATTTCAGTCAAAAAAATAATACAAATATAAGTCAATATAGAATCAACAATTCAGCAAATCAATGCCAATATAACAATTCAATCAATCATAAAAACAACATATTATAAAATCAAAATAAAAGAACATCTATAAAAGTTAACTAAAAATTCCAAAAACTATTTTGGCATATTTCAAAATAAACCTATACAATGCTGAAATATAAAGTCCACCCCAAGATTATCTTAAGATAGATCATCAGTAGCATCTGTAACATAGTCATGTTCAGGAGGAGCTGGTTGGGCATAATGTGATAGGTTAGACTACTAGTTATGAACTGAAGGCTTAGATGTAACAACTTCATTTTTTATAGATGTATATATTAATAAAGTCCCATGAAGTCATTACTTCTTTACTTCTAACTACTTAACTCATAATAACATTCAATTAATTTAACCAAGCATAATTAAGGTTTAAGGTCTACCATTAACACTGATACAATTCTGAGTTCACATACACATCATTAATCAAAACATCCTTACAAAAGTCGAACACATATATATCTACATCTTATTCATCCATGTTGACCAATTCTAAAGATACGAGTGCGGGTGGTTGCACATTCACTGGGATCTTAGCCAACTCAACCATAAACACCTTATTAATGATTGGGACCTATCCAAAATGGAGTAACTCGATCCAACGTGCACTAAAAGCCAAAGCCATAGAGAAAATCTGCATATCTAGTTTTCTGAACATGATATGGAAATATAGTGAGAATTAAATTCCAAAAAGTTCAACAATAAATCATAATCATCATCAATATTGCTCTTCATGTCATGTTCATCTGTATAAGCTACAACAAATGTCTTAGGTCACATGATTGCACTTTATCTATGCACATAAAAATCGTGCAGTAATGACATGTATGGCATGAATAACTATTCTCAGAATATCATACGATGGCTATCAACTTATTCTTATATCAAGCTATCCCGGTCAGCATAAGTATTTTCTATTTTCTGGTACGGGCTTTCCTCGCTCCGTCCGACATGGCACACTTTATCTTTCTTTTCTCATTAGTATAATCATAGCCGTGAGTAGGGCGTCCCCTATTGGTGCACCACACAGACCACCATGTGACCGTACTCGTGTCTTTTCTATTCTTTTCTTTTTACATTAATAGAAAAAAATATGATTTCAATAACAAGTTTATTCATTATACTCACATGCCTTAATTTATCATCAAATCATAATCATTACCAAAAATAATTGGTAAAATGCAATCATGCCATGAACATAATCATTTTCAAATATCACTTTATAAAATATTTTCATGTCAAAATTACACACTTAAGATGGTAAGAAGTTCATGCAATGCCAATGGCTAGAGCATTCACTAGTTATTTATTATTTTTATTTATAAGATTCTTCTTTTTTCTTAAATATTATTTTCATCTCTTCATTTTCTTTATGCTTGGCCTCTAGTCATTTTCCTCCTACTTATATCATTTCCAACATATGTTCTCACAAATTTTATAGGGCATTCTTCTTCAATTTGGTTTCTGTTATTACCTTATAGTTAATGAGATTCATTTATGGTAGAAAATGTTGAAAATAAACTTTACCAGCTCCCAATACGACCTGGCCATTTCCTGTAACATAGCCATGCTCTAGGCTTCAACAAGCCCTTTCCCGCACTAAACACGGCCATGCTCTGTGTTGTGTGTCGTCCCATGATACAAGTTTTTATCCAGCCTGACTTTTTCTTACTAATCAGAGTATAACTCACTCATTTTAACTCTGATTGAGGTGATATTGGTGTAAGACAATGCTCTCAAACTCTTATGTTGCACATTTTAGGGAAATTGTAAGGACTCTTAGTGTTATTACTATGATTGATTAAGGTTTAATTGGTCAATTCTAGTTGAATATTAATTATTATTCTATTCTTCATCTCATGATTGTTTCATTTAGTTTTTAGGATGCAGACGAATATATTACTTGTATTGATCTACAGTTGAATCACATATAAAAAAAAATTTTGATCACTGCGATTTAAGAGGTAAATAGGGTTAATAATTAATGGATTATGGATTGTTAATCTTATGAATAGCAATTAACTAAATTAAATGCAATCGATTGTTCATATTTTTTAGCTTAACAATCTCTCTATTTCTTAAAGTAATTGTTAAGTTAAATTTTACCAATTGCCTAAATTTAGTTATTAATTTGGGTTAATTGAAACAATTGTTATCAATTAATTAAACTTAAGGAAGGATAGGAATTGCATTCCAATGGTAAATATTCAATAAAGAGTTGATTATATTATCGATGATCAATATCAATTTCTAATGGTGAATATTAACCAAAACTAGCACTCTCTCTACTAATTTATCTCTATTCTCATATATATATATTTTCTTCTGCATTCATACAATTTATTTATTCCAATCAAAACCCCTTATACACATTCACAAAAGTATAAGCAATCTCTTTGAGTTTGAACCTTACGCCTATTACTACAGGTTAGTTTCAAGGGTAAGGTTATTTATTTTTGGGTGCCTATGATAGCACATTCTACCTACCAATTGAGTAAGAAGGAAGATAGCATGAAAGAAATTAGCAGTTTGTCATGCCATTTCTTTAACATCCCTAATTTCATTTCTGTTATTTATAAAGGTAAATAAATATTTAATTAAGAAAATAAAATTTATTAAACAATTTTTTGATATCTAAGAAAAAAAATAAGCCTTAGAAATTCTTTATCTTATGTGTATGCATAGAAAATATTTCTAACATTAAGGGAATAGGCAAAGAGAGAAAAACTAATAGGAAAAATTAGAAATAACATCCTAAAGAGAGGCAAAATTCTTGGGTAAGGAAGAAATAACATCCTAAAGAGAGGAAAAATTTTTTGAAGTAAGTAAAGGTCTTAAAATTTTAAGAAGATTAGATCCGGGTAATTTTTCCTAATATAAGAGCTAGAGTTCCTAAGTTTAACATCTCCACCCATACATTGGGCCATCAACTATGGACACTTCACATGAGTATCTAGCAAGCCAATTGGATAGCCCAAACAATAGATATAACATAGACTTGGACTAGGATATAGAAGTTAGACCGATAGTCTAAGAATATGAAAATGTGACCAAGCCTTCCATGAGATGTAGAATGAGCCCAAATCCTATATTGAACCCAAATTGAAGAAGGAAAAATAAAAACCATGTGATGAAATAATAGTGTAATAATAATTAAGATTAGGTTATATGGCATTAGAACAAAACATCTATATCTTACACTAATAATTTTAGCAAGCCATGTGATGATATAGTATATAATAATACATGACATTAGGACAAAACATCTATATCCTACATTCATAATTTTAGCAAGTAGATAATAATACATGGCATTATGACAAAACATCCATATCCTACACAAATAATTTCAGCCAATCAAGGGAGACTCAAGGGTTGAAAATTTGACACTTAGTAAGGCAAACAAATCATACTTGAGTGAGACAAAAGAAAAACGAAACGAATTCCTAAATCAAAGGGACCTTATCCCTTATCTTAAGAATATTTTATCATGATTTTCAAAATACAATTCTCCTTTTGCTATGCATATCTTGACTAAGGGGGAGGACAATAAGAACATGAGTTGTCTTCCTCCAAAACGTAGCAAAGTGCATTATAATTGTGATAAGGTAGACCCAAATTATGAGAGGAGGACCACTTGATAATTCATTTTACCAAAAACCACCCTTATAACATTATAATTTCGTCCAACTGAGGGAGAGGAAAAAATAGAAGCAAGGTAGAGTGAGAAAAGGAGAGAAAGAGAGGAGAAGAGAGGAAGGAAGAAGAAGGAGAAGTCTAAAGGACTAAGTACTTGAGGTAAGTTAGTTTAAACTCCAATTGAATCCATCTTTTTTGTTTATCCTTAGGGTTCAAAACTCACCCTCCTTCTTTTATTTAAGTTGCTGGAAAAGGTAAAGAAAGTGAGGAATCTTGCTACTTCCTTCAAGAGGAAACAAGAAAAAGAATTCAGTAAGTGAGCTAGGGAGATTTTTAGATAGATTTAACAATATCTCTTTTCAAGAAAAGCTTTGAAATTTGCAACATTTATATGGGATTTTGATCCTAGAACTTTGATGAAATTTAAAATATTTGTCACTTTGATGATTGGCCATGAATGTTGCTATATCATATTACATGTCGATCTTGCATATGATGGATGTTTTCAATACTTTAGTTAGTGTGGAAAGTTCTGCATAGGTATGGCTATGTGTGGCAAAATTTTATGGTTTTTTATACAGTTGTTATGTATATTTGAATGTGGTGAAAATTTGATGGAATATGGTTAGATGTAAATTAGGAAGAAAATGGAACAATACGTAATAAAAGATTTAACTAAAACCTTAGGAAGGGTTTGGTTAGAAAATTGGATTCAGAGTAACCAGGGAAGCTTCTGCTTTTAAAAATCTAGGAAGAATCGGTTAGAGAATTTAAAGAAATGTATAACATGAAATATATGTATATATATATATATATATATATGTGTGTGTGTGTGTGTGTGTGTGTGTGTGTGTGTGGGAGATATGGTCAGATTAGTAAGCAATGGTTAGAAACTAGCTAACCAACAAAGAATCTGTTAATTATCCTTCTGTGTTTAAATTTCTATGCAAAATTTTTAGGGAATTAAAGGAAAATTTTAACATATATATATATATATATATATATATATATATATATATGTCTTTCAGATCTATAGGCTCTGAAATCACTTATTTTGGAGTCCATATGATGGAGATATGACTGATTAATTAGTAGAGGTCAGAATCAATATATAATCCAAGGCGGTAAATAGAAGCTTTTTTTCAATTTTTTGGGAACAATTCTTAAGGAATCTAAAGAAATGATAAACAAGAAAGTTGTAAAAAAGTGTCCTATCTTTTTATAGGCTTCGGAATCACATCAATTGGA
The DNA here is from genome assembly GCA_037074535.1 of Gleditsia sinensis. Classification (NCBI taxonomy): domain Eukaryota; kingdom Viridiplantae; phylum Streptophyta; class Magnoliopsida; order Fabales; family Fabaceae; genus Gleditsia; species Gleditsia sinensis. The sequence goes on along the minus strand of CM073464.1, from coordinate 27,948,516 downwards.
GTTCATATGTGAGAGATATGTTTGAATAAATGAGGAAAGGTCACAAAACACGGCAAGGCCCTATTCTAGGTTGCTTCAAAATGGGTAGGCCGTGTTTAGGGCTATTTTTGAGTACTTTTGAAGTATTTTTCAAGTATGGCCATGTCCTAGAACATGGCCAGGCTGTGTTGGGAACTGGTAAAGCTTATTTTCAACATTTTTAACCCTAAATGAACCTCATTAACTATATGGTAATAATATAAACCAAATTGGAGAAAAATGCCCTATAACATTTAAGAGAACATGTGTTGAAAATGATATATGTATGAGTAAAGTAACTAAAGGCCAAGCATAAAGAAAATGAAAAGATAAAAGTAATATTTAAGAAAGAAGAAGAATCTTATAAATGGAAATAATAAATAAGTAGTGTATGCCCTACCCATTGCCATTGCATGAACTCCTTACCATCTTAAGTGTGTAATTTTGACATGAAAAAAATTTATAAAGTGATATTCAAAAATGGTTATGATCATGACATGATTACATTTTACTAATGATTTTTGGTAGTGATTATGCTTTAATGATAAATGATGGCATGTCAGTATAATGAACATACTTGTTATTGAAATCATATTTTTGGCTATTAACGTGAAAAGAAAAGAAAAGAGCACGGTCACATGAAAGTTCATGTTGTGCACTAGTAGGGGATGCCCTACTCATGGTTTTGACTATGATAATGAGAAAAGAAAGACAAAGTGTGCCATGTCAAACGAAGTGAGAAACACTCATACCGAAGAGTAGAAAGTACTCACCCTGACTAGGGTAGGTTGACATAAAAATAAGTTGATAGCCATCATATGATATTCTAAAAATAGTTATTCATTCCATACATTTCATTACTGTACGATTTTTATGTGCATAGATAAAGTGCATTCATGTGACCTAATATATTTACTGTAGCTTATACATATGAACATGACATGATGAGATATATTGATTATAATTATGATTTATTGTTGAACCTACTGGGATTTAATTCTCACTATATTTTCATATTATGTGCAGTGAAAAATAAGCAAGGGTTCTCACACTTTAATGAACGCGTGTGGGCAAGAAAGCTAGTTCATGAGGGTAAGATCCGTTTTTAGAACTTGGAATGTAGGCACACTTACAGGCAAATCAATGGAGATAGTTTATACCATGATTTGGCGAAGGATCAATATCATGTGTCTACAAGAAACTAAGTGGGTAGGAGAAAAGGAAATGGAATTAGATTCTTTGGGTTTTAAGCTTTGGTACACTGGCAAGACAAGAACTAGCAATGGTGTTGGTATAATATTAATGAGGAGTGAAGGAACAATGTGGTAGATGGGAAAAGATTAGGATATAAGATTATAGCTTTAAAGCTTGTAGTGGAGAGGGACACTTTTAATGTGTTTGGTGTATATGCACCTCAAGTTGGTTTAGAGGAGCATCACAAGAGAATTTTCTAGGAGGACCTAGAAGGTTTGATTCAAGAAATACCACTAGGAGAAAAGATTTTCCTAGAAGGGGATCTAAACAGACATGTAGGGAGGGAATCTAAAGGATACTAGGGTATACATGGAGGTTTTGGATTTGGAGAAGCAAATGAAGAGAGTAAAACTATTTTGAATTTTTCTTTAGCCTTTAATTTTACTATAACAAACACTTGCGAATAGAATATCTTATCACATACAAGAGTGGAGGATCTAGCTCACAAATAAATTTCTTCTTGGTAAGGAAATCAGATAGAAAGTTTTGCACAAATTGCAAAGTCATACCTGGAGAGAGCTTGGATACCCAACATAGAGTTTTAGTTTTGGACATATGCGTTAAGAGAGAAGTAGAAAGGAAGAGAAAGAAAACAATTCCCAGAATTAGGTGGTGGCTTTTAAAGAATGAACAACAAAGGAGTTTTCAAAAAAAAGTGGAGGAAGAGGGTCTTTGGGAGGACTAGGGACATGCTAATGATATGTGGGACGAGATGGCCAAAGGGGTCAGGAATATAACAAGAGAGATACTTGGAGAATCAAGAGGTGTTGGACCAAAGGGTAAAGAATCTTGGTGGTGGGATACAGAGATACAAGATAAGATTAAGGCTAAAAGTGAGTGTTATAAGGTGTGGCACTTATGTAAAGATAATGAAAATTAGGATAAATATAAAGTTGCTAAGAAGGCTGTGAGTGAAGCGAGATCTAGAGCTTTTGAGGCCCTATACCAATCTTTAGGAACAAAGGATAAGGAAAGAAAAATTTACAAGCTTACAAAGGGTAGGGAAAGAAAGACAAGAGACCTAGATCAAGTGAAATGTTTTGAAGAGAATGGAAAATGGCAAAGCAAAAAGAACCGATAATATGCCTATTGAGGTGTGGAAAAATCTAGGAAGAAAAGGTATAAGTTAGCTCACTAAGTTGTTTAATGTGATAATGAAATCTAAGAAAATGCCGGATGAATGGAGGAGAAGTACTTTAATCCCTATCTATAAAAATAAGGGGGACATATAGAATTGTGCTAACTATCAGGGGATTAAGCTCATGAGCCACACCATGAAGTTACAGGAGAAGATCATTGAGCAAAGATTAAGACAAGAGACTCAAGTCATAGAGAATCAATTTGGTTTCATGCTAGGAAGGTCAACTATGGAAGCAATTTACTTATTGCGGAGATTGATGGAAAGCTATCAAAGAAGACAAAAAGATTTGCATATGGTTTTTATTAATCTAGAAAAGGCATATGACAGAGTGCTAAGAGAGGATGTATGGAAGGCATTAGAGAATAAAAGAGTATGTATTGTGTAACATCCTTAATTTCGTTTCTTTTATTGATAAAGGTACATAAAAAATTTAATTAAGGAAATAAAATTTATTAGACAATATTTTAGATATCTAAGGAAATATAATCCTTAGAAATTCTTCACCTTAGGTATATGCATAGAAAATGTTTCTAACATTAAGAGAACAAATAAAGAAGGAAAATCTAATAGGAAAGAAATTAGAAATAACATACTAAAGAGATGCAAAATTCTTGGATAAGGAAGATAAATTTTTAGAAACAAGTAAAGGTCTTAAAATTTCAAAGAACATTGAATTAGGGTAATTTTTCCTAATTCAAGAACTATAGTTACTAAGCTTAAAATCTTTACCCATACATTGGGCTTTTACCTATGGACACTTCATATAGAGTTTTTCCACTTTACATAAGTTTCTAGCAAGCCCATTGGATAACCTAAACAAGAAATTAAACATAGACTTGGACTAGGATATAGTAATTTCACAAATAGCCCAAAAATTATGAAAATGTGACCAAGCCCACCAAGAAAGGAAGAATTTTATCCAAAGCAAAGAAAATGGGTAGGAAAAGCCCATAATGGGTAGGAATAAGCCCAAATCCAAGAGGAAAACTAAAATAAAATAAATTAGATGATGATATAATAATAAGAATAAAGATTAGGTTACATGGCATTAAGACAAAAAAATTTAGCAAGTGGTGTGATTCTACATTCATCACTTAAGCAAGTGGCATGATAATACAAGGCTTTAGGACAAAAACATCTATATCCTACACTCATAATTTTAGCAAGTGGTATGATAATACATGGTATTAGGACAAAACATTCATAGCCCACACAAATAATATCAACCAAATAATGAAGATTCAAGGGCTAGAAATTTGCCACCTAAAAAGGCAAACCTATCATACTTGTTTAAGACAAAAGAAAATGGAAATGAATCCCTAAATCAAAGGGACCTTGTCCCATATCTTAAGAACATATTATCATAATTTTCAAAATACAAATCTCCTTTTCCTATGCATATCTTGACTAAGGAAGAGGAAGACAAGAACATAAGTTGTTTGTTTTCCAAAAATTCAACAAAATGTATCCTAATTGTGATAAGGTAGACCCATGATCATGAAAGTTGAATTATTTGGTGGTCTATATAAGAAAACCCACCCTTACAACATTAGAATTTCGTCCAAGGGAGGGAGAGAAAAAAATAGAAGCAAGGTAGAGTGAGGAAAGGAGAGGAAGAAAGGAAGAAAGAGGAAGGAGAAGTCTAGAAGACTAAGTGCTCCAAGTAAGTTTAACAATATTTCTTTTTGAAGAAAAATTTTGAAACTTATAATATTTGTATGAGATTTTGATCTTAGAACTTTTATGATTGGTCATGATGTTGCTATATCATGTTACATATTGATCTTGCATGTGATGTATGTTTGAATACTTAGGTTGGTGTAGATAGTTCTGCATGGTTATGGCTATGGGTGGCAGAATTTTAAGCTTCGGTATTTTAATTTCTGGGAACAATCTATAAAGAATTAAAATAAATGGTTAACATAAGAATTAAAGATAAATGTGTCATGGATTTTTAGCCACTGGAATCATTCCATTTGGAGTCCATATGAGGTAGCTATGGTCTGATTAGTAGTCAAAGGTCAGAAAATGAATCATCAGGGAAGAATATGTTAGGATAGCTTCGGTAATTTAATTTCTGGGAATTATTGGTAGGGAATTAAAATAAATGGTTAACATAAGAATTAAAGATATGTATGTCATGGATTGTTAGCCACTGGAATCATTCAATTTGGAGTCCATATGAGGGAGATATGAGCCGATTAGTAGACAAAGGTCAGAAAATGGGTCATCAGGGAAAAATATGTTAGGATAGCTTCGGTATTTTAATTTCTGAGAAGTATCTGTAAGGAATTAAAATAAATTATTAACATAAGAATTAAAGATAAATGTGTCATGGATTTTTAGGCACTGGAATCATTCAATTTGAAGTCCATTTGAGGTAGATATAAGCTGATTAGTAAGCAGAGGTCAGAAAATGTTTATTCAGAATATGTTATTAAAGCTTTAGTTTTTGAATTTCTGGAAAATATTCTGTAGGGAGTTAAAATCGTACGCCAAGATAACAATTATAGATATAGGGCTCATGGATTTTTACCAACTGGAATAACTCAATTTTGAGTTCAAATTTGGGAGATATGGTCTAATTAGTCAGTAAAGGTCAGAACTTACACGAGAAGAAATAATCTGTACATTTAGGGAGTAATATCACCTTGATTTCTTAATATTTCGCTACAATGTTCAACATAATAGTTTTAGATAATTGTTTTATCTTGAAATTGACACTAAGATCACCTACATCAGAGTTAAATTGAGGGAGTTATGCTCTGATTAGTAAGAGAAGGTTAGATAGGATGAAAACCTGCATCAAGAAAATAAAGAAATAAAATTAGTATTTTAAAAAGAAGATGAATCTTAACAAATGACTAGTATAGCCATAGCCATTGCCATTGCATGAACTTACTACCATTTTAAGTGTGTAATTTTTAACATGGAATTTACCCTAGTACTCATATAAATTTACAAGAAGTTTTGAAAGTGCCGGTTTTATTTGAAAAATCTTAGTATGCTCCGTGGTTGCAGTATTTTCACATCAGAAAAGAATTATTCTAGTTACTGGAAAACAAAATTGTGATTTGTGAAAAGTGCATGTCTAAGGAAAGCTCTGGCAAGGAAAGACATGGTACTTAAGCGTGTCCATTAGTGACCCACCTCTCTTTCCTGGGAACTTTTCTGGTGCGCTGTTTACAGACTACAATTACTATCCAGTTACCAAGGTATTAGTATGGAATTTTGACATGGAAATGTTTTATAAAGTGATATTTTAAATGGTTATGTTCATGGCATGATTACCAATGATTTATGGTAATAGTTATATTTTGATGAACATACTTGTTATTGAAAGCATATTTTTGGCTATCATTGTGAAAAGAAAAGAAATGAGCACGGTCACATGGCAATCCGTGTGGTGCACCAGTAGGGGACGCCCTACCAACGGTTATGATCATGTTAATAAGAAAAGAAAGAGAAAGTGTGCCATGTCGTACGGAGCGAGATAAGCCCGTACTGAAAAGTAGAGAATACTCACCCTGACCGGGGTAGCTTGAAGTAAGAATAAGTGGATAGCCATCATATGAAATTCGAAAAATAGTTATTCATGCCATACATGTCATAACTGTATAATTTTCATGTGCATGATAAAGTGCATTCATGTGTCCTAAAGATATTTTCTGTAGTTTATACAGCTGAACATGACGTGATGAACTATATTGATGGTAAATTATGATTTATTGTTGAACTTACTGGGATTTAATTCTCACTATATTTCCATATCATGTTCAGAAGAATAAATATGCAGATATTCTCTATGACACTTATTATCTCTGTACGTTGGATCGAGGTGCCCTACCTTGGGCAACTTCCAGTTATTTCTGATGTAACTGTCGTAGATGTAACTGAGATTCCGGTGGACGTGCCACCCGAACCAGTGTCCCCGGAAGTAGTCGATATAGATGATTAGAACTAATATGTATCTTTGTACAAATGTTTGTAAAATAATGGTGTGTAGTTTGTAAAATAATAGTGTGTATGGAAACTCAGTATTGTATAAATTAAATAAATGTTATATTGAGTTAAGTTGTAACAAGGTAATAACTTCATGGTATTTTTGAAAAAAAAAAAAATTACATAAATGGAGTTGTTACATATTGCGTATATTTGAGCAATCAAAGACATGTATGATAAGATCACAACTTGCATAAGAACACAAAATAGGGACACAAAGGATTTTCCCACAATTATTGGACTACATCAAGGGTCTTCTCTGAGTCTGTATTGTAACGACCTTTTTTTTATACAATTACCACATTCCAACATCAAATAATACACATCATATAAACGCAGTTCATATTGTATTATCATCATACTAAAAGGGCCACATTAGTGGTTATGATTTATACATGAGTCACACAATTACATTAACTTAACATTTGACCCTATACCGCACATCACCCTTAGTATAAAGGGTGGCGAAGGTGGTGCTAGCATCAAGATCTCCACAACATTAACTGCATAAGAGTCAACTGACCCAACCAAGGTATCCCCACCATTTGGAACTCCCAAGCAAAGATAGGAAGTCTTCCAGCGTCTCAATTACCTTTATCTGAACATAACACCAAATATTAATGAGAACAGAGTCTCAATGGGTTCAACATTAACAACATCGTATTATAAGAAAAATCACAGTGTTATGTCCAGCTGTATAAACTACAGAAAACATTTTCTCTTTGTAATAAAAGTCATAATAATCGCAAATGCATGATTAACATAGTATAGTCATATCTCAACAATTAAAATATCATATGCAGTGCTTTTATGCATGAAGACTAACCGTCCGCAACTATATTTCAACCCTTAGTGACTAATCGTCTGTAGCAACGAGGTTAACAAACAGTGACTAATTGTTTGTAGCCACATCTCAACCCTCAATGACTAATTGTCTGTAGCCATGAGGTCCAACAACAGTGACTAATTGTCTATAGCCATGAGGTCCAACAATAGTGACTAATCTTTTGTAGCCAAGAGGTCCAGCAAACAGTGACTAATCGTTTGTAGCCACATCTCATCCCTCAATGACTAATCGTCTGTAGCCATGAGGTCCAACAACAGTTACTAATCTTTTATAGCCTCATATAAACCCTCAATGACTAATCGTCTGTAGCAATGAGGTTTAACAATAGTGACTAATCGTCTATAGCCACATCTCAACCCTCAATGACTAATCGTCTGTAGCCATGAGGTACACCAACAGTGACTAATCGTCTGTAGCTACATCTCAACCCTCAATAACTAATCGTCTGTAGCCACATCTCAACCCTCAATGACTAATCGTCTATAGCCAAGAGGTCCAGCAAATAGTGACTAATTGTTTGTAGCCACATCTCAACCCTCAATGACTAATCGTCTATAGCCAAAAGGTTCAGCAAACAGTGACTAATCATATGTAGCCACATCTCAATCCTCAATGACTAATTGTCTATAGCCATAAGGTCCAACAACAGTGGCTAATTGTCTGTAGCCACATCTCAACCCTCAATGACTAATCGTCTATAGCCATAAGGTTCACAGTTACTTTACCTCTGCAAGGTGCCGCATGTCGCCGAATCACTTTGGTTGGGTAAAGGTCATCCCAGGCTTGTTAGTATCCTCAATACAACAAGGGTGACACATGTTGCCAGGCCATCCTGTTTCAGAGAGGATCATTTTGACCGTCAGTCCCTCACTACAGTAAGGTGACACCTGTTGCCAGGCCACCCTGCTTTAGAGAGGGTCCTCTTGACCATACACATGAATCTTTTCAATTATTCGTTGGTCACCTTAACACAGCAAGATGCCACATGACAGTTTGCTTCAGGAAGGATCATCCCGACATCTTAATATCTTTTCAGTTTCCAACCATATTTCATAAACAAACATATGTCAATAACATCATATGCATGCCCATCATAATCCTCATTTATGTGTCATACCCATTTATGACTCATTAATCTCTAATCGTCATTACCTCCATGATGAAGTTATGCATTAATCAAGTACATCATTAATATCATGCATAATATCCTCACCATATCCTTTAACAAATATGTATTAATACACTTATCAACAATGCATACCTTATATCATGTGATCATCATGCATAATATATTAGCATAGGCATCAAATCAATATGCATTTCATCTATACATTGCACATATATATCATAGGCAATTCACGTACATATATCTCATAATAAAAGAATGGAATTAACATTACAATGTATCATATGTATATCTCCTATGCAATTTACTTACATAAGTCTCATTAATATGTATTTTTATCCATATATTAAACATACATCTCATCAATATGCAATATGTGATTTAATTTCTCATAATAAAAGGATGGAATTCACACTACAATGTATCATTAACATTTGTATATTAGTTCCCCTTAACATCATCCATTCATTGGAGTTCATTTAGAGCCTTCAAAGCGCAAAACAGAGCAAGTTCAGTCTCAAGCACAGCCATGCTTCAAGATGTGAAAACCATGCTAAAAAATCACAAAATAGTGAAGCACAGCCTGACCATGTCACCGAGCACGGTCGTGCTTTGGGTTTCTCTGCATTCTAGATTTCCATCCAATCAGACCTTCCTTCACTAAATAGACCATAACTCCCTCATTTTAACTCCGATTAAGGTAATTTTGGTGTCTATGGAAAGCTAAGATAATTATATACAACTCTTATGTTTATCACTTTAACAAATTACAGATAGAAACAGGTCCAAAAGGTGTCCAAAAACAGCATCGTGACTTTGTGCGTTAAATCTGACCTTTCTTCACGCATTAGGGCATATCACTTTCTTTTTAAATCCAATGAAGGTGATTCCAAAGGAATTAGAAAGCTAAGAAACAGGGCTACAACTCATATGTTAGACATATTTCCAAATTCGACATAAAACATAACACCCAAAATCAACCATTCAGAGAATTGATTTTCACCCTTTGCAAGCCCAAAATCAGCAAAAACATGTATGATCTATGCATCCAAACTCTTACTCTATATGGTTAAGCACAAATATACATCATGAATCATCAAAATAGGATATTTGAAACACTTATAGATCATTCAAAATACATGAAATTCCATGGAGAGATTAATGTCAAACCTACCAAAAACAAGATATTCTTCTTATTCTCAAGCCCTCCTTGGGTTTCCTTCTCTTGGATCACTTCCCCTTCTTCCTTTCTCTACAAATCCCTATACTTTCACCATAAAAAATGCCTCATGAAGCATCCCAAGATGAAGAGAAGATTGGATTAAACCTTAAGCATGCAAGACTCACCTTAGATCTTCACTTTGCTACCTTTCTTTCTCTCTTCTCTTCCTTCCTCTCCTTTTCTCGGTCTCTCTCTTTCTCTTCTCCCTTTGCACAGCCTCCTCCTTAGATTGGATATTTCCCCCTTGGCTTGGTCGACTTCTCCTCTAAGTCAAGGGAAAAAGCTTATTTTAATCCAAGCTTATCCAACAAGCTACTCCTTCCCTAACTAATAGCCCCCAAAAACTTGTAACTTGTTTTAATATATGGTCTCCAAGTTTTACTTCTAAATTCGTATTTTTTTGTCTTTTACTAAAAATACATTCCATATATTCTATTTAGAAATGTATTTTTGATATATGGTCTCTAAGTTTTACTTCTAAATAGAATATATGGAATGTATTTTTAGTAAAAGACAAACAAATACAAATTTAGAAGAAAAACTTGGATACCATATATCAAAACAAGTTACAAGTTTTAAATATCTTGGATCCATTATAAAAAATGACGGTGAAGTAGAGGAGGACGTAAACCATAGAGTTCAAGCGGGATGGATGAAATGGAGGAAAGCTTCGAGTGTCATTTATGATAGAAAAGTGCCACTCAAAGTTAAAAGAAAATTCTACCATACAGCTATAAGACCTGCCATACTGTATGGTACTAAATGTTGGGTGGTTAAAAAATAACATGAAGATAAACTCAATGTTGCACAGATGAGAATGTTGCGCTAGATGTATGGACACACTAGAAGAGATATGATTAGAAATGAGTGCATTAAAGAGAAAGTTGGGGTAGCACCTATTATGGAGAAGATGGTGGAATCTCATTTAAAGTGGTTTGGGCATGTATAGAGAAGACCTACATAAGCCTTAGTGAGAAGAGTAGATCATATGGAGAATAGTCCGATAGTTAGAAGTAGAGGAAGGCTAAAGAAAATAATTAGTAAAACTATTAAGAATGATTTAATAGATAGTAACCTATCTTTTGAGCTCATCTATAATAGGTCATTATGGCATCGTTTGATCCATGTAGTCGACCCCACCTAGTGGGAAAAGGCCTAGTTATTGTTGTTTTCCAGAAGACTAAATATGCAGATATTCTCTATGACCGGCTTTTAGCGTATGTTGGGTCTTGTTGGCTAAGATCTCGTTGAAAGTGTAACCACCCGCACCCATATTCCCATAACTGATTAATATAGATGAATAAGATATAGACATATATGTGTTTGATTTTTTGTACATACATTTTTAATTAATGATATGTATATGAACCTAGAATTGTATCAGTGTTAAAGGTATACCATAAACCTTAATTATGCTTAGTTAATTTAATTGAATGTTATTATGAGTTAAATAGTTATAAGTAAAAAGGTAAGGACTTCATGGAATTTTACAAATATACATATGTATATATATAAAAAAAAATGGAGTTGTTACATAATTGGTATTAGAGCAAGTCGATCCTAAATGGCCAGTGGGTGAATGGTTATCTGAATTGATCTTATAGTGTCTTGAATATGTTTATGGTTATGTTATGTGGGGGGATGAGTGATTTCATATAGGTAAGAAATATCTAGTGTTTCCTCTCTATATGCCGAGTTAGTGTTATGACTGCTATAAATATTTTTGAATTAACTATTAGACTTGATCAACTCAATAACAGCATAACTCTATTTTTGCCATAGTAGGATATGGTACCATCGAGGAGGAACCTTGCAAACAATACGAAAGAAACCCAGCACAACTTGGCTACAGCAATTCGAGACCAAGTCACAGCCACCAATCAAATTCTACAACATCTCCAAAATAGTAACAACCTGAATGGAGAAAATAATACAAACAACCAGGTGGTTGGAAATGATAATGGCCTATCTAAGTTATTGAGAACCAGACCATATTTTTTCCAAGGTGGCTATGACCCAACGGTAGCCGAAAGTTGGATAAGGGAATTGGAAAATATCTTCAAGGTGATGGGCTGCACTAATAAGTAACAAGTTATCTTTGCAGCATATATGCTGAAGGATAAAGCTGAGTGTTGGTGGCGAGGGGCCAGAGAGCTACTAACTCACCAAAAGAGGCAGATCACCTAGAAAGTGTTTAAGGATATTTTCCTAAAGAAGTACTTTCCATGTATTGTACAAGCCGAGAAGGAGATCGAATTTCTCCAACCTAGAAAGGGTAATATGTCAGTAGACTAATACATCGCTAAGTTCGAAGAGTTGTCTAAGTTTACCACAATCAAGTGCACTAAGTGCGAATGTATGCATGGTAACAATCCATGCTACATGGGACTAGATCTCTGCTTCAAATGCGGACAAAAGGGTCATTTTGCGAAGAACTGCCCACAGAATGTGGGGAACTAGCTAGAACAGAGGCCTCAAGTGAAAGGAAGGGTTTTCACCCTAAGCGTCCAAGAGGCTACTAAATTCTCTAAAATGATTCAAGGTATGTGTTACATCTATGGATTTGCTCTTATGGTGTTGTTTGACTTTGGTGTTAGTCATTCATTTATATCGAAAGAATGTATTAGGGAGCTTCAATATCCTATTTCTGAAACTCCCTATGAGATATCTGTAGTAACTCCCACAAGGGAAAGGGTCTTAACTTCCTATGTATGTAAAGATTGTCAGGTCACCATCCAGGAGAAAACTTTTTCTATAGACCTCTTCTGTCTACCTTTAAGAGGTATTAATGTCATTCTAGGGTTAGACTGGATGTCTAGAAATCGGGTCTTGCTAAATTGTTGTACTAAGACCATTGAATTTCTACCTCTTACTCCACAAGAGGAGATGTAGTTATTAATGCTAAATGCCAATCAAGTCAATCAGGAGTTGAAGAGTGGAGTACTTGGTTACATTCTCTTGTGTTTATCAAACCTAGAAGTCGAACCAATGTTAAATGAAATTCCAATAGCTAATGAGTTTTCTAAAGTATTTCCACCAGATATTCTAAGCTTACCTCCCGAGAGAGAGATAGATTTCTCTATTGATCTCTTACCCAGGACAAGGCCTATCTCTATTGCACCTTATAGAATTGCCTCGAAAGAACTACAGGAACTCAAGAAATAGTTAGAGGAATTGTTAGACAAGAAATTCATTAGACTGAGTGTATCACCTTGGGGAGCTCTTGTATTGTTTGTTAAGAAGAAAGACGGGAGCCTGAGACTATGCATAGATTAAAGGCAGCTGAATAAAATGACTGTAAAAAACAAGTACCCTCTCTCTAAAGTAAATGATTTATTGGATCAACTAAAAGGAACCTAAATCTTATCAAAAATTGACTTGAGATCGGGATACCATTAGATTAAGATTAAGGAGAAGGATGTACCAAAAACAACCTTCAAGACTAGGTATGGGCACTATATGTAACATCCCTAATTTTGTTTATTTTATTAATAAAGGTACATAAATATTTAATTAAGGAAATAAAATATATTAGATAATTTTTAGATATCTAAGGAAGTATAAGTCTTAGAAATTTTTCACCTTATGTCTATGCATAGAAAATGACTCTAACATTAAGGGAATAAGTATAGAGAGAAAACTTAAGAGGAAAATTAAAATTAACATACTAAAGAAAGGTGAAATTCTTGGCTAAGGAAGATACATTTTTGGGAAGTAAGTAAAAGTATTAAAATTTCAAGAAGATTGGATTAGGGTAATTTTTTTCAAATTCAAGAGGTAGAGTTCCAAAGTTTTACATCTCTACCCATACATTAGGCTTTCACCTATGGACACTCCATATAGAGTTTTTTTCATTTCACATGAGTTTCTAGCAAGCCAATTAGATAGCCCAAGCAAGAGATAAAACATTGACTTGGATTAGGATATAGAAGTTGGACCGATAGCCCAAAAATCATGAAAATGTGACCAAACCCTCATGGAAAGGTAGAATTTCAGCCAAAGCAAAGGAAATAGGCAAGAATAAGCCTAAATCAAAGAGGAAAATATAAGAACCATGTTCGAAAATAGTAGTGTAATAATAATCAAGATTAGGTCACATGGCATTAGGACAAAACATCTATATCCTACATTTATAATTTCAACAAGTAGGTAATAATACATAGTATTATGAAAAAATATCCTTATCTTACACAACTATTTTTATCCAAGCAAGGGAGACTCAAGGGATAAAATTTTGTCACTTAGAAAGGCAAACCTATCATACTTGTGGGAGAAAAAAGAAAAAGGAAATTAATCCCTAAATCAAAGGGACCTTGTCCCTTGTCTTAAGAACATTTTATCATATTTTCAAATACAAATCTCCTTTTACTATGCATATCTTGACTAAGGGAGAGGAAGACAAGAACATGAGTTGTCTTTCCTAAAAAGAAAACAACCAAGTGTATCCTAATTGTGATAAGGTAGACCCATGATTATGAGAGTTGAACCACTTGACAGTTTATTTAAGCAAAATCCACCCTTATAACATAATAATTTCATCCAAGTGAGGGAGAGGAAAAATAGAAGGAAGGTAAAGTGAGGAAATGAGAGAAAGAGAGGAGAAGATAGGAAGGAAGAAGAAGAAGTCTAAAGGACTAAGTATTCAAGGTAAGTTAGCTTAATCTTCACTTGAATCCATCTTTTCTCTTCATCCTTCAGGTTCAAAACTCACCCTCCTTCTCTTATTTAAGTTACTGGAAAAGCTAAGGGAAAAGGGAAATCTTGCTACTTCCTTCAAGGGGAAATAAGAAAAAGAATTCACTAAGTGAGTTAGGGAGATCTTTATGTAAGTTTAACAATATCTCTTTTTGAATAAAACCTTTGAAATTTGTAACATTTATATGTAATTTTGATCTTAGAACTTTGATGAAATTTACAATGTTTGCTACTGTGATGATTGGCCATGGATGTTGCTATATAATGTTACATATTGATCTTGCATGTAATGAATGTTTTGAATACTTTGGTTGGTATGACAAGTTCTTCATAGATATGGCTATGGGTTTCAAAAATTTAGGATTTTATGTAGTTGTTAAGTATATTTAAATGTGGTGAAAATTTGATAGAATATGATTAGATTGATAAAATGAGTATGGTCTTAAAAATTTAGAAGAAGAACATGAGAAATTTTTTATGGGAAACATCCTTAGTGAGGCATGATTTGATTTTGTTTTTCTTTTGAAGTGGATCATGGAATATGTTCAATTAAGTAAGAAATATAATTAAATGTTGAGATGAGTAATTCTTTGGTTAGGTGGAAATTTGGAAGAAAAATATAAGAGGACTTAATAAAAGGATGAACTAGAACTTTAGGAAAGTCTAGGCTAAGAAAATTATATTTCGTAGTAACCAAGGATATTTGGAATTTTGGGAAGAATAGGTTGGGAATTAAAAGAAATGGTTAACACAAAAAATATAGATATATGTTTCATAGATTTTTTGGCACTAAAATCACTCAATTTTGATTCTATATAAGGGAGATATGGTCAGATTAGTAAGCAATGGTCAGAAACTAGCTAACCAGGGAAGAATACGTTAAGTATGCTTCTGCGTTTAAATTTATGGGAAACATATGAAGGGAATTAAATGAAATTTTTAACATAATAAATATAGATATATGTCTCACAGATCTATGGGTTTTGAAATCACTTAATTTGGAGTCCATATGAGGAAGATATGGCTCCTTAATGAGTACAGGTCATAATCAGTCTAGAATCCAGGGTGGTAAATGTAAGCGTTTTGGTTTTTTATTTTTTGGGAGTAATTCGTAAGGAATCTAAAGAAATTATAAACATGAAATTTTTAGATAATTATCTTATCTTTTTAAAATACTATGGAATCACCTCAATTGGAGTTTATATGAGGGAGATATGGTTGAATAAGTGAGGAAAGGTCACAGAACACGGTCAAACCGTGTTCTGGGTTGCTTCAGCACGGGTAGAATGTGTTCAGAGTTGTTTTTGAGTATGTTTGAAGTATTTTTCAAGCATGGTCATGTCCTAGAAAATGGCTAGGCCGTGTTAGGAGAAGAATTCCCTATAAAATTTGTGAGAACATTTGTTGGAAATGATATAAATAGGAGGAAAGTAACTAGAGGCCAAGCATAAACAAAATGAAAAGATGAAATAATATTTAAAAAAGAAGAAGAATCTATATATAAAAATAATAAATCACTGGTGTATGCCCTAGCCATTGCCATTGCATGAACTCCTTACCATCTTAAGTGTGTAATTTTGACATTGAAATATTTTATAAAGTGATATTCGAAAGTGGTTATGATCATGACATGATTGTATTTTACCAATGATTTTTGGTAGTGATTATGCTTTGATGATAAATTATGGCATGTGAGTATGATGATCATACTTGTTATTGAAATCATATTTTGGGCTATTAACATGAAAAGAAAAGAAAAGAGACAAAAACAGTCACATGGCGGTCTATATGGTGCACCAGTAGGGGACGCCTTACTCACGGCTATGATTATGTTAATGAGAAAAGAAAGAGAAAGTGTGCCATGTCAGACGGAGCGAGAAAATCCCGTATTGGAGAGTAGAAAGTACTCATCCTAATCGAGGTAGCTTGATATGAAAATAAGTTGATAGCCATCATATAACATTATGAAAATAGTTATTCATGCCATACATGTCATTACTGTATGATTTTTATATGCATAGATAAAGTGCATTCATGTAACCTAAGATATTTATTGTAGCTTATACATAGGAACATGACATGATGAGCTATATTTATGATAATTTTGATTTATTGTTGAACCTATTGGGATTTAGTTCTTACTACTTTTCCATATCATGTTCAGAAGACTAAATATGTAGATATTCTCTATGACCGGCTTTTAGCGTAGTTGGGTCGAGTTGGCTACGATACTGGTGAAGGTGCAACCTCTCGTACCTATATCCCCAGAACTGGTCAATATGGATGAATAAGATATAGACATATATGTGTTTAATTTTTGTACAGATGTTTTTAATTAATAATGTGTATGTGAACCCAAAATTGTATCAGTGTTAATAGTATACCATAAATTTTAATTATTTTTGGTTAATTTAATTGAATGTTTATGAGTTAAATATTTAGAAATAAAAAGGTAATGACTTCATGGGATTTTAAAATATATATATATATATATATATATATATATATATATATATATATATATATGTAAAAAAATGGAGTTGTTACACTATTAGTTTCTTGTAATGTCCTTCCGGTTGACAAATGTACCTGCATTTTTTATGAATTACATAAATTGCATTTTTCAACCCTACCTAGATCAATTTGTGATAGTGTTCATTGATGACATCTTGATATACTCTAAGAGTGAGAAAGAACATGAACAACATCTCTGAATCGTGCTGCAAGTGCTGAAAGAGAAAAAGTTGTATGCCAAATTGGAGAAGTGTGGATTTTGGTTGACAAAGGTGAAGTTTCTCGGACATCTCATCTCCAATAGAAGGGTAGTTGAAGACCCTAGCAAGATGGAAGCAGTGATTAAGTGGGAAAGACCAAAGATGGTTACAGAAGTGAGAAGTTTCTTGGACTTGGCCGGATACTATAGGAGATTTATAGAAAACTTCTCTCGCATAGCCTTACCATTGACTAACTTGACCAGGAAGGGAAGTCCTTTCAAATGGACTTATCAATGTGAAGCTATATTTCAGGAGCTTGAGACAAGATTGACCATTCCTTCTATTTTAATTATTCCAAACCCCACAGGACATTTTGAATTGTATAGTGATGTTTCAAAGAAAGAGTTGGGGTGTGTGCTAATGCAAGAAAAGAGAGTAGTTGCTTACGCCTCTGGGAAACTAAGACCCCATGAAAGAAATTATCCAACCCATGATCTTAAATCGGCTGCGGTGGTGTTTGCCTTAAAGATTTGGCGACACTATTTGTACGGGGTAACATTTGAAGTATATTGTGAACACAAGAGTCTTAAGTTTCTTTTTTATTAGGAGTTAAATATGAGGCAATGAAAAATGGGAAGAATTTCTCAATGACTACAAGTTTGAGATAAAGTATCATCCAAGAAAGGTGAATGTTATAGCTGATGCCTTGAGTCAGAAATCTATACACATAAGTCAGATGAAGGTGTATGAGATGCAGATGCTAGAAGAGTTACAAAATTTAAAGTAGGTCACTACTCGTACCCCAAAGAAGCTAATCATCAATGGGTTAAGTATAGAGTGTGATATTAGAGCCAAGATTAAAGAGGCTCAAACTCACGACCAATACTTACAAGCTCACAAAGAATAAGAGGATTTTTTTGTCTTGGAAGATTGAGTAATCATATATCAAGGAAAGGTTTATGTCCCTCAAGAATAAGAGTTGAGGACTAAAATCCTGCAGGAAGCACATCAGAGTAAGTACACAGTTTATCTTGGATCCACTAAAATGTATCAAGACTTAAAGAAGATGTACTAATGGCCAAGGATGAAAAAGGACATTATTGAGTTTGTGGCGAAATGTTTAATTTGTCAAAAGGTGAAGGTAAAGCATCAAAAGGATGTAGGATTTCTACAACCTCTTGAGATCCCTAAATGGAAATGGGATAGTATTTCGATGGATTTTATGGTAGGCTAACCTATGACTTCAGTTGGACATAATTCTATCAGGGTAATAGTAGACAGATTAACTTAATCTACTCACTTTCTGTCCATAAAAAATAACTATTCACTAGACAAATTGGCCCAGTTGTATATCTAGGAAATAGTTAGACAACATGGAATTCCCTTAAATATCATTTCTGATAGAGATCTGAGGTTCACGTTGAAGATTTGGAAGGCGTTGCAGGAAACTTTTGGAACCCAGTTGTGATTCAGTACTGCCTACCATCCCCAGACTGACGGGTAGACAGAACGGATTATTCAAACCCTAGAAGATATGTTGAGGGCCTGTGTGATAGAGCAAGGTACAATATTGGATAAGTACCTATCTTTAGTGGAGTTTACTTATAATAATAGTTATCACCCTAGTATTAAGATAGCCCCCTATGAAGCTTTATACAGTAGAAAGTGTCGATCTCCACTATGTTGGTTTGAGGTAAGAAAAAAGAACTTGATGGGTCCTGATCTAGTTTAACAAACCACTGAGCAAATCAGGATAATATGAGATAAAATACTTACAGCTCAGAGTCGGCATAAGAGTTACTATGATAAGAGACATAGACCTATGAAGTTTGAGGAAGGAGACTATGTATTTCTGAAGATTTTCTCGACTACTAGAGTTGGTAAGTCTCTCAAGACTAGAAAGCTAAGTCCACAATTTTTGGGACCTTACCAAATTCTGAAGAAAATGGGAACATCAGCATATCAAGTTGCCCTCCTACCTAATTTGTCCAACTTGCATAATGTTTTCCATGCATCACAGCTCTGAAAGTATCTTCCAGATTCCTCACATGTAATACGGAATGAATCAATCCAAATAAAGAAGAACATGACATACCAGCTAGTATCGGCATCCATATTGGACACCGACATGAAGAAATTGAAGAATAAAACAATTCCTCTAATTAAGGTGTTATAGAAATTTTTGACTTCGAAAGAATTAATTTAGGAGTTGGAAGAAGTCATGAGAAAGAAATATTCGCAATTGTTCTTATTAGGTAATTTTTAAAACTTTGAGGACAAAATTTATTTTAGGGGGAGAGAAATGTAACATCCCTAATTTCGTTTCTTTTATTAATAATGGTACATAAATATTTAATTAATTAAATAAAACTTATTAAACAATTTTTTGATATCTAAGAAAAAAATATAAGCATTAGAAATTCTTCAACTTATATGTATGCATAGAAAATGTTTCTAACATTATGGGAATAGGTAAAGAAAGAAAACCTAGTAGAAAAAAATTAGAAATAACTTCCTAAAGAGAGATGAAATTCTTGGGTAAGAAGATAAACTTTTGGAAGTAAAGGTCTTAAAATTTCAAGAAGATTAGATTAAGGAAAATTTTCCTAATTCAAGAGTTAGAGTTCCTAAGTTTAACATCTCCACCCATACATTGGACCTTAACCTATAGACACTTCATAGATTTTGTTTTTCCACTTCACATGAGTTTCTAGCAAGCCACTTGAATAGCTCAAGCAAGAGATATAACATAAACTTGGACTAGGATATAGAACTTGGACTGATAGAACAAAAATCATGAAAATGTGACCAAACCCTCCATGAAATGTAGAATTTTAGCCAAAGCAAAGGAATTGGGCAAGAATCAGCCCAAATCCAAGAAGAAAAAATAAGAACCATGTGAAGAAATAATAATGTAATAATAATCAAAATTAGGTCACATGGCATTAGAACAAAACATCTATATCTTACACTAATAGTTTTAGCAAACCCTATAATGATATAATAGGTAATAATACATGGCATTAGGACAAAACATCTATATCCTACATTCATAATTTCAGCAAGTAGGTAATAATACATGGCATTATAACAAAACATCCCTATCATACACAAATAATTTCAGCCAAGCAAGGGAGACTCAAGGGCTAAAAATTTGCAACTTAGAAAGGCAAATCAATCATACTTGAGTGAGACAAAAGAAAAAAGAAATAAATCCCTAAATCAAAGGGACCTTGTCCCTTGTCTTAAGAACATTTTATCATGATCAAAATATAAATCTCTATATATTATGCATATCTTGACTAAGGGAGAGGAAGACAAGAACATGAGTTGTCTTCCTCCAAAAAGCAGCCAAGTACATCCTAATTATGATAAGGTAGACCTATAATTATGAGAGGAGGATCACTTGATAATTGATTTAAGCAAAAACCACCCTTATAAAATTATAATTTTGTCCAAGTTAGGGAGAAGAAAAACTAGAAGCAAGGTAGAGTGAGGAAAGGAGGGAAAGAGAAGAGAAGAGAGGAAGGAAGAAGAAGGAGAAGTTTAGAGGACTAAGTACTTAAGGTAAGTTATCTTAATCTTCACTAGAATCCATCTTTTCTCTTCATCCTTGGGGTTCAAAACTCACCATCCCTCTCTTATTTAAGCTGCTAGAAAAGATAAGGGAAGGGAGGAATCTTGCCACTTCCTTCACGAGAAAACAAGAAAAAGAATTCACTAATTGAGCTAAGGAGATCTTTACGTAGGTTTAACAATATCTCTTTTTGATGAAAAGCATAGAAATTTATAACATTTATATGAGATTTTGATCTTAGAACTTTTATGAAATTTACAATATTTTTCACTTTGATGATTGGCCATGAATGTTGCTATATCATGTTACATGTTGATCTTACATATGATGGATGTTTTGAATATTTCAGTTAAAGTGAAAAGTTTTGCATAGGTATGGCTATGGGTGGCAAAATTTTATGGTTTTTTATGCAGCTGTTATGTATATTTGAATGTGGTGAAAAATTGATGTAATAAGATTAAATGTAAATTAGGAATAAAATGGAAGAAGACGTAATAAAATATTACACTAAAACCTTATGAAGGTTTTGGTTAGAAAACTGGATTTCAAAGTAACCAAGGAAGCTTCTATTTTTGAAATTCTAGGAAGAATAGGTTAGGGAACTAAAAGAAATGGAAAACATGACATATATATATATATATATATATATATATATATATATATATATATATATATATATATATATATATATATAAATTTTTAGCCACTTGAATCATTCAATTTGAAATCCATATGACGGAGATAGTTAGATTAATAAGCAGTGGATAGAAACTAGCTAACCAAGGAAGAATCTGTTACTAGAGGCCAAGCATAAAAAATATGAAAAGATGAAAATAATATTTAAGAAAGAAGAAGATTCTTATAAATGGAAATAAAAAGTAACTAGTGTATGCCCTAGCCATTGCCATTGCATGAACTCCTTATCATCTTAAGTGTGTACTTTTGACATGGAAATATTTTATAAAGTGATATTTGAAAATGGTTATGATCATGACATGATTGCATTTTACCAATAATTTTTTGTAGTGACTATGTTTTGATGATAAATGATGGCATGTGAGTATAATGAACATACTTGTTATTGAAATCATATTTTTGGCTATTAATGTGAAAATAAAAGAAAAGAAAAGAGATGAGTACAGTCACAAAGTGGTCCGTGTGGTGCCCCAGTAGGGGACGCCCTACTCAGGGCTATGACTAAGATAATGAGAAAAGAAAGACAAAGTGTGCCATGTTGGATAAAAATTAAGTGATTTCAATGGCTAAAAATTTGTGAGTCATATATCTATATTTTTCATACCAACCATTCCTTTTAATTCCCAACAAAATTATCTCAGAAATTCAAACACAAAAGCTTACCTAACATATTCTTCCCTGGTCAACAAGTTTTTGACCATATCTCCCTCATATTGATTCCAATTTGAATGATTCTAGGTGTTAAAATTTCGTGAGACATATATCTATATTTTTTATGCTAAACATTTCTTTTAATTTCCTACATATGTTTCCCAAAAATTTAAACACAGAAATTTACCTAACAGATTCTTTCCTAGTTTACCATTTTCTAACTATTGCTTATTAATTGGACCATATCTCCCTCATTTAAACTTCAAATTGGATGATTCTAATGGCTACAAATCTGTGAGACATATATCTACATTTTTCATGTTCATCATTTCTTTTAATCTCTAACTGATTCTTCCCAGAATTTTAAAATAAAAGCTTCCCCGGTTACTCCAAAATCCATTTTTCTAACCAAAACCCTTTTAAAGATTCTACTTCATCCTTTTATAAAATCCTCTTCCATTTTCTATCTAATTTCCATCTAACCATAAGATTACTCATTTCAACATTTTAATTAGATTACTTACACTTAATTTAACATATTCCATCATCCTCTTCTCAAGAAAACATAAAATCAAATCATGTATTATTAAGGGTGTTCCCAATAAAAATTTCTTATGGTCTTCTTCTTGGTGTTAAAGGCTATATTAATTTTATCAATCTAACCATATCCCATCAATTTTTTACCATATTTAAATACACATAACAGCAGCACAAAACTGTAAAATTTTGCCACTCATAGCCATACCTATTCAGAACCTTCCACACCAACCTAGGTATTCAAACATACATCACATGCAAGATCAACATGTAACATGATATAGCAACATCTGTAACATCCTTAATTTCGTTTCTTTTATTGATAAAGGTACATAAAAAATTTAATTAAGGAAATAAAATTTATTAGACAATATTTTAGATATCTAAGGAAATATAATCCTTAGAAATTCTTCACCTTAGGTATATGCATAGAAAATGTTTCTAACATTAAGAGAACAAATAAAGAAGGAAAATCTAATAGGAAAGAAATTAGAAATAACATACTAAAGAGATGCAAAATTCTTGGATAAGGAAGATAAATTTTTAGAAACAAGTAAAGGTCTTAAAATTTCAAAGAACATTGAATTAGGGTAATTTTTCCTAATTCAAGAACTATAGTTACTAAGTTTAAAATCTTTACCCATACATTGGGCTTTTACCTATGGACACTTCATATAGAGTTTTTCCACTTCACATAAGTTTCTAGCAAGCCCATTGGATAACCTAAACAAGAAATTAAACATAGACTTGGACTAGGATATAGTAATTTCACAAATAGCCCAAAAATTATGAAAATGTGACCAAGCCCACCAAGAAAGGAAGAATTTTATCCAAAGCAAAGAAAATGGGTAGGACAAGCCCATAATGGGTAGGAATAAGCCCAAATCCAAGAGGAAAACTAAAATAAAATAAATTAGATGATGATATAATAATAAGAATAAAGATTAGGTTACATGGCATTAAGACAAAAAAATTTAGCAAGTGGTGTGATTCTACATTCATCACTTAAGCAAGTGGCATGATAATACAAGGCTTTAGGACAAAAACATCTATATCCTACACTCATAATTTTAGCAAGTGGTATGATAATACATGGTATTAGGACAAAACATTCATAGCCCACACAAATAATATCAACCAAATAATGAAGATTCAAGGGCTAGAAATTTGCCACCTAAAAAGGCAAACCTATCATACTTGTTTAAGACAAAAGAAAATGGAAATGAATCCCTAAATCAAAGGGACCTTGTCCCATATCTTAAGAACATATTATCATAATTTTCAAAATACAAATCTCCTTTTCCTATGCATATCTTGACTAAGGAAGAGGAAGACAAGAACATAAGTTGTTTGTTTTCCAAAAATTCAACAAAGTGTATCCTAATTGTGATAAGGTAGACCCATGATCATGAAAGGTGAATTATTTGGTGGTCTATATAAGAAAACCCACCCTTACAACATTAGAATTTCGTCCAAGTGAGGGAGAGAAAAAAAATAGAAGCAAGGTAGAGTGAGGAAAGGAGAGGAAGAAAGGAAGAAAGAGGAAGGAGAAGTCTAAAAGACTAAGTGCTCCAAGTAAGTTTAACAATATTTCTTTTTGAAGAAAACTTTTGAAACTTATAAAATTTGTATGAGATTTTGATCTTACAACTTTTATGATTGGTCATGATGTTGCTATATCATGTTACATATTGATCTTGCATGTGATGTATGTTTGAATACTTAGGTTGGTGTAGATAGTTCTGCATGGTTATGGCTATGGGTGGCAGAATTTTAAGCTTCGGTATTTTAATTTCTGGGAACAATCTATAAGGAATTAAAATAAATGGTTAACATAAGAATTAAAGATAAATGTGTCATGGAATTTTAGCCACTGTAATCATTCCATTTGGAGTCCATATGAGGTAGCTATGGTCTGATTAGTAGTCAAAGGTCAGAAAATGAATCATCAGGGAAGAATATGTTAGGATAGCTTCGGTAATTTAATTTCTGGGAATTATTGGTAGGGAATTAAAATAAATGGTTAACATAAGAATTAAAGATATGTATGTCATGGAATTTTAGCCACTGGAATCATTCAATTTGGAGTCCATATGAGGGAGATATGAGCCGATTAGTAGACAAAGGTCAGAAAATGGGTCATCAGGGAAAAATATGTTAGGATAGCTTCGGTATTTTAATTTCTGAGAAGTATCTGTAAGGAATTAAAATAAATTATTAACATAAGAATTAAAGATAAATGTGTCATGGATTTTTAGGCACTGGAATCATTCAATTTGAAGTCCATTTGAGGTAGATATAAGCTGATTAGTAAGCAGAGGTCAGAAAATGTTTATTCAGAATATGTTATTAAAGCTTTAGTTTTTGAATTTCTGGAAAATATTCTGTAGGTAGTTAAAATCGTACGCCAAGATAACAATTATAGATATAGGGCTCATGGATTTTTACCAACTGGAATAACTCAATTTGGAGTTCAAATTTGGGAGATATGGTCTAATTAGTCAGTAAAGGTCAGAACTTACACGAGAAGAAATAATCTGTACATTTAGGGAGTAATATCACCTTGATTTCTTAATATTTCGCTACAATGTTCAACATAATAGTTTTAGATAATTGTTTTATCTTGAAATTGACACTAAGATCACCTACATCAGAGTTAAATTGAGGTAGTTATGCTCTGATTAGTAAGAGAAGGTTAGATAGGATGAAAACCTGCATCAAGAAAATAAAGAAATAAAATTAGTATTTTAAAAAGAAGATGAATCTTAACAAATGACTAGTATAGCCATAGCCATTGCCATTGCATGAACTTACTACCATTTTAAGTGTGTAATTTTTAACATGGAATTTACCCTAGTACTCATATAAATTTACAAGAAGTTTTGAAAGTGCCGGTTTTATTTGAAAAATCTTAGTATGCTCCGTGGTTGCAGTATTTTCACATCAGAAAAGAATTATTCTAGTTACTGGAAAACAAAATTGTGATTTGTGAAAAGTGCATGTCTAAGAAAAGCTCTGGCAAGGAAAGACATGGTACTTAAGTGTGTCCATTAGTGACCCACCTCTCTTTCCTGGGAACTTTTCTGGTGCACTGTTTACAGACTACAATTACTATCCAGTTACCAAGGTATTAGTATGGAATTTTGACATGGAAATTTTTTATAAAGTGATATTTTAAATGGTTATGTTCATGGCATGATTACCAATGATTTATGGTAATAGTTATATTTTGATGAACATACTTGTTATTGAAAGCATATTTTTGGCTATCATTGTGAAAAGAAAAGAAATGAGCACGGTCACATGGCAATCCGTGTGGTGCACCAGTAGGGGACGCCCTACCAACGGTTATGATCATGTTAATAAGAAAAGAAAGAGAAAGTGTGCCATGTCGGACGGAGCGAGATAAGCCCGTACCGAAAAGTAGAGAATACTTACCCTGATCGGGGTAGCTTGAAGTAAGAATAAGTTGATAGCCATCATATGAAATTCGAAAAATAGTTATTCATGCCATACATGTCATAACTGTATAATTTTCATGTGCATGATAAAGTGCATTCATGTGACCTAAAGATATTTTCTGTAGTTTATACAGCTGAACATGACGTGATGAACTATATTGATGGTAAATTATGATTTATTGTTGAACTTACTGGGATTTAATTCTCACTATATTTCCATATCATGTTCAGAAGAATAAATATGCAGATATTCTCTATGACACTTATTATCTCTGTACGTTGGATCGAGGTGCCCTACCTTGGCCAACTTCCAGTTATTTCTGATGTAACTGTCGTAGATGTAACTGAGATTCCGGTGGACGTGCCACCCGAACCAGTGTCCCCGGAAGTAGTCGATATAGATGATTAGAACTAATATGTATCTTTGTACAAATGTTTGTAAAATAATGGTGTGTAGTTTGTAAAATAATAGTGTGTATGGAAACTCAGTATTGTATAAATTAAATAAATGTTATATTGAGTTAAGTTGTAACGAGGTAATAACTTCATGGTATTTAAAAAAAAAAATTTACATAAATGGAGTTGTTACAACATCCATGGCCAATCATCAAAGTAGAAAATACTGTAAATTCCATCAAAGTTCTAGGATAAAAATTCCATATAAATGTTATAAATTTCAAAGCTTTTCTTCAAAAAGGGATATTGTTAAACCTACCTAAAAATCTCCCTAACTCATTTAGTGAATTCTTTTTCTTGTTTCCTCTTGAAGGAAGTGGCAAGATTCCTCCCTTCCTTTTTCCAGCAACTTAAATAATAGAAGAAGGGTGAGTCTTAAACCCCAAAGATGAAGAGAAAAGATTGATTCAAGTGGAAATTAATCTAACTTACCTTGAGTACTTAGTCCACTAGACTTCTCCTTCTTTTTCCTTCCTCTCTTCTCCTCTCTTTCTCTCCTTTCCTCACTCTACCTTGCTTTAGTTTTTCACTCTCCCTCACTTGGAAGAAATTCTAATGTTATAAGATTGGTTTTTGCTTAAATAAATTATCAAGTGGTCTTCCTCTCATAATCATGGGTCTACCTTATCATAAGTAAGATGCACTTGGTTACTTTTTAAGGGAAGACAAATCATGTTCTTGTCTTCCTCTCCCTTAGTCAAGATATGCATAGCAAAAAGTGGATTTGTTATTTGAAAAGTATGATAAAATGTTCTCAAGACAAGAGGCAAGGTTCCTTTGATTTATGGGTTCTTTTTCTTTTTCTTTTGTCTCACTTAAGTATGATAGCTTTACCTTTTTAAGTGGAAAATTTCCAACCCTTGAGTCTTCCTTACTTGGCTGAAATTATTTGTGTAGAATAGGAATGTTTTGTCATAATGCCATGTATTATTACCCACTATATCATCACATGGCTTGCTGAAATTATGAGTGTAAAATATAGATGTTTTGTCTTAATGCCATGTGACATAATCTTGATTATTATTACACTACTATTTCATCACATGATACTTATTTTTTCCTCTTGTATTTAGGCTCATTCTTGCTCATTTCCTTTGCTTTGGCTGAAATTCCTACCTTTCATTAAGGGCTTGGCCACATTTTCATGATTTTTGGGCTATTGGTCCAATCTCTATATCCTAATCCAAGTCTATGTTATATCTCTTGCTTGGGCTATCCATTTGGCTTACTAAAAACTCATGTGAAATGAAAAAACTATATATGAAGTGTCCATAGGTGAAAGCTCAAATGTATGGGTGGAGATGTTAAATTTAGGAACTCTAACTCTTGAATTAGGAAAAATTACTCTAATCTAATCTTCTTAAAATTTTAAAACCTTTACTTACTTCCAAATATTTATCTTCCTTACCCAAGAATTTTGTCTCTCTTTTGGATGCTATTTCTAATTTTTCCTATTAGGTTTTCTCTCTTTACCTATTCCCTTAATGTTAGAAACATTTTCTATGCATACACATATGATAAAGAATTTCTAAGGCTTATATTTTCTTAGATATCTAAAAATTGTTTAATAAATTTTATTTCCTTAATTAAATATTTATGTACCTTTATTCATAAAAGAAACGAAATTAGGGATGTTACAAAAAAAGGTCATGCTTATATGACACATTCATGCTTGAAAACTAATGGTGAAAGCTCTATTGAGGCTCTAATACCATGTCAAGAACAATTTTAATTCAAAAGCTTAAGTTGTTGAGTGAAGGTCTACCAATGGTTTTTATTATGATCTCTAATATGTCCTACCCCCAAAAAACTCGTTTAAGCTTTTTTCTCTCTCTTTTTTGTTTATTTTTAAAGGAATGGGGGTTGGTCAAAATCAAACCCTTGATCGCTTGGATGTAGAGTCTTTGATACCATGTAAGAGTTTGAAAAGTAGTAGAAGAAAAGTAGAGAAATTAGAGAAAAGAATAAGGAAAAGTTAAAATTGAAACCCTGATTCTCATTAATTAATCTGCAATACATTAGTGTTATAAATACACTTTAGCCACTCTAACTATGGCTAACTACATTTTAACTTAACTAATAAGCAAATTACTACTCAGTAACTAACTCAACTAATTGTTAACTCCATTAATTGCCAGAGGATCATGTAAACATTGCCAAACACACAAGTGTATCATGTTTATGTTATTCCCTCTTATTTTAATTTTGCCACTCGATTAAATTTTATGAACTTCCATTTGAACACATGAATGAACTTGAGGTTGGGAACTGACTCATGTGAACTTCCTTTACGCTTATCTATTTTGAGACCATTTTTTATATCGATTAATTTAGTCAAATTTTTGAAGTGTGTATGCCATTTTAGTTTGAATTCCTAGTTCATGATATGGGTATGATTGTTCACTTATTTTGAGGTCTCTGGCTTAGGATGCCAAACTCATTTTGAGTTTTGTGTATTACCTCTACCCTATTTTTAGGTTCTATTAGTTACCTTTGCTCTATCATGAATATAATTTCATTTGGTTTCTATTTGAATGGTTAGATTTTTGTTGTGTGAGTTAATATCCAAGGGGAAACTTTATGGTATTGGGTCTAGTTGTTATATGCTAGGATTTTGGGTGCTTGAAAGTACCATAGTTCATGGCATCCTTATTTTTCTTCCATATGAAACCACTTTTAGTTTATGTGGGAACACAACTCACCATTTCATGTTTCATGTTATTTTCTATTAAAAGAGGTTAGAAAGAATTTTGGTACAGCTTAAGTGTTGGTTTTCTTGTTCTCCTAATTGGCTATTTTAGTGGTTGATTAGGTTTAGCATAATTTTGCTCCTTCCCAAGGCAAGTTTTTCATTTTAGGCTAAATAGTTTATATAAAGAAAGGTTGCCATGTTTTGGTTATGTAAAGGATATGCATATTTTTGCTCCTTCCCATGACATTTTTTTGGTTGCGTCATTTTGGTTTTGAGCAATCAGTATTTGCAAATTGGATCTTGAAGCATGTGAATTTTTTTTAATCTCTCTACTTCAAGTACCGTATTTCAGATTGTGTGGCCTTCATGATGAATCATGTTTTCATGGTTTTAGCTTTTGAAACTTTTTGATCTGAATTGATTTGAATATGTCTCCAATTCAATATATGCATGAGTGACACAACGAGTTAAGCATCAAGATGAGCACACTCAGAATAAAAAGAGAAATTCTCTTAAAATTTAATTAATAAAAAAAAATTCTGAATTGTACATAAAATATCTTATTTATAGGACTATAATTAATAATCACAGTTCTAGTAAGAAAAATTAACATAACATAAAAAATACTAGAAAATAATTGCAATAGGAAACACAAACTAAAATAAAGAGAATAAAAAGAATAAAATAATCAAAATATCTAAAACAACCTTAAAGAAATTATGAAAATATGCAAACCAAGCGTTTGGGCTTCTTTTAATACTCAATTTGGCCTAACAAATTATTCGAAATACACTCTACGTCAATGAGGTAGATGTAAATTAATTTTCTTTAAGGTTAGGTTTGGCTAAATGCCTTCCATTTGTTTTGATGCTTGATGGACTTTCCTTTATAATGTAACTTAAAGTTTTTTTGTTCCTTCCTTTCTATGTGCATTTTGAGCTTTTAGTCTGCATTTGAATTCTTCTCTTTTCATGTGTTGTGATTTGGATTTTCTTTCCCTCAAAGGTTGTCATCTTGTGCTTGACTTTGCTAGCAGTGTTTTTGGCTTTTTCTCTTGCCATATGTTGAGCATTTAGAAAATTTCTTTTGAGTTATGCTTTGGTCTATTTTAGTGTTGGGTAGAGTGATTTGAGTTGCTGGAAGTTATCTCTCACACTCGTATAATCATGTTTTTTTATGTTGGGTTGAGATTTAGGCTGCCTATATTACTTATGCTCATATGCTTGTCTTTAATTAATCTACTCAAAGATCTAGCTTCAGATAATGCCAAGTATATTTATGGAATCCATTTTTTGTTTTAGATGAAGTTAGGTAACTTATTTTCCAATTTCTCTTCCCTTTCCAATAACCATCATTTTATATGGATCTTCTGATTGTACAATTTGTTAGAAAGCACATTGGGAAATATGGATAAAGTGGTAAAAAAAATTTATCTTTATTGTAGAATTTCTTTTTCAATAATAGGTCACTCTAGCGTCGTTTTATCTATATAACCAACCCCATCTAATAAAAAATGTTTAATTGTTGTTGTTGTTGTTGTACTACAATTTCTTTTCCTATTATGCTTTATTATTTTCATAGGTTGACATATTGTATCTTTATTTATTTTAGTTTTTATGTTGTAACCTTTTGGTGCTATTGACGCAATGGGACAAAATCATCTCAAAGTGATGTCGATGTTAAATTTATAGGGGTAATATCATTCTTTTTTTATTTTTAGAATAACTATCCTTCTGATTTTCCTATTTCATTTCTATTTTTCTACTAATCCATTTGTCAAATTTGTGTTCTTGGGACTAATTGTGTCATTTAGCTTAGATTATTCTGTAATAATGCTGCTTTTTATGCTAATTTTCATTAAACTATTCACAGGGGACTTATAGGTAGAACTTTTTTATAAGTTGATTGATTTGTAAAACTTTGTAAGACTTTTCATTGTTACTAAGAAAGAACTTTTTCTGAAGTGTGGGTTTTTCTTTTGCTGATGAGGTGAAAACAACTTGTTTTTTCCTTTGTATTAGATGTTGTTACTCTAATTGATGGTTTATTTTTGTTTGCCTAAGCTTTTGTCTCGTATGTTCAAACAACTTTTTGTATGGGTTCATTCATTGCTTGAATTCTATATTGAAATTGCTGCTTCAGTGATTTGGTTGTATTTCATAATTAGTGTAACGAGTTATTTTCGACCTAGGTAGTGTAATGCAAGCATCCATAAGAAAATAAAAGCTAAACCAGAAAAGTAGAAGAACAACACTAGAAATTATCCAGATTTAGTAGCAATGGTTGTTCCCAACATCCTGCATTAAATTCAACTCACTTTTATTTATATACCAAGAATTCCTCACAAGATCACTTAATAGCCTCTCTTGTAGAATCTCTCAACAATACATAGACCCTTGTCGATTTTTTCTCAATCTCAATCTACCCTTTAATACAAAGATGTCCCTTATATACCCTAAAGCCTAACTACCCGAGTCACTCACCTCCTCTCTCTAACAATCAGCCAATACAAGGATTAAATCATCCACCTTTTAAATAAAACAAACACTTCCAATTGCCTTTAACGGAAGCAACACTATAGCTTTAACTATTGGATAGACTATGTTACGCCCCTAATTTTAGAGCACATAAAACACATATTTTACGATCATATATTTTCCATAACATGTATAATACACTCTTTTACAAATATGTATTTCCATATATATACCAAATCTATAAACATCAAAGTATAGCAGAAGCAGGGATCCTGCCTATGGCGTTCAGAGCATACTCTAAAGTACAAATACAATATAAATCAAAATCTATGAAGCTGGCCTCTACTCTTACTCTAAAGAAGCTAATCATTAATGGTTTAAGTATAAGGTGTGACCTTAGAGCTCAGATCAAAGAGGTTCAAGCTCACGACCAATACTTACAAGATCATAAAGATCAAGGTAATTTTTTGTTATGGAAGATGGAGCAATCATGTATCAGGGAAGGATTTGTGTCCTTCAAGAACGAGAGTTAAGGACTAAGATCCTGTAGGAAGGGCATCAGAGTAAATACACAATCCATCTTGGATACACTAAAATGTATCAGGATTTAAAGAGGATGTATTGGTGGCCAGGGATGAAAAAGGACATTGCCAAGTTTATGGCAAAATCTCTCATTTGTCAAAAGGTGAAGGTAGAGCATCAAAAGCCAGCAGAATTTTTACAACCACTTGAGATGCCTAAATGGAAATGGGACAGTATTTTGATGGACTTTGTCGTGGGTTTAACTAAGACTTCTGTTGGACATGACTCTATATGGGTAATAGTTGACAGATTAACCAAATCTGCTCACTTTTTGCCCATAAAAATTAACTATTCACTGGATAAATTAGCTCAATTATATGTCCAAGAAATAGTTAGACTACATGGAATTCCTTTAAATATCGTTTCTGATAGAGATTCGAGATTCACGTCAAGATTTTGGAAGGCGTTGCAGGAAGCTTTTGGCACCCAGTTGTGGTTCAGTACTACCTACCATCCTCAGACTGACGGGCAGATAGAACGGACCATTTAAACCCTAAAAGATCTGTTAAGGGCCTGTGTGATAGAGCAAGGTAAAGGATGGGATAAGTACCTACCTTTAGTGGAGTTTGCTTATAATAATAACTATCACTCTACTATTAAGATGGCCCCCTATGAAGTTTATACGGTAGGAAGTGCTGATCTCCACTATGTTGGTTTGAGCTTGGAGAAAAGAACTTGTTGGGTCCTGATCTAGTTCAACAAACCACTAAACAAATCAGGATGATAAGAGACAAAATACTTACAGCTCAGAGTCGGCAAAAGAGTTACTACGATAAGAGACATAGACCTCTAGAGTTTGAGGAAGGAGACCATGTATTTCTAAAACTTTCTCCGACTACTGGAGTTGGTAGGTCTCTCAAAACTAGAAAGCTAAGTTCACGATTTTCAGGACCCTATCAGATTTTGAAGAAAGTGGGGATGTCAGCATATTAAGTTGTCCTCCCACCTAATTTGTCCAACCTTTATAATGTTTTCCATGTATCACAGCTGAGAAGTATCTTCCAGATTCTTCACATATAATATCGGATGAACCAATCCAAATAAAGGAGAACATGACATACCAGCTAGTACCTGCATCCATATTGGACACCGACGTGAAGCAATTGAGAAATAAAACAATTCCCTTGGTTAAGGTGTTATAGGAAGGTTTGACTCTGGAAAAAGCAACTTGAGAACTAGAAGAAGTCATGAGGAAGAAATATCCGCAATTGATCTTATTAGGTAATTTCTGAAATTTTGAGAACAAATTTTCTTTTAGGGGGAGAGAAATGTATCATCCTTAATTTCATTTCTTTTAATAATAAAGATACATAAATATTTAATTAAGAAAATAAAATTTAATAGACAATTTTTAGATATCTAAGAAAATATAATCCTTAGAAATTCTTCACCTTACGTGTATGAATAGAAATGTCCAAACATTAATGGAATAGGTAAAGAGAGAAAAACTAAGAGGAAATATTAGATATAAACATGCTAAAGAAAGGTGAAATTCTTGGGTAAGGAAGATAAATTTTTGTGAAGTAAGTAAAGGTTTTAAAATTTCAAGAAGATTGGATTAGGGTAATTTTTCCTAATTTAAGAGCTAAAGTTACTAAGTTTAGTATCTCAAACTATAAATTGGGATTTCACCTATGGACACTTCATATAGAGTTTTTTTACTTCACATGAATTTTTAGCAAGCCAATAGGATAGCCCAAGGAAGAAATAAAACATAGACTTGGATTAGGATATAGAAATTGGACCGGTAGCCCAAAAATCATGAAAATCTGACCAAACCCATTATGAAAGGTAGAATTTTAACCAAAGTAAAGAAAATGGAAAAGAATGAGCCCAAACCCAAGAGAAAAATTAAAAATAAAAATAAAGTGATGAAATAATGGTGTAATCAAGATTACATGACATGACATTAAGACAAAAATATCCTACAATCATAATTTTTGCAAGTGATATGATAATACATGGCATTAGGACAAAACATCTATATCCTACGCTCATAATTTTAGCAAGTGGTTAATTATACATAGCATTATGAGAAAACATTCTTATCCTACACAAATAATTTTAGCTAAGCAAGGAAGATTCAAGGGTTGGAAATTTTTCACCTAAAAAGGCAAACTTATCATACTTGATTAAGACAAAAGAAAAAGGAAATGAATCCCTAAATCAAAGGAACCTTGTCCCTTATCTTAAGAACATATTATCATAATTTTCAAAATACAAATCTCATTTTCCTATGTATATCTTGACTAAGGAAGAGGAAGACAAGAACTTGAGTTGTTTGTTTTCTATAAAAAAATCAACCAAGTGCATCCTAATTGTGATAAGGTAGACCCATGATCATGAAAGGTGAATTATTTGATAGTCTATTTAAACAAAACCCACCCTTATAACATTAGAATTTTGTCCAAATGAGGGAGAGGAAAAAAAATAGAAGCAAGGTAAAGTGAGGAAAGGAAAGGAAGAAAGGAAGAAAGAGGAATGAAAAGTCTAGATGACTAAGTGCTCAAGCTAAGTTTAACAATATTTCTTTTTGAAGAAAAGTTTTGAAATTTTCAACATCTTTGTGGGATTTTGACCTTAAAACTTTGATGATTGATCATGGATGTTGTTTTATCATGTTACATATTATGTATGTTTGAATACTTAGGTTGGTGTAGATAGTTCTGCATAGGTACGGCTATGGGTGGCAAAATTTTAAACTTCTATTTTTAAAATTATGGAAAGAATCAGTAAAGAATTTAAACAAATATTTAACATGAAAAATGTAGATTTATGTCTCACAGATATTTAACCACTGAAATCACTTAATTTGGAGTCCATATGAGGTAGATATAGTCTGATTAGTAAGCAATAGTCAGAAAATGGTTAATTAGGAAAGAATATGTTAGAATAGCTTCTGTGTTTTAATTTCTAGGAATATTCTATAGGGAATTAAAATAAATGGTTAACATACAAATTATAACTATATGTGTCGCAGATTTTTAGCCACTAGAATCACTCAATTTGGAATTCTTATGAGGGAGATATGGATATATTAGTAAGTAGAGGTCAGAATCTACTCGAGAATAAATCACCTATATTTTGAGGTAGTATTATCACCATGATTCCTTAATCTTTCGCTAAATTGTTCAACATAATAGTTTTGGATAATTGTTTTATCTTTAAATTGACACTACAATCACCTAAATCCGAGTTAAAATATGGGAGTTATGCTCTAGTTAGTAAGAGAAGGTCAAATAGGATGAAAACCTGCATCAAGAAAATAATGAAATAAAAATAATATTTAAAAAAGAAGAAGAATCTTATAAATGAAAATAATAAATGACTAGTCTATGCCATAGCCATTGCCATTGCATGAATTTCTTACCATTTTAAGTGCAAAATTTTGACATGGAAATATTTTATAAAGTGATGTTTGAAATGGTTATGTTCATGACATGAATACCAATGATTTTTGGTAATAATTATATTTTGATGAACATACTTGTTATTAAAATCATATTTTTGGCTATTATTGTGAAAAGAAAAGAAATGAGCACAGTCACATGGCAATCCGTGTGGTGCATCAGTAGGGGACGCCCTACCAACGATTATGATTATGTTAATGAGAAAAGAAAGAGAAAGTGTGCCATGTCGGACGGAGCAAGAAAAGCCCGTACCGGAGAGTAGAAAATACTCACCCTGACCGGGATAACTTGATATGAGAATAAATTGATAGTCATCATATGATATTCTGAACATAGTTAATTCTGTCATACATATCATTACTGTACGATTTTCAAGTGCATAGATAAAGTGCATTCATGTGACCAAAGATATTTGTTATAGTTTATACAGATGAATATGACGTGTTGAGCCATATTGATGATTATTTATTGTTGAAATTACTAAGATTTAATTCTCATTATATTTCCATGTCATGTTCAGAAAATTAGTTATGCAGGTATTTCTATGGCTCTGACTTTTAGTGCACGTTGGATCGAGTTACACTATCATGGGCAGATTCCAGAAACAAATAAAATGTTTGTGGTCGAGTTGGCTCAGATCCCGGTGACGTTGTAACCACCCGCACCTGTATCTCCGAAATTGGTCAACCAAAATAAATAAGCTATAGATATTTATTTGTTTGATATGTTGTACGTATATTTTGATTAATGACGTGTATGTGAACTCTATATTGTATAATAATAATAAAAAAAAATTGTTACAGGATGGAGCGAGAAAAGCCCATACCGAAGAGTAGAAAGTACTCACCCTAACCAGAGTAGCTTGATATGAAAATAAGTTGATAGCCATCATATGACATTCTAAAAATAGTTATTCATGCCATAAATGCCATTACTGTATGATTTTCATGTGCTTAGATAAAGTGCATTTATGTGACTTAAGGTATTTGCTATAGCTTATACAGATGAACTTGATATGATGAGCTATATTAATGATAATTATGATTTATTATTGAATCTACTGAGATTTAATTCTCACTATATTTTTATATCATGTTCAGAAGACTAAATATGTAGATATTCTCTATTACTGACTTTTAGCATATGTTGGGTTGAGTTGGCTAACATCCCAGGAAAGTTGAAATCACCCGCACCCGTATCCCCGGAATTGGTCAATATGGATGAATAAGATGTGGACATATATGTGTTTGATTTTTATACAGACGTTTTTAATTAATGATATGTATATGAACCCAGAATTGTATTAGCGTAATTGTTATACCATAAATCTTAATTATGCTTGGTTAATTTAATTGAATGTTATTATAAGTTAAATAGTTAGAAGTAAAGAGGTAATGACTTCATGTGATTTTTCAAATATATACATATGTATATATGTAAAAAAATAGAGTTGTTACAAAACAGACCTAAAATGTAGCCAAATGACTCGAAACTTGACCTAAAAAAATCCTAATCCATCAAGGTTGTAAAAGTTTATAAATAAGATGTGAAGAAAGCATCAAAGAAACATCTTATTATCAAGAGTTCTCTTTATTCTCTACTTCTCTCATCTTGTCTTTGATTTTTATATGGCCTTGCATGG
Organism: Gleditsia sinensis; assembly: GCA_037074535.1. Classification (NCBI taxonomy): domain Eukaryota; kingdom Viridiplantae; phylum Streptophyta; class Magnoliopsida; order Fabales; family Fabaceae; genus Gleditsia; species Gleditsia sinensis. Next base: position 27,911,316 of record CM073464.1, on the reverse strand, counting down.
CTAATTCTCTTTTATTGGTTGACGAAGATTGAAACTTCAAAGATTTTATGCATTGTGATTGGATTAAGGTTTGATTGTTTAATTTTATTTGGGTATTGATTGTTCACCTTTTTTTCTTCCTATGATTATTTAAATTTATATCTGGAGTGTACACTAGTAGTTTAATTATTTCAATTTATTTCTGAATCATACATCAATAAAGTTTTGATCCCTTTGCTTTAATAGGCAAATAGGATTAATGATTGAATGATTATAAATTGTTATCCTATAATGAATAATTAACTAGATTAAATATAGTTTATGTGTCTATATTATTTAGCTATATCAGTTTCTCTGGTTATTTATGCGATTAATAAGTTAAAATTTTTCGATTGGCTTAAGTTGCTTATTAATTAGGGTTGGTTGAAGTGGTTGTTATCAATTAACTAAATTTAAGGAGAAATATAGATAATATCTCAATGGTAGATACTCAATATAAATTTAATTGTATTATTGATGATCAATGCAATCATTTATGGTAGATATCAATCAAAACCAACACTCTCATCATTGATTCATTCTCATATTTAGTTTATTGCGATTGTTTTGATTATTTATGACTTTCAAAAAACCCCTTCATACTTTTATAAAAAATAATACCAGTCTTTGTGATATCGATATTTACTCCCATTGCTATATGTAATTTTGAGGTAAAATATTAATTATATTTAGTGTACTCGAGACAATAACTACTAATAGGCATAATAAGCATTTAATGAAGTCAATATTTAGTGCATTATTGACAGAGAAATGATACTACCAAACTAATTGCAATCACATAGCTTGACTTTCATAAAGGTGTCATCTAACTTGATTTTATTGTCTTTCTCCTCATCATTGTGGTGTAACATCCTGTAGAAGAAATGCTTGTTGGACTTGTCACTTTCGGTTCTTTTTGCCGATATTTATTACCTTTCAGCAAAATTTCCATCATAATGTTGTTTAATAGTTAACTTTTTCTAAAATATAAGAAATAATAAAGCTTGGTTGCAATTATCCTTATCACCTAAAATGTCCATTCTTCTTCTGTGTCTAGTGGTAACGTATTACAAGTAAAGTAAAACTACACAAATTGCATCATTTCATAATTGGGCATAATATAAGTAATTAGAATACACCTATATTTTCTCTGTTCTCACATAAGTTTGATCAACTATTGCTCAAGAACATGAGATTAATTATTGGAATTAACCTAAAATGTTAATCAATCTGTTGCCTAAATGACAATGAAGAGTGGTAAGAATGAAATTGATATGAATTGAAAATTGCAAAAATTTTGTTGATAAATTTAAACATTTAAAAGCTAGTATTTATTGTAAAAGCGTAAGTTGTTTTCTCTTTTAACTTGGGTGACCAATTTGTTGGCATTTGTCCTTTACAGAATAAATTTCCCCTGTTGAAGATATACTATTATAGGAAATTCTTAAAATAATTAGTAATTTTGTGAACTTTTAATCTTTGAATTTGCAAATTTACTAGTCATTAAAATTCTTTAATACTATGTAATGAAAAATTTGGTTAGATTAGAGACAAATTGTAAATAATATAGTTTTCTTTCCTAAAATTCTTTTGCTTTTTGTAGGAAAAATGTTTTTTAATGAAAACACTCAAGATGCAGAGAGTTAAGGAGACATTCATAATGATAGTGGTGTAGATTTAGGCACTAAATAATAACATGATTTGTTTATTACTAGTAGGACTTGTTTTATAATTCTTAAGTAGTATAACTCTTGTGTAATTACTATAATTATAATATTTCTTTGTTTGTGTACGATTGAATTGCCTAATTTATATGTTATAAATGTTTCTTTTTATACAAGTTTGTGTTATGAAATAACTTAAAAGTAGAGAGAGAGAAGTGACAGAGAAATAAGAAAGTTAATTGTTCTTTCCATTCATGTATGAGGGGGTATTTATACAAGTAGGTGAGAGAGTCTTAGTAGTGATATACAACTGTAATATAACTCTCTAATGATAATTACCCTCTTAGATAATTACTAGAAATAATATCTTATCAGATAAGATAACCGAAAGATCGGGATGATGGACATCCACACAAGATATTCATAACACTCCCCCTTGGATGTCCATTCCTTAAGAATGTGCCTCGTTAAAACCTTACTAGGAAAAACCTTGTGGGATAAAAACCTAGTGAAGGAAAAAGAGTACATCATTCTTTTAAGATGTTATCGAATAAATATGACAATATCATTTGATATTCTTAAGTCTTCAAACTCCAATATTATATACCAGCTTCTCAAATATTGTAGTAGGAAGTGCCTTAGTAAACAAATCTGCCAGATTATCACTTGAACGAATTTGCTGAATATACACATCACCATTCTTTTGAAGATCATGAGTGAAAAAGAATTTAGGTGACATATGCTTTGTTCTATCCCTTTTAATATACCCTTCTTTTAATTGGGCAACACATGCAGCATTATCTTCGTATAAGATCGTCAGGATCATCTTTCTAAACAAGCCACAAGATTCTTGTATGTGTTGAATCACAGATCGTAGCCAAACACATTCTCAACTTGCCTCATGTAATGCTAAAATTTCTGCATGGTTAGTTGATGTGACAGAGATAGTTTGTTTCATAGATCGCCATGAAATTGCGGTACTCCCGTATGTAAACAAATGACCTGTTTGCAATTGTCCATTATGAGGGTTGGATAAATATCCTACATCCGCATAACCAATCAACTCATACTCGGGTACATTTGAATAAAATAGGCCCATATCCATTGTTCCTTTAAAATAACAGAGTATATGCTTAACTCCATTCCAATGCCTTCGTGTAGGTGAAGCACTATATCTTGCTAATAGATTAACAGCAAATGATATATCATGTCGAGTATGACTAGCAAGATATGTTAATGCCCCGATTGCACTAAGATATGGTACATCAGGACCAAGTAGTTCATCATCTTTTTCACGAGGTTTGAAAGGATCTTTGTTCACATCTAATGATCTCACAACCATTGGAGTACATAATGGATGTGATTTATCCATATAAAATTGTTTTAATACCTTTGTCACATAATTTTCTTGATACACAAAGATGCTATTATTTAAATATTCAATTTGTAATCCAAGGCAAAATTTAGTTCTTCCAAGATCATTCATTTCAAATTCTTTCTTTAAACAATTAACAGCTTTTTAGAGCTCTTCAGGAGTTCCAATAATATTTAAATCATCAACATAAATTGCAATTATAACAAACTCATTTTCAGATCTTTTTATAAAGATACATGGACAAATTGGGTCATTTATATACCCTTCATGCAACAGGTATTCACTAAGGCGATTATACCACATACGCCCAGATTGTTTTAAGCCATAAAGTAATTTATTTAATTTGATTGAGTAGTCTACTCGAGAAGTAGAATTGTATGCTTCAAGCAACTTAAATCCTTCCGGAGTTTCATATAGATATCATTATCAAGTGAGCCATACAAATAGGCTATAACAACATCCATTAGACGCAAATCGAGCTTTTCCCGTATTGCCAGACTAATTAAATATCTAAAAGTAGCTGCATCCACCACAGGTGAGTATGTTTCCTCAAAATTAATTCCGGATCTTTACGAAAACCCTTGAGCAACAAGTCTTTCCTTATATCTCACAATTTCATTATTTTCATTTCGTTTTCGCACAAAGACCCATTTGTATCCAACTGGTTTTACATCTTCAGGTGTACGGACTACAAGTCCAAATTTTTTTTTCGCTTTTCAAGCGATTTTAACTCTGCTTCAATTGTGTCTTTCCATTTTTTGGCTAATCATTTCTTTGCCTGCATTCCTGAATAGATTTTGATTCATGATCCTCATTATCATTTAAAACATCGCGCGCTATATTATATGCAAAATTATTGTCAACGTTGACATTTTGTTAGTTTCATCGTATTGTATTTATAACATAATTAATTTAGATCTCTTCATTTTCACAAATTTCAGGTACCTGAGTTTCTTTTGGAACTAAAATATTAATTATGTCTTGGAACTCTTCTGGAGACTCTTCTGGAGTTGTTAAATCCTCGATTTGACCATCTTGATTCTTAGCTCCTTTTCTTTTTCAAGGATTTTTATCTTTGGAACCAACGGGCCTACCACGCTTCATGCGGGTCTCAGGCTCATTTGCAATGGTGGATTGTCCGACTGGGACATCAATTTTAACTGGAGCATTAGTAGTTGGTATATGTGATTTAGTACTTTTTTTTGAGTCAGTAAATGCATCTGGCAATTGGTTGGCTAAATTTTACAAATGAATTATCTTTTAAACTTCGAGTTCACATTGTTTTGTGCGAGGATCAAGATGAGTTAGTGATAATTCATGCCAACTAATTTTTTTTCTTTTCAACTACTTATTTTCTCCCCCTAGTGCTAGGAAAACTGATTCATCAAAATGACAATCAGCAAACCAAGCTGTGAATAGATCTCCTGTTAATGGTTCAAGATATTTTATTATAGAAAGATATTCATATATAATATATATTCCCAACCTTCTTTGAGGACCCATCTTAGTGCATTGTGGTGGGGCAATAGGGACATATACCGCATATCCAAAAATTATTAGATGGAAAATATTTGGTTCCTGACCAAAAACTATTTATAACAGGGAGTGTTCATAATAACTTGTTGGCCTTAATGATGTAGCATGCAAGATTGCATGTCCCCAAGTAGATATTGGGAGTTTTGACTTCATAAGTAATGGTCTTGCAATTAACTTCAGGCGTTTAATAAATGATTTTGCAAGACCATTTTGTGTATGAACATGTGCTACAGGATGCTCAACATCAATCCCAATAGACATACAATACTCATTGAATGTTTGGGAAGTGAATTCAACAGCATTATCAAGGCATATTTTCTTAATTGGAAAATCAGAAAAATGTGCTCGTAATCTAGTCAATTGCACAAGTATTCTCACAAACTCCAGGTTACAAGATGATAACAAGCACATATGTGACTATTTAGTTGATGCATCAATTAAAACCATAAAATACCTAAATGGTCCACATGGTGGGTGTATTGGCCCACAAATATCGCCTTGTATTCTTTCTAAAAATGTGAGGGATTCACCCATAATTTTGATTGGTGATGGTCGAATAATCAATTTCCCTTGGGAGCAAGCGGAACATAAGAAATTATTCGATTAAAAAATATATTGGCTCTTCAATGAATGTCCACTTGAATGTCTAATTATTTTTCGTATCATAATTGATCTGGGATGGCCTAACCGGTCATGCCAAATAATAAGTTATTATGATTTGCAAACTTCTGGGTTGCAATAGCATATATTTCAATTGTATTTATATATGTATTGTACAATCCAGAGGAGAATGTAGGTAACTTTTTCAATATGCATTTGTTACCTAAGATTGTACTTGTAATATAAAGATATTTAATATTTCCTTCATTTGTTGTCTCAATGTGGTATCCATTTCGGTGGATATTTTTGAAATTTAGTAAGTTTCTAAGAGACTTGGAGGAGTATAAAGCTCTGTCAATATGCAGTTTCGTTCCTCCAAGTAACATTATATTAGTTCTTCCAAAGCCTTCAATTAATTTTTGTACTACCAGATGTAGTACTAATATTGGCTCCTTGCATTATTAATTAGGAAAAATATTTTTTTTATCTTAGAGAATTGTGTGAGTTGTACTACTATCGATGAGACATATCTCTTCATTAGTGATGTTGGTCTCAATAGAGGAAACATTCATTTTTGATTGAAAATAACATAAGAATAGTCAATATGAGGAAATAGTACATAAAAAAATAACAATTTTAAAGAATGAATTGTACTAAAAAATGGAAACCCTAAAGTTTAATATCATAGAAATTATATAAATAACTTATTTTTAAACACTACCATCACCAATTAAATGATCAATTTTTCCATCATGATCAGCAAAGGAATTTGTAACATCTAAATGAGTTATATCAATCATAGCTATTGTTAAGATTTTTAGCCATACAATTTTTTCACTTCTGGTGGGAAGGTATGTTCTTGAAATAATAACTATAACCACAACTTCGAATTTGAATCTGACCATAGTGGTTATATGTTGTTACATTCGCTTCAGGAAATTGAGCAATGTTAGTTAGATGGGACTTATTTTTCTAGTGGTTATACCTTTCAAAGAACAAATGGGTCTTTTACAGTAAGTACTCATTTTTCATCCCTTTTATGAAGGTGATAGTGAAGGAATTCAAGTTTTGTAAGGTTCGACATATTAAGACTACCATAAAATATAATGCTAGTTAATAACCATCCATAAATAAAGTGAACCATTTCAAATAAATCATAATGAAGACATGAAAATTCGTGGTAGTCTTCTATTTATTATTAGAAGGAGAAATAAAATTATTCTTTTATGCCAAAGTGTTGTAAGCATAATTATTTTATGTCAATCAACATAGACATGTGCTTTCTCCTTAATTAAGAAATAAATGTTAATCATTACTTAACTTACCATGTACTGATAACAAGGATTTCTACACATATAAATCATAGAGCATATATACATGATCTTCATCCATACAAACATATATTATATATATGCCATCATAATGGCCATATTCATTAAAAGAAGTTATAATTAAAAAGACATATTCAACTTTTATCATAATCTCCTAGTTATGCACAACCATAAAAAAAATGTCTTTATATTTTTATCGATGTAATTACTATTATTTGCATATATTAAATAAATACAAGCAACTATACATATTAATTTATTAAAGAACTACATGAAGAACTATATATCGAGTGATTAAAAAGAAATAAAGTTTAATATAAGAGATAAAATAGATTTGTTACACCTAAACTAATATCCTTCAGGGACAAACTTAAGGCAACTGAAATTGTTGCGGTCCTTCAAGGACAAACTAAAATAATAGAATTTACACATAAGTTGGTATAATCCTTCAAGGAGATATAATTTGGTGCAGTCTTTAAGGGATATATAGGTGTAGTCTTTTAGGGACATATAATTTGGTGCAGTCCTTCAGGGACAGATAGGTGTAGTCCTTCAGAGATATATATGTGCAGTCCTTCAGGAACATATAATTTGGTGCAGTCCTTCAGGGACATATAATTTGGTGTAGTCCTTCAGGGACATATAATTACACATAAGTTGGTGCAGTCGTTTAGGGACATATAAGTTAGTGCAGTTCTTTAGGGACAAATAAATTGTACATAAATTGGTGCAGTCCTTCAGGGATATATAATTTGGTGCAGTCTTTCAGGGACTTATAGGTGCAGTCCTTTAGGGACTTATAAGTACAATCTTTCAGGGACATATAATTGCACATAAATTGGTGCAGTCCTTCAGGGACATATAATTGCACATAAATTGGTGTAGTCCTTCAAGGACATATAAGTTGGTGCAGTCCTTTAGGGACATATAAGTGCAGTCCTTCAAGGACAGATAATTTGGTACAGTCATTTAGGGACTTATAGATGTAGTCCTTCCGGGACATATATTTTAAAGCAAGAGGAAGAGAGATTTAAATAAAAAAATTATATATAAATTGATGTGGTCCTTCAAGGATAAAATAAATCAATAGCAATCTAATTATACATAAAGATTACTAACCTTGAAGTAAGAGGTAGAGCGTCGTGCTGATAACATGTTATGAAATAACTTAAAAGTATAGAGAGAGAAGTAAGAGAGAAATAAGAGAGTCAATTGTTCTTTCTATTCATGTATAAGGGGGTATTTATACAAGTAGGTGAGAGAGTCATAGTAGTGATATACAGTTATAGGATAACTTTCTAGTGATAATTATCCTCTTAGATAATAACTAGAAATAATATTTTATCAGATAAGATAACTGAAAGATTGGAATGATGGACATCCACACAAAATATTCATAACAGTTTGATATTTGAGTATCATAATAAATTAAATTTTTAAATTTTTGTTTGGATTTATTGTGAATTTACTACGAACTTTTAATGAATAGGTTATCGATTTGTTGTAGATTTGCCATGGATTTACTGCAGATGAAACTTAAGAATAACTTCATATAAACTATAGGTTAGCTAGAGATTAAATATATATTAGCTAAAAATTAGTTAGGGATTAGTTGAAGAATTAAAAATTAGCTTATAGAAATTCAATAAATCACTAGGAATTTGCTACACAACAGCTACTGATTTAAAAAAAAAAAAAAATTAGTTCGCATTAGTTCCCAAACTAATTGCCTAAAGAATCTTTTAATTTTTTTTAAAAATAACTGCAAAGTAGCTAGGGAATAATAATAAATAAATAAAAAGCTAGGAATGAGCTATGGTTTATGTTGTAGCTTATTAGCAGACTAAATTATATTTTAAAAAATCGTAACTAATTCCTAGCTAATTCAATTAGTTAGGGATAAACTAGAGATTAGTTACATGCGTAGCTAATTCAAATTTGTTTTTTGTAATGTATTGAATATATTATTATTATTATTTTGGTTTCCTGTTAGTTGCATGTGTGCTTTGAGTGGCCTTTTTGCCCACTTCTCCTTTGTATTATGGGAGTAACTTCCGTCTTCTTATTTTTTTAATGAATTATCATACCTTTGCCAAAAAAACCATTTCTTTTATAATGCTTCATAATTTTCTTTTCTTTTATATCATTATTGGACAGCATGACATATGTCAGATTTTAATTTTATTTTTATTTTTTGGACAATTAGACATATGCCAGATGAACCAGCAAAAAGGGTAAGACATAGCGGCTAGACAACGACGAGAGGCCCAAATTAATTTGGGCGCAATATTGAATCCATTGCCCCAACGAAGTACAGAAAAAAATATCTCCCCCAATTCTCGAAGGCCAGTCCAAAAAATAAAAATAAATAAATAAATAAATTCTCGAAAATATGATGACCAAAAAGGAAAAGCGAAGATACAAGGGCCACACAATTTTTGATCTGATTCTGCAGAAAACAAATCTCACAGAAGTTAAGAAGAAAACTTGAGAATCTCTTTCATGTGTTCCTCTTATTCGTGCGCTTTAACTCTTACTAATGTCTTCGACACAGGAAAATACACCACCAAGCTGCAAAGGGTGGAATCTGGGCCATATGCTAGTACTATCTAGTTCTATTAGCGTTATGTTTGTGAAATGTTCAATTAAGTTTAAGCTTCTCTCTGGTATGAGGATCAGTTCCATAACGCTTATATTTAACTTTCTATTTCCAGTTTCACCTCCAAAACAGCTTTTGATAGCCATGCCCGTTGAAGCTGGAGACTTCCCACTGCTGTTATTCCTCCATGGTTACCTTCTATACAACTCATTTTACTCCCAGCTCATTCGGCACATTGCTTCTCATGGCTTCATTGTAATCGCTCCTCAGGTTAGTGCCCATATGACCTAAAGTTGTACTTATTGCTAGAAGCGCTTCTGGGAAATTCATTTTATCAAGAAGCGCGATAAGTTCCAAGCAAATTAATTGTATGCCTTTGGCCATGGATTGATATGAGAGATTTTAATAATTCTTTTCTTTTGGGACAAGTCAAAAATTTTAATAATTAAATAATAAAAAAGAAGCCTAGAGTAAAGATAAGGAAGTAGGAGGTTAGAGTATCGACCCATATTGCACCCAGGAGTAAAATAGATTTATCTCACGTTTGAGTAGTATAATATATAATTTAATTGAATTTATTTATTAATATAAATATTTTTATATTAAAAAAATAATATTTACATAAATAATTTATTAATTTTAATAAATTAATTTTAACTTATTTTATAAATTAATTTTTTTAATTTATTAAAAAAAATATCTGTAAAAATTTAAATTTATATAATTAAAAAATTATTTTACACTTTTAAAAATTAAAATTTTATCAAAATTATAACTTTCATTTTCTTTTTTCTATTAAAATTATATCTAAATATTTTAAAAAAAATTTATAAATTTAAAAAAAAAATTTAAATATGCCTTCACGTTAAATAAATTTATTTAAAATAAACTTATAATATAAAATTTTTTTATATAATTTTATTTATAAACACTTAAATAAGTTATTTATCTAAACTGAACTTTAGTATCAATGAACATGTTTGGCCGTGTTACAATAATTTTACTTTTCATTTCAAAGCTTTTTTAAAGAGTAGATTATTTTATTATATTTTTATTATATAATTCTTTTTTAAAAAAATACAAATTTTTATTAAAATTAAGGATATAGAATAAAAAAATTTCATCTATTTTGTATTGCACTATTTTTATTTTATTTTTTAAAATATATACACCCATCTTCTTTGAAAATAAAAAATATGTTACAATTTAATTTAAATATTTTGAATACTTTTTATAAAAATGAAATAAAAAAACACTATTTAAAATTTTTTAAAATTTATTATCTTTTAATATCAATTATTTTCTTTAAAATAATTGTAAAGTAATTTAAATTATTAAAGTACTAATTTTGTAACCATAAAAATTTGGTTAAAAATCAAGAAAAAAAAATTTAAGAGAATGTTATTTTATTTATTTATTTTTGTTTATAACAGATATTTTAAATATTTAAGTCAATGATAGTATATTTTTATTTTTATTTTTAAGAGATATTTATGTACATATTCATAATAATAATAAGATTATATAATAAAGACATCAATAAAAATTAAATGATTATTTTATTCTTATTTTTTAAAAATGTTTGTATATTTTTTTTAATAAAATAAAAAATAGTATAATAAAAATATTAATTAAGAAAAGATAAATTATTTTATTTTTATTTTTAAAAGAGATTATTTTTATAATAAAAATATTAATAAAATAAAAAAATTATTTACTTTTTTTTAAAAAAAAAGCACAAAGAATTACTTTTGTATATTACAATAAAACCACAAATATTGATGGACCGACATCATCATCTAATTGTGGAGAATAAACTCAGGCCCGACATTACTTTTCCCCTCGATTTGGTAGTTCAGAAATATGTGTTTTGACCATGGGTATAATTCTACTTATCGTTGTTTTGACGAGGCAATTTTATTTTCTACTCAATTGTTTCCGGGTAATCATTCCTCTGTTCACATCTAAATCTTTTATGCAACTTTTCCTTTAATCACATTTCAATGTCATGTATCTCACGATACGCCCTTGTTTGTTCGAGGCTTCTCATTCTTTTCTTCGTTCACTTTCTTTAAACAAGGAGACAAAACGAGTTCCTGAGGTTATTTCTATATAATTGGCATGAAAACTGCTGCTTGCTTCAAGTGGTCATAGGCAATGCTTTGATACCTCCTAGCACATTGAATTAAGTATAAAGATAACTTACACTTCAAGAGTGTGAAAGAAATTTTTTTAAAAATTATTCATTGACTAAAAGTACCCAATTGAATACAAAAAAAAAAAACATATTTATAAGACTTTAATTAAAATTCTTAAATAGCCTAGGAATTCCTAAACATTCTAAGAAATATTAAGATATTAAAAAATTTTAGTAGTTTAAAAAAATATTAAAATAAGAAAATACAACAACAATTAAGCATTTTTCCATTAGGTGGGATTAAAATAAAAAAAATAAAAAATAATAATAAAACTCCTAATCTAACAGAAAACTACTAAAACAAAAAAAAAAAAAATTCTAAACAATTCTAATCCTATAAAACTCCACGTCACGTGTCAAAAAAAAATGTAAAGTTCATATCTAAACACTACATAGAAAACTTGAGCTCTGATTTGAAACTGTGAGAAACCAAGAACAGTTGCAGAGCAAACACAGGAAGAAGATGAGAAATGTGAGAATGTACTTCAGTATATTATTGAGTACAAGTACAGGTATATATACGAGCTGTTAGATATAATAGACTAACTATACTTTAACAACCTAACAGTTGGACCAATCACAAGGATAAACATCAGCTTAACACTAACTTATTCTAATATCCAGCCTTAAACTTTTTCTTTTAGTTGGGGGGGGGGGGGGGGAGGGGGGTGCCTTCGAGTTTCAAAATGCTTATAAGACAAAGCTTTGGTTAATACATATGCTGTCTATTCAAAAGAAGGAATGCGACTCACACCTATCTCTTTTCGTAAGGCTTTTTCTCTCACAAAATGCATATCAAGTTCGATATGTTTCATGCCTTGGTGCAAGATGAGATTGGCAATCATGAGAACAGTTGACATACTATCACAGTCGATGATTGGAATCTTGGGAAGTTGAACTTGAAATTCTTTAAGCAGGGATTGAATCCATGCTATTTCAGCAACAGTATTGAAAAGAGCTCGGTACTCTACCTCAGTGGTTGACTGAGACACGACTTGTTGCTTTTTGTAAGACCAAGACACTAGGTTTAAACCAAAATACACACACGAACCAGTAAGTGATCTCCTGTCCATTGGGTCTGCTGCCCAATATGTATCACTGAACCCCATTAATGCAAGAGATGAGGATTTCTATAAATGCAAGCCAAAATCCACGATACTATTAAGATATATGAGAACCCGTTTGACTACCTTCTAATGCATCTCTAATGGATCACTCATGAATTGAAAAACTTTGCTTACACTGTAAGAGAATTCTAGCCTTGTCTCTGTTATGTATTGGAGAGCTTCAATTATGGAACGATACAACTGTAGATCACTCATAGGAGTACTACCATCCCTAGTCAATTTTTGTCCAAATTGCATAGGGGTGCTATTGACCTTGGCATCCTATAATTTAGCCTTGCAAAGCCAGTCTTTGATGTACTCGCTTTGAGACAACAGCATACTGCCATCTTAAAGATTTTTTACCTCAATACCTAAGAATAGCCAAGAGAACCTAGGTCCTTGAGTCGAAACACAGAATGCAGGGCTGCAACGAATGAAGAAATCACAGAAGGCGAACTACTAGTAATAAGAATGTCATCTATGTTGATAGGACCCCTGATATGGGCCATTTGGTGTTGGGTCATGAGGAAACAAGCTCAAAACGTGGTTTGTTTATTCTAGGAGGCACAAGAAACAAACTGGGGCCTGAACAATACATTATTAGTAAATAAGCAGTTAAGAGGAAGTTATTTAGTAAACAGTTATTTTAGCATGTTTTAGAGTAGTTATTCAAGTATGTGTGTGGTGAGAAATATATGTATAAGTTAGTGTGTGAGTAGGGGGGAGTGTGTATTTGTTATTTTCTGGTTGTTTGTGGATTTGGGAATTGTTTCTCATAAGAAAGCTACATCTTGGGCTGGTTGAGAGAGTCTCTCTACTAGATTTAAGTGCTATTGTATGTACTTTTGTCAAAAATTCAGCAAAATCTTGTGTGTTTCGGTATTCTAGTGATTATAACCCTATCGTTGGTCTGACCTGCTAGATATGAGTGGAGATTGTGAGTTTAGAAGGAATGCCAAAGATGTAAGATAGGGTGGATGTTTAGAAAGAGTGGATGGCTATGCAATAGGGTAATATGGAGGAAATGAGAGTCACCATACAGCGAATGGTGACTGAATTGTAGCAACATGGATCTCTTTTACAAGAGATTAGTAAACAATTGAGAAAAAGGATGGAGGCAACACCATGAGGAGAGACATCTTCCTCAAATGAGAGATCCTCTCAGTATGGGACATTGGAACCGAAGGGAGAACAAGTAGAGGAGTATAAAATGTTTGCAAAATGGTTGAACTATCCATATTTAAAGGTATAGATCCAGTGACTTGGATAACTAGGGTTAAAATTTGCTTTGAGGTTCAGAATATTCCTGATGTAGTCATAGTGAAATAGGCACATGTGAGTATGGAATGCCCCACCATTTATTGGTTTAATCTTCTCAAGGAGACTGAAGATAACCTGATGTGGGAAAAACTTAAAAGAGCCCTTATAGCATATTATGGAGAACACTCACATGAGAATCTTTTTGAGGGGTTGACAACTTTAAAATAGAATGGTAATGCACAGTACCTTGGTTATTTTATGAGTGGGTTGCAACCTGTCATTAGAAGAAGGGTTACAACATTGAATCCCCAAACTTGAGGGCAAGGAATGTCGAGGAAGAATTGAGAGGAGAAGGGGAACCCGAGCAAAAAACAGGTGGGAAGGGAGGTTAATGGGTAGCTTTGGTGGTTATTGGTTCAACTTAGGACCCAATTTTGCCCCAAAAGAATTGGGTTAGTCATACCAAGTGGGCCAAACCAATAATGCACCTAGATGGGTTTTCAGTAGAACCCGTGAGATGGGCAATGTTGGGTCTGCACCGAATAGAGGCCTTGCTTCTTCCTTCATGTCTACAGCGAGGAAAGGTAATGTAGAGAGGCAAGGAAATGTAGAGAAAAAAAAGGTTTCCATCCTCTTAGATACCTAGAATCAATGGAGAGAAGGGCCAAAAGATTATGTTTTTAAGTGTGGTGAAAAATTACACCCACTTCACCAATGTGCAGAGAAGTAATTGAGGTTTTTAGTGTTAGGGGAGAATGAAACATTAAGTTCAGAAGCGGAGATAATGAGTTTGGAGGCAGGAAATTCTGGAAATGAAGAGGATGTGTAAAACTATAGGGTTATTGGGTATAAATTCAGAGAGGGCAAATGAAAATAGAACCATGAACCCAGTTTCCTAATTTTAGCCTTGAGTACAAGGCTAAAGTTGTGGTAGGTTGTAATCATAGGACCCTAGACATGGGCCATGTGGTGTAAGGTCAAGAGGGAAACAAGCCTAAAATGTGGCTTGCTTATTCTAGGAGGCACAAGAAGCAATCTAGGGCCTGGACAGTACATTATTAGTAAATATGCAATTAAGAGGCATTTATTTTAACATGTTTTAGAGTAGTTATTTAAGTGTGTATGTGGTGACAAATATATGTACAAGTTAGTGTGTGAGTGAGAGGAGAATGTATTTGTCATTTTATGGTTTTTTGTGGGTTTGAAACTGTTTCTTGGAAGAAAACTACGGCTTGAGCTGGTTGAGAGAGTCTCTCTACTAGTTTTGAGTGCTATTGTAAGTACTTTTATGGAAAATTCAGTAGAATTTTGTGTGTTTCGGTATTTTGGTGATTAAAACCCTATTAAATGCATATCAAATTTATACAAGAATAAAGGTAGATTCTTGTAGGGTAATTTTGACAAACAAAGAATGATGAACATTTCATCCATGTGCAAGGGTCAAAGTTAAATAATTTGAATAGTTATGGGCTTTACAACTAGACTAAATGTCTCAGAATAGCTAAATCTCTCTCTACCAAATGTCTCTGTTACCAATTGTGCTTTGTACTTGTCAATGGATCCATCTGTGTTCTGCTTAATCCAATACACCCATTTCCACACAATTGAACTTTTGCCAGGAGGTAAGGGAACCATGGATGAATTGTTATTTCTCAAAAGAGCTTAGTATTCTTCAAGCATAATAGACTTCCACTTTGGGTCAGCCAGAGCATTAATTAGTGACAAATTGTGGTTCAGTTTGAGTAAGCGTCACCTTAGGCTTGAAAATGCTAGCTTTACTTCTTGTTATCATAGGATGTGCAGGAAATGGCTTCTTTACTGTCATTGGTATACAAGGAAACCCAATACTGATGCAAGGAGACAAAGTTGCAGTAGAAGAGACAATTGAAGCTAGGGGTGTAAGCTGGTTGGGTTTGGTCGGGTTAAGGCAACATCTCAACCCGATCAAACACTGGTCAGGTTGCTCTATCTTTATCTGAAATCAACTGTCCACACAGGTGAACCAAGCGTCTCGGGTTCATACGGGTTTGTCGGGTCGTCGGGTTGAACAGTCACCCGAAATAGGCAAAAGTCAGTCAGCAAAAGTAATGCATAAAAATTCCAAAGAATAATAATTAAGTCTTTTTCCAGTAGGTGGAGTCAGTTACATGGATCAAACGGCGCTACAGTAGCCTATTATGAATGAGATAAGAATTCCAAAGAGCAAACTCCACAATTTCTAAGCAACCGAAATTTATAAATTGTATGAAAAATAGAGAAATTACAGCATAAAATAGAGAAAAAATAAAAGGAAGATGAGGAACTAGTGCGTACTGTCGCAGGTACACCTAAATTAATATCTTACCTCTCAACTAACTTGAAGTCGTGCGAGCAAGAGTTGATCGTACAGAGACTAAAATTACCTTATGTGAAATCAAATAAAGGGTTTGATAATTGCAAGTAAACAAAGTAAAAAGAGAATGTAAGTAATAAAAAAGAGTTATTAATAATAAATGCATTGGTTTCGGTCAATATCCACCATCAAAGGATTGTATTGTTCATTGACTCTAGTGCTAGAATTCTAACCTTGTTCCTCCTTAAATATAGTAATTGATGACAATTGCTTTAATTAAACCCTAATCAATAAGATATCGTTTAGCACATCGATAAAGTCTAAACCTATTAATCGCATGAAGAATTAGAGAAATTGATAGAGTTAAACAAATATAGACACATTGGCTATATCTAAATTTAGTCAATTATTCATCATAGGTTTAATGATTTATAATCTAAAATCTTTAAACCTATTTGCCTCATGAATCACAGTAATGAAAACTTTGTTCAAAATATAAGTCAGCAGTAGATTAAGACAGATAATATACTAGTAGGCCTTCCTAGCAATTATATGAATAATCATTGAAAAGAGAAGAGCAGATGAATAATCAATACCAATTAAGATTGAACTAATAAAATCAAATCTAAATCTCACAATGCATGAAGATCTCTTGAGATTTCAATTTTTCTCTGCCAACTAAAAATAAATTAGCCATGCAGCGCCATAAGAAAATTTAGAGAAGAATTGAAGAAGGTAATTAAGAGCTTGATTGATTATTTAGATAATTTTTTTCTCCTCTTTTTATAAATTGACTTCTCCTCATTGAAATAAAATTATTTTTAGGTCAAAACTCAACTCATTGAGCTTCAATTAAAGCTAAAAAGACTTAAAAATTGCGATTTCAACTCTAGTGCGATGGTGGGCACCATGGCGCTGCGAAAATAACCTGATGGGGCACCACAGCACTTTAGGTGCTGGGAAACGCCACTAGAATTACTTCAATCGAAGTTCAAATAAAAGAGATACCTTAATTAGTGACGAAGGGTCGAAAATAAGTATTTTTTTATATTTTTTTTCTCTGTTTTCCTCTTTATTCTTTCTAAAACACAAAAAACATAACTCAATTAATTTCTATTTTTTTTTATAATTTTTTCTCTATTTTTCTTTTTATTAAAATAATGCTTAATTATAAACACATTGAAAAGAAAAAAAAATAAAGGGGCTACATTTTGTGTACAACAACCTTTTTCCACTAGGTGGGGTCGGCTACATGGATCAAACGGCGCTGACCTATCATGGATGAGATCACATTTTGTGTAGTTCAAAAGAAATACCAAGACAATATGCTCAATGATTATAAGTGAAAAATACTTTCAAGAAGAGGGAGGATTACAGTGCAAAGTTTACTTTAAATATGTTCCACATTAGTTGCCAACAACGTAGTTAGTGGAAGGAAATGAGAAGACTAGATGCAGTGACAAAAGTGGGAGAGAGAGGCCAAGAGGGATCGAGATTCAAAGAAAGATACTTTCAAGAAGAGAGAGAATTACCGTGCAAATTTTGATTCAAATCTTCTCCATAATAGTTGCCATGGTGTAGTTAGTGGAAGGAGACGAGAAGACCACATGTGACGGAAAAAGGGGGAGAGAGAGGCCAAAAGGGATCAAGAAACAGAGAGAGAGGCCGATGTTTGCATATGTGTGATTTGCAGGTTTGCTTTCTTAGTCCTCTAGAGATTTTTGGAAGATTGAGAAAAATAGAGTTGAGATAGGGAGGAGAGAAAGTTTGAGACTCTGAGCAAGTCATCGGATAGGGACGAAGAGATTTTTTAGTGATGGTTTGTGTTTTTGTGATTGGAGGAGAGAAAAAAAATGATGTCGTTTCACTTTTTTTTTTGGGTATAAAATTGTAAAAAATCAAATCAAATGTGTTGTTGCTGCTAGGATTTGAACCCAGGCCCTTTAAGACACAACATAGACATCTTGCCATGAATTGCAGGCACCACCTTGTGTCAATTGCCATGAATTGCAGGCACCACCTTGTGTCAATTTTATTTTAAGTTTAATATATATGCTCGGTTTGGGTTGGGTTAAACAAGTTTTTTGCACACCAAATCGAATGATGTAGCCTAATATTTTTTCTTTTCTCAAACTATTTTAACCCGAGACTCGATACACTCTACCTGATGGGCCCTTTTTCTTTTCAGGTCTAGATGGTTTCAGCGGGTCTTTTGGGTTTCTTACCCCCCTAATTAAAGCATTTGAAATACTAGCGCTAGGAGTGACATGATTTGGTAAAATAGGACTAAAACCTAAGGCGCCTGAAATTGCATTATTTGAATCAACAAAACAATATTTATTGAAATCATATTGAGCAAAAGAAGGAATTAAAGGAAGAGATACTCAAACAAATTTTGGAACATGATTAGTTTATGACTTAGATTATGTTAAGAATCCTGTCTGAAAAGGATTCTGTTGCTCATTGAAAAGAACATCTCTGGAGATATACACGCCCATTATAATCCAAGCACCTGTAGCCTTTATGATGCGAACTGTAACTAAGAAACACACATAGTGATGATTTATAATCAAATTTGTGTATATTCTATGGCCTTAAGTATGGACAGCAAGCACACCCAAATATTCATAAGTGACAGTAGCTTGGAGGTTTTGAGAAAAGCTTTTGGAAAGGAGAAATGCCATTGAGGACAGGTGTAGTAGAGAAAGCCTCATCCCAATACTGTGAGGGCATAGAAGCATTGGCTAGTAAGGTGAGTCTTGTTTTAGTTAAGTGTCTATGCTTCTTCTCAGCAAGACCATTTTGTTGATGAGAGCAGGGATAGCATTATTCAATTAATAATGCCACAATTTTTTGAGAAAATCAGTGAAAGGTTCATATTCACCCCCCAAATCAGATTGCGCAGCTTTAATTTTAGCTTCAAATTGGAGCTCAACCATCTTTTTGAACTGAACAAAGGTGGGTAGGACATAAGACTTTTCTTTGAGAGGGTAGATTCATGTATATCGAGACCAATTGTAAAAAAAAAATGAATATAATACTGATAGCCACTCGAGGACTTGACTGGAGCAGGGCCCCATGAGTCAGTGTGAATTAATTGTAAGGGTTGTCTGCCTGTAGTGTTTGTGCAAGGAGAGGACAGCTTGTGAGCTTTGCCTAAGGAGAAAGCATGACAACAATCAAAAGAGCTTTTATTGATTGAAGAAAGATTACAAGACTTGAGTACATTTTGAACAATTTGAGAAGTTGGATGCCCCAACCTATAATGCCACAATTGAAAATGTGAAGGGGAACTAGGAATTGAAGCTTTTACAGAAACATTATTAACAGAACAATTGAAAACTGAAAATTGAGAATGGACAAGTGCAGTAGATGATGCAGCATCCTACTGAGTTAGTGACGAGTCAAATGAGCGGAGACCAAGTTTCTCTTGCAATAGAACCTTGTTGGTAACCTGGTCCTTGATATAACAAGAAAACAGATTAAATTCAAAATAGATAGAATTATCATGTGCAAACTGGGATATACTTAGTAAGTTCTTAGTTATAGATGGTACATGCAGTAAATATTTTGGAATAATAACAGAAAAAGGTTGAAAAGGAGAAGAAAAGGAGGAATTCCCAATGTGATTAATAAATAGACATGATCCATTACCAATGATGACCTGATCCTGACCATTATAATCTGATTTGGTCATGAGATTGGTGCAATCTGGCATGACATGATTGGGGGCTCTGGAGTCCGTAAACCAAGAGGAGTCATACAACTTCTCTAGTGTTGCTAGCGAAATGGTAGACTTGGGGGATCCGAAATATTGTAAATACTTATTATTTATGTGAGTAAAACCAGAACATTGAGACTGAGGATGGCTTTGATAACTTTGACCAAACTTATGATGGCATAATCTGGCAAGAAGACCAACTTTAGCACATAACTGACAGTAAACTTACGGCTTAGTAAGATTCATTGACTCTTCCTCTACCACTATTAAAATTATTTCTTCCGTTATTTCATCCACCGCAAAAATCTGAATTATTAAACTAACTACTGAAAAAACCTTGATCGGCACCTTTTTTGTTTTTTTGTGACTGCGTATGAGAAAATTTGACACTAGTAGGTTCAAAGGATTTTTTTGTGAATCTCAAAACGAGTTTCTTGTGCTAACAGGAGTGTTTCTACTTGACTGACACTGTAAGGCTAAATTCTAGTCGTTATGCAGGAAGCAAAGGGATCATACTCTTCCGATAAGCCCTCAAAAATGATATGAATATGATCTTGGTACAAACAAAATGATCTACAGAAATTAACGCCTTAACAATAGTTTTTATCTTCATAAGATACTCTGTCATTGTCATGGATCCTTTCTTAGTTAATTTCATCTTCAACTGAAAAATCTTTGCACGAATATGAGAAATAAAATATACCTTGATCTGCTTCCATAACTGATGTGTAGTTGCACAGCCAACAAAACAAGTTAAGATGCTATCTGCCATGGATGACAAAAACCAAGACAAGAGAAGTTGATCTTTTTTCATCCAGACCAAGAATTCGCTACTCTTCTTTCCAGCATCGGTACTTTCTTGAGAATCAAATCTCTGTGGTACATCAGTTCCATCAATGAAACGTTTGATTTTATGACCTTTGATTGCTGCCAAGACTTGTGCACGTTATAGCAGGGCATTGTGTGCGTAAAGTCTAACAGAGATTGAATGTGAACATGTCACCAGAGAGACTTTTATGGTGACGTTCACTGAAATCAGAGACGAAGACAAATTTTCATTCTCCATCTCTCATGGCTCTGATACCATGTGAGAAACCAATAAGAGTTGCAGAGCAAGAGGAGAAATGTGAGAATGAACTTCAGTATGCCATTGAGTACACGTAGAGGTATATATATGAGCTGTTAGATATAACAGACTAACTATATGAGCTGTTAGATATAACAGACTAACTATATATTAACAACCTAACAGTTGGACCAATCATTAGAGTACACATCAGCTTAACTCAAGATACTCTAATATACACCATATGAAATGAAACACTACGAAGAGTTTGGTAAGTGGATTTAATATTTTAAAACTAATAAGATATTAATTAAAAGGTTTATAAAATTTTAAAATTCTCATGTTTATTGTATTATGATCAAAATATAGATATTAGATTTGTTATGTATCTCATATTTCAAGTAACTATATATCAAACAAGATGATAGAGTATTCTCCAGTTCTAAGAATCATTAACCCCTTGACAGCGAAGTACGTCATTGTATCTTCTTGGCTCATGACAGTTATATACGGTGGCTGGACCCGATACAAGTAATGAGATTCATTCCGCGGCTGCAATTACTAATTGGCTATCTGAAGGTCTCTCCCAATTTCTTCCAGCAAATGTAAAGCCAAATTACAGCGTGTTAGCACTTGCAGGCCATAGTCGTGGAGGCAAAACAGCTTTTGCTCTTGCTCTGAGAAAATTAAATTCTATTACAAATCTCAAGTTCTCAGCTTTAATAGGCATCGACCCAGTTGATGGAATGGACGGACGAAAGCAAACCCCACCACCAGTGCTGACTTATATTCCTCATTCATTTGATTTTGACATGGCAACGATGGTAATTGGTTCAGAATTTGGTGAGGTAAAAAGGAACCCCCTGTTCTCTCCTTGTGCCCCTAAGGGTGTCAACCATAAGGACTTCTTCAACGAATGTCCAAAACCTTCTTGGTATTTTGTTGCAAAGAATTATGGTCATCTTGACATGCTTGACGATGATACCACGGGAATTAGGGGCAAATCTACGTATTGCCTTTGCAAGAACGGAGACTCAAGGAAACCCATGAGAAGGTTCGTTGGAGGGGTTATAGTTGCATTCTTGAAGGCTTACCTTCAAGCTGATAACAGTGACTTAATGGCTATACGTGACAAGCACGAGACCCTACCAGTGGATCTCAAAACTATTGGTTGTTTTGAGTGAAAAGCAGAGAAAATAGGGAATATTTCCGTTCTCATGTCATACATAACAACTTTCCTCTCTGGAATGTGTAACTAGTTAAGAATTTTATGGACAACAAATATGTTGAATTCATTTTTATTAATTATAATTGTGGATTAATATTAATCAATTATCAGGATATTAATATACTTAAATTAAGTGATGAGTGCTAAGCTTAGAACAAATTAGGTTCTCATTAATTACGCGTAATCTTTTTTTATTTGGATAGAATTGTATTAAATTTATAATAAATTGAATTGCACACTAGTCCATTGGATAGAAGTTTTAACTTATAATCTCTTAAAAGTAAGATAGGAACCATTAGATAGAGGTTCTAACTTACAATCTCTTAATAGTAAGTTAGTTTTCTATTGACTTTAGAGCCAATGATTTTTTGTTATAATTAATTATTATTTAATTATGTAAATATTAAATATTAAATAATTAAAGATAATTAAATAATAATTTTAAAATAGATAAAATAGAAGTTATACGCACGTTAGTTTATCGTACTATGAAAAAACTACCTACGAGAAAAAAGAAACTTTTGATCTCATTTGATCTCTTTTAGTTTCTCTCTAAACTCTATGAGTCTAGTTTGCGCATTCTAAGAGCGAAGCATGTTGAATCTCTTTTCCCATATCTATCGGTTATCTTTATATGCATTAAAATGAGGATTCAATCAAATTCTCAAGCATTTGATAAAGCATGGGTGCACATCTTACTTGAGAGATGATGATTTATTTTTCATTGATAAGGTCAACCTGGTTAAGTGATGTCTGATACGGTGAGCAATCTATAATCTATACGAGCTTTTGGAGATTAATTGAACCACTGAGATCAATCGTTTGACCCGAACAAAGGTGGCACTGACTGGTGACACTTTTCTTTTATTTATCAACTGCTAAGATTCAAATATTGGCAAGAGGTGGTAATGTTAAAAAATTGCAAGTAAAAGGAAGTTTGGGTGAATATAATAGTTTTGACGAAGAAACTTTTTCAGACAATATCAATTTTATTGGTAAACTTGAATTTAATATTATTGATGGGTAAGATGGAATTTATTCTTACTGACTTTCCCACTTTCAACCGAATCGATTCTTTATTGATTTGAAATGGTTTGGGCCTGATGAGAACAACCCTACATTGATAAGCCTTATAAAGGAAATATTGTTGTGGGTGAAAGAGATAATGAACCAAAGTTTATGTTAAAGCAGGATATGCTATTTGGGAGTGTTGAAAGTTTTAGAATATTTTAATAGATTATATTATATAAGAGGGATTTGAAGTTTTTAGTGTTGGAAACACTAAATTTTTCATATACCAAACAACGAAAGAGTAACATGGTAAACACTTATGGAATTCAACAAGCTCCAATGACATGAGAGTGAAAAAAAATGATTCTAATCTTATATAATATCAAATATGGTGTCAAAGTAAATAAGTCACTGATGTATAGAGTTAAAAGTTAGGGGCTTCCTCGAATGCACGTTTGAAGAAGTTATACTAAAGGCAAAGATACTACTTAGAGTCATATTTGAAGTAAATTATATTCATTTTTCTTATTGTTTGAAAAAATTATATTCACACTCACTCTAAATTCAAAATATACAAAATTTTCCCTTGAATTCACAAAAGCGTTAATGAAACTTATAATTTATGTATTTTTTTCTTCTAAAATTTCATAAATAACTTAATTCAATGTTGTACAAATTATAAAAAAAAATTATGATATGTGCATATTTAAGCATAATTTTAGTATGTTTTAACTTACTTTTTGCTTAATTTGGATAAATTATATTTAGGAATTAGTTTAGTTTTGTGTTTTGTGTTGTAAAAACAAAAGAAGAAGAAATGAAGAGGAAATAAGGAGAAAAGTTATAGAAAATGCTAAAATTGTAGTGAATTTTAACCTTTCGTCGTTACTTGGAGCATACCTCTCCAATATGAGCTTTGATTAAGGTGATTTCAATTGACTATAGAAAGCTAAGACACAAAACTATAATATTTGTGTTGATCACTTTAGCGAATTTTGAAAAATTTAGATCGCCGCGTCGTTGGGTGCCCAGATCCAGAAGCGTTGTGGCGTTTGAAGAGAGGGTCGCAGCCCTATGACGAAAAAAAGTCGAAGCACTACAACTCTCCTACAAAATGCCGCGACACTTGCCGCTACAACAAGAAAGAATATTGTGATTTTAGGGGTTTTTTGACTTCAGTTGAAGCTTGATGGGTTGGAAATTTACCTAGAAGCAATCATACTTCATTAAGGATGCATTTATCTATAAACAAGAAGAAAAACAAGTATTAAAGAACATCCAATCATTAATAATTCTCTCTTTTTCTCTCATCTTCTCTTAGGTTTTTCTTATGGCCCTATGTGGCTAGTTTTCTTTTGTTGGTTAAGTAAGACTGAAACTTCAATGAATTTATGCATTGTGAGATTTGATTAGGTTTGATTGTTCAATTTTATTTGGGTATTGATTATTCATCTATTCTTTTTCTCATATTTTTTCAATTGATAGTTAGGGTACACACTAGTGGTTTAGTTGTTTCAATTACTTCTTAATCATACATCAACTAGATTAAATACAATCGATGTGCCTGTGTTGTTTAGCTTTATCACTTTATCTAGTTCTTATGCAACTAATAAGTTGGATTTTAACGATTGCCTAAGATTACTTATTAATTAAGGTTAATTGAGGCAATCATTATAAGTTAACTAATGTAACAACTTTTTTTATTTTTTTTATTATATAATATAGAGTTCACATACACGTCATTAATCAAAACGTACGTACAACATATCAAATACATAAATATCTATATCTTATTTATTCTGATTGATCAATTTCGGAGATACAGGTGCGGGTGGTTGCACCTTCACCGAGATCTAAGTCAACTCGATCACAAACATTTTATTTATTTCTAGGATCTGCCCATCATAGAGTAATTCAATCCAACATGCACTAAAAGTCAGAGCCATAGAAAAATATGCATAACTAATTTTCTGAATATGACATGGAAATATAGTGAGAATTAAATCCCAGTAAGTTCAACAATAAATCATCATCAATATAACTCATCACCTGATGTTCATCTGTATAAACTACAGCAAATATCTTTGATCACATGAATGCACTTTATCTATGTACATAAAAATTGTACAGTAATGACATGTATGACAGGATTAACTATTTTTAGAATATCATATGATGACTATCAATTTATTCTCATACTAAACTACCCCAATCAGGATGAATATTTTCTACTCTCCAGTACGGGTTTTTCTCGCTCCGTCCGACATGGCACACTTTCTCTTTCTTTTCTCATTAACATAGTCATAACCGTTGGTAGGGCATCCCCTACTGGTGCACCACACGGATTGCCATGTGACCGTGCTCATTTCTTTTCTTTTCACAATAATAGCAAAAAATATGCTTTCAATAACAAGTATGTTCATCAAAATATAATTATTACTAAAAATCATTTAAAATCACGTCATGAATATAATCATTTCAAATATCACTTTATAAAATATTTTCAGGTCAAAATTTCACACTTAAGATAATAAGAAGTTCATACAATGACAATAGCTATGGCATATACTATTCATTTATTATTTTCATTTATAAGATTCTTTTTTTTAAATATTAATTTTATTTCTTTATTTTCTTGATGTAAGTTTTACTCCTATATGACATTCTCTTACTAAGTAGAGCATAATTTCCTCAATTTAACTTCGAGGTAGGTGATCTTGGTGTCAATTTAAAGATGAACAATTATCTAAAACTATTATGTTGAACAGTTTAGTGAGATATTAAGAAATCAAGGTGATATTACTCCCTTAAAGTATATGTTATTTCTTCTCGGGTAGGTTTTGACCTTTACGTACTAATCTGTCCATATCTCCCTCATAAGAATTCCAAATTAAGTGATTCTAGTGGCTAAAAAACTGTGACACATATAGCAATAATTTTTATGATAATCATTTATTTTAATTCCTTACAGAATGTTCCCAGAAATTAAAACACAGAAGCTATCCTAAAATATTCTTCCCTGATTAACTAATTTCTGGCCACTGCATACTAATCAGACCATATCTGCCTTATACGGACTCCAAATTGAGTGATTTCAGTGGCTAAAATCCATGACACATATATCTATAATTCTTATGATAACCATTTATTTTAATTCCCTACAGAATATTCCCAAAAATTAAAACACAGAAGCTATCTTAACATATTCTTCCCTAATTAACTATTTTCTAACCACTGCTTACTAATTGGACCATATCTACCTCATATGGACTCCAAATTCAGTGATTTCAGTGACTAAAAATCCATGAGACATAGATATACATTTTTCATGTTAACCATTTATTTTAATTCCTTACCAATTCTTCCCAGAAATTTAAAAACAAAAGTTTAAAATTTTGCCACCCATAGCCATACCTATCCATAATTATCTACACCAGCCTAAGTATTCAAACATACATAATATGTAACATCATATAGCAACATCTACGACCAACATCTAAGATCAAAATCTCATATAAATATTACAAGTTTCAAAAATTTTCTTCAAAAAGAAATATTGTTAAACTTACCTTAAGCACTTAGTCCTCTAGACTTCTCCTTCCTCTTTCTTCCTTTCTTCCTCTCCTTTCCTCACTCTACCTTGCTTCTATTTTTTTTTCTCTCCCTCACTTGGAAGAAATTCTAATGTTATAAGGGTGGGTTTTGCTTAAATAGACTATCAAATAATTCACCTTTCATGATCATGGGTCTACCTTATCACAATTAGGATGCACTTGGTTGATTTTTTGGAAAACAAACAACTCATGTTCTTGTCTTCCTCTTCCTTAATCAAGATATGCATAGGAAAAGGAGATTTGTATTTTGAAAATTATGATAATATGTTCTTAAGATAAGGGATAAAGTCCCTTTGATTTAGTGATTCATTTCCTTTTTCTTTTGTCTTAATCAAGTATGATAGGTTTGCCTTTTTAAGTGACAAATTTTCAACCCTTGAATCTTCCTTGCTTAGCTAAAATTATTTGTGTAGGATAAGGATGTTTTGTCATAATGCTATGTATTATTACCCACTTGCTAAATTTATGAGTGTAGGATATAGATGTTTTGTCCTAATGCCATGTATTATCATACCACTTGCTAAAATTATGAATGTCGGATATCACACCACTTGCTAAATTTTTGTCTTAATGCCATGTCACCTAATCTTGATTACACCATTATTTCATCACTTTATTTTTATTTTTTTTCTCTTGGGTTTGTTCTCATTCCTGCCCATTTTCTTTTACTTTGGTTAAAATTCTACCTTTCATAATGGGTTTGGTCACATTTTCATGATTTTTGGGCTATCGGTTCAATTTCTGTATCCTAGTCCAAATCTATGTTTTATTTCTTCCTTGGGCTATCCTATTGGCTTGCTAAAAATTCATGTGAAGTAGAAAATCTCTATATGAAGTGTCCATAGGTGAAAACTCAATTTATGAGTGGAGATACTAAACTTAGTAACTTTATCTCCTAAATTAGAAAAAATTACCCTAATCCAATCTTCTTGAAATTTTAAGACCTTTACTTATTTCACAAAAATTTATCTTCCTTACCCAAGAATTTTATCTTTCTTTAGCATGTTTATTTCTAATATTTCCTCTTAGGTTTTCTCTCTCTACCTATTCCATTAATGTTAGAACATTTCTATGCATACACGTAAGGTGAAGAATTTCTAAGGATTATATTTCCTTAAATATCTAAAAATTGTCTAATAAATTTTATTTCATTAATTAAATATTTATGTATCTTAAAAAAAACAAAATTAGATATGTTACATGAAATATTTATGTACCTTTATTAATAAAAGAAATGAAATTAAGGATGTTACAACTAAACCTAAGGAGAAACATGGATAACATACCAATGGTAAATATTCAATATAGAATTGATTATACTGTTAATGATCAATGTAATACTTGATAGTGGATACTAACCAAAATCAACACTCGTATAATTGAATCACTCTTATATTTATTTACTGTAATCATTATCTTTTAATTTTGATAGTTTATTTACAGCTCTTAAGTCCCCCATTTATTACATTCACAAAAGGTAAGACTAGTAAGTAGTATCTATCAAATCGACCATTACTCTCACTACTACAAGTAGTTTATGGTAAGGTATCAATCATATTTATTGTACTCGCGAAATACCCACCAAATTTTGGAGTTGTTGTTAGGGACGACATTCATTATTTATTGTGACTTTAATTTTTATTTATACTTGTTACTCGATATGCTAATTCTCAATATTTGTAGTACAATCAAAATATTGGAAAATCTGTATCCAAACACAAAAGATAACTTCAAGGAGATGTTGATTAAGAAAAGAAGGAAATAGTCATGATTAAGAACCTTACTCTGAAGGAGCTCGTAGCTTTAGATTTGTATCAACAGCCTTTATGCATTATTTTTTCAAATTTTTATGAAAATATTAATTTTGAATTGAAATTTGGACTAATTCATCTCTTACCCAATTTTTATGGTCTTGCAGATGAAGACCCACACAAGCATTTGAAAGATTTTCATGTGGTTTGTATCAACATAAAGGCCTTGGAGTAACTGAAGAACAAATTGAACTCAAGGCTTTTTTGTTTTCTTTACGAGATTCAGCCAAAGATTAGATGTATTATTTGCCATTTCGAACTATCACTATTTGGAATGAGATGAAAATTTATTTTTAGAGAGATATTTTCCTGCATCTAAAGCCACAAATATAAGAAAGGAAATATGCGGAATTAGGTAATTACCTGGAGAGAGCCTTTATGAATACTAGGAAAGATTTAAAAAACTTTGTGTTAGCTACGTATATAATTAAATTCATGAGCAACTTTTAATTTAATATTTTTATGAGGGTCTTTTGTAAGGAGACAAGAGTATGATATATGCAGCTAGTAGAGGTGCACTAATAGATAAGACTCTTGAAGCATCTAGAATCCTGATATCAAATATGACTACTAACTCTTAGTAGTTTGGCATTAGGCATGACCCACTAGTTAGGCATACTCATGATGTAAGTATTTCTTCCTTTGAGTAATAGATGACTAAACTAACCTCTCTTCTTTGCCAATTTGTTACAGGTACACCCCAACTAGTTTAAATATGTGGAATTTGTTCAGTAGCAAGGCATCTAGTAGACATATGCCCTACACTTTAGGAAGAATTCATAGAACAAGCTAATGCAGTAGGTGGTTCTCCTGGGCAACAAAGAAGGTATAATCCCTACTCTAATACTTATAATCCTGGATAAGGAGGTCATCCCAATTTTAGGTATGAGAGTATACAAAATAAGACAATAAGACAAAATTATACAAATTTTTAGCACAACCAGTAGACTTACCTTTCTAGATAGATTACACCCTATAACTCTAATGTAGGTAATTCCTTAGAGGAAATGGTTAACTCTTTTGCTAACAACTCTATTCGAATCAAACATGAGTCAAAGAAATTTCAGTAAGAGACAACGGCTAGTATAAAGAACCTAGAGAATCAGATAGGACAAATTGCTTCTTCCCTTAGTCAAATGCAAGACCAACATTTAGGTAATCTCCCTTTTCAAACAATAAAAATCCAAGAGAAAATACCAGTGCAATTGTTTTGAGAAATGGTCAAGAAATTGTAGGTCCACTACATCCTAAGAAAGATAAGAATGTGGTAACCAAGGAAGGTGAGACTTCTACAAGTAAGTTTCCACCTCTATCTAGATATGAACCAATAGTACCTTGACCTAAGACTCTTAAAGAAAATAGAATGGCTGAGAAAACTTATGATTTATATGAGACTTTTGGAAAGTGTGAAGTTGACATTCCCATTCTAGATGCTATTAAACATATGCCTAGATATGCCAAGTTCTTAAAAGAACTATGCACCCAAAATAGAAAGAAAAAATTAAAGAGGCATGAAAAATTAAATTGAGTCATAATGTATCTACTATAATACAAACAAAGTTCGCTACTAAATGTAAGGATCTAGGTATGTTCACTATTCCATGCAAGATTGGTGATACTTGTGTTGAAAGGGTTATACTAGATTTAGGAGCATCCATAAATGTCATGCCATATTTCATTTATGCTTCTTTAAAATTAGGACCATTCAATGCAACTAATGTGGTGATCCAATTAGCAGGCAGGTTCAATGCATACCCAAAGGAAGTAATTGAAGATGTCTTGGTATAAGTAGACAAATTAGTTTTTCATGCATATTTTTATGTACTTAATAAGAAAAAAAGGGATCCTTCTTCGCTAATACTATTAGGAAGTCCATTTTTGAGATCCTCAAAAACTAAGTTAGATGTCCCTAATAGCACACTCACCATGGAATTTGATGGTGAAGTAATTAATTTTAATATGTATTAGGCCATGAGACATCTAGATGATGATACTCCTATTTATTCTATTGATATAATTGATTCTTTAGCATATGAAACTTTTGAAATAGATGGAAAAAGATAAATTAGAGATTATCATAAGAAAACCTATAAAGGAAGATAATGGTGAGCTGAATTTCGATACAGAGACAAAGGATCAATTAGTTACACTAAATGATTTCTTAGCAACTCAGCCAACAGGTAAGGTTTCTTATATTGAATTACCAATTTCTTACAAAACTCTTTTACCTTCTATTGTGTAGGCTATTACTCTTGAATTGAAACCACTCCTTGGTCAACTCAAATATATAATTTTGGGAGAGGGAGAAACACTCTCAGTAATTATTTTTACTAAGTTTGAAGTTGATCAGAAAGAGAAATTGATTCAAGTATTTAAAGAGCATAAAACTAAATAGGATAGACCATAGCTGACCTTAAGGGAATAAGCCTTTCCATTTGTATGCACATTATTATTGGAAGAAGGAGCTAAATCCTCTAGAAATTCCTAAAAAGGGCAAAATCTTCCTATGATGGTGGTAGTGAAGAAAGAAATTATCAAGTTTTTTGGAGATTAGGGTGATATATCTAATACCCCTAGATCTTCTCCTTTTTTCATGAAATAACACGTTAGGAAGGGTCAAGATGAATTAATTGGTTAATCCTTGTGAATATATCTATAAGTATTATGAAAGGGGACTCTCATTTTTAGAGAAAATTTCTAAAGGGAAAAATGATAATATTTTAATTTTTAGGGCTGGAACTGAGTAGCAAGAGATGGAATGAAGACCTATGGAAAGTGTGACCCAAAATTTTCTTGGCATTTTTCTTAAGAGAAGATTAAACCACTTTGGCCATTTGATCAAGCCAAACATGGCCTTAGTTAAAGATATAGTTACACTTTAATGGCATGGAAAAGTTATAATTTTTAGGCATAGTGGTGGCAAAGGTTAAGAGGATATGGCTTCTTGGAGAAGCTTGATCAAAATAAGCTTTTCCTTGACTAAGGAGGGTTGGTCGACTAGCTTAAAGGGGAAAGAGAGGGAGCACGACATACCAAGGAAGAGAGAGAAAGTGCTAGAAAAAGGAAGACAAGGTAAATCTTGAAAGTTTGATCCCTATACTCATATTCTTGTTGCTAATGGAGCTTCATGAAGTACTCTAATGGTGGGAAATTCGCAGAGTTTGTGGTTGGAAGGAAGAGGAAGGCAAAGACCCAAGAAAGAGAAAGGATACAAGTGTGGGTAGAAAGTAAGTTCAACATCTACCTTCTCATGATTCTTGAATAAGTTGTGGTGTTTATATGCATATATTTATATGGGTATGAATGAATGGTGGTTGGGTTGCATTGATAGGGTTAATGGTGGTTGTTTATGCTTGACTAACATAAATATGAGAAAAGGGGGAGATGGGTAGAAGCATTTATAAGGGGGTAGATTTTGGATGTTATAACTCTTTGGATTTGATGGAAAATACTATATTTGACTTGTATAATGTGTATGTGATCAGGAATTTGGTTGATTATTTTTGTTTTTGGTTTTGGGTGAGTTGCATCCAGGACACGACCATATTTTGTGACACGTCCAAGTCGTGTCTGCGGCTGTCCTAGTTTGAAATGGACTATTTTTAATCCCAAATGAACTACAATAATGAATTGATGATTAAAGGACTTAAAGTAGAGGTTAATGACCTAGAATTGTGTGTTATACAACATTGAATTACTTCATCTTTACTATATTCATCATGTTATGTTGTGAATTACATTACTATGAGGAATTCAATGATGTTTGACTTGGTGAGACTAATGATGCATATATGTCCCATGATGCCTTATATACTTGAGAGGTATGATGCATGCATAATGGATATGATGGCCATGCATTTGGTGTTTATTGTTGTGTATGTGATGATGCAATGTAGCTAGATAATTGAAAAGATGTTTAAGATGTGGGATGACCCTTACATCAGTAAGATGACCTAACGAGGTCGTTGGCTTGTGATGGTACTAAATAGGGGATGCCCTATTAGCCTAGAGTGTGCCAAGTGAGAGAAGGGCCACTCTGACTAGGTAACAGTGATGTGTGAGTAGTGGAAGGGAAATAGCTCAAATCAGCCAGTTGCTGACCAAAGATAAAAATTCATAGACAATCAGCCACTGTAATTATGTATATGTACATGCATAATATTGATGCATAACCTGCATACTGTACTTGTACGATATTGATGCATAACTTGCTTACTGTATATGCATGATATTGATGCATAACCTGCTTACTGTACACGTAAGTATATGATGTTAATCATGTTATCTTTAAATGCAAAAAGAGAAAAGGTTTTTTGTAATTTATATAGCTGGACATAACCCATAAGATTTTTTTACTTTTATTTTGATTATATGGATGTTGATCTTATTGAGATTTTATTCTCATTATTTTTCCTTTTGGTGTTATGTTCAGATAAAGATATCTAGCATGCCATTCGTGTTCCTGTCCTTGTTGCTAGAGATGCAGATAGTAGATGTTCCTTATTTGGGACAATTTACTGTTCTCGCTAACCTGATAGTTGTTAGTGTTATATAGATGTCAGCACCAGTGCCACCTTCTCCACTGTTTGCACCCCAAGGGTGATGGCTATATAGGATGCTATATAATATTTTAGGAACATGTAGTTAATGGACTAGGCCATTTTTGGTGTAACTATATGGTACTTCACCTTTTGTGTTATAATGCTTAGTACTTAGGTGTAATAACCCTCAACTAATAAAACCTTTGAAGGTTAAGTACAAATCATTTGAAACAAAGAAAGTTGAGAACAATGTAAAATTTTAGAGCGTTTCTGACCTTTTCTTCTGAACTTTCGTCACTCATATAAGCATAACTCTCTCATATGAAATATAAATTAAGTGATTCCAATTTCTAATGAAAGATAAGACATATATATACAACTTTGATGTTGGAAATGTTTGCTAATTCCATGAATATTATAGTGATAAGAGGCAAAAACCGCAGCATAATGTGGTCTGGACCTTTGCTCACTATTTTATGCATAACTCCTTCATATGAACTCCAAATTAGGTGATTCAAGTGGATACTGAAAGATAAGAGAAAGGGCTACAACTTTTATGTTGGACATTTTGTCAAATTCTGCTAAATGAGTTCACTGCGGCGATAATACTGCAGCATTTTCCCGAGAGCATGAGTTTTTCTGGTTTCGATCTCGCCGCGGCGAAAATATGCTCGCCGCCGGCGAAAATGAGTTCGCCAGTGGTGAAATTCGTCAGATAGCTTTTTTTTACAGACCCCCTCCCTTTTTCCTTCATTTCTCCTTCATCTGAACCCTAACTCTCTCTCTCTAAAATTTTCTCTACCTTCTCTCTAAGATATCTCATCATCCGGACGCCCGATTTGAGCAAGCAAGGTACCGTTGGACTCGTGGGAAGGAGAGCTACAAACCCCACCGATCAGTTTCGTCAGAAAACTGCCAGATTGTCGTCAGAAAATTGCATGAATAGTAACCTCCAAGGTAAATTCCGTCCAATCGCATTTTAGGCTTCGTTTTTACCGAAATTCTTTCCATAGATAGTCTTAGAATTAGTTTCTATGCTAGAATATAGGGTTTTTAGGTTTCGAAATGAATAGTGTTTTCGGTGAGTGAATAGTGTTTTCCGGCATGAATAGTGATATTTAGAGTTTTCCAATTCTCATGTTATGTCTATGTTTTCTAGGTTGTTGAACCATCACGAGGTGAAATTCTCGTTGTTGGACTCCTAGTAAGGTGAGTGGGTTTTTCATACTATAGCGCATGTTTTAGGAATTTGATTTATAACTCTCTCGTATGATTTTAACTAGTTGGAATGTATGTTAAATTGTTTTACCGCTTTGAAAACCAATATGTTCCAACCATGTTAGAAATTATAAATTTCAATCCTAGTTGAACCCTAGGTATGTAGGGCAAGCATCTAGACTGATAATTCTCCATTTGAGCTAGATTTATAGAAATGTGAACTTAGTCATAGAAATGAACTAAGTTAGCCATGAAATGATTTGATGCATGCGAACATCTATGCGACGTCTACGGACGATATGTTCAAAGGGAAAGTTTATGATGATAAAGGTCTCCATGGGAATACATGGATGAAACATATTTTTAGAACGAAATTTTATGCATGAAAAGAGCTAGATGGAGAATTATCGCTTTATTATAATGTTATTGAAATGTTTTACTTTAAACTTTTTGAATAGCATATTTCAAATATTTTCTATTGGAGGGACCCTTTTAGATCACTGTTAGCTAGCCGCAGGTAGTGCTAGCCCTGGTGCACCATGATCATGTTAAGGCTTCGGCCTAGGATACTGTGACGGGCATATGACTGCCTAAGACACAGGGATTCAGGGTGGATTTATGTCTACGCCTACAGTGATTACCATACCCTTGCTATGTGCTTGGGGGATTTAGGGTGGACTTATGTCTACGCCTACAATGATTACCCTACCCTTGCTGTGTGCTTGGGGGAGATGATAGATCTGTTAGGAAAGACCTCCAATAAACTAGTGCATTTTTCTTAAAGATTAAATATTTCTAAACATTCTCATTCATCATTGTTATTGCATAAATAACTTCATTTCTTACTTACCATGCATAATTGATTTGTTTTACGGTTACTTATTTAATCTTGTTTTATCTTTTGAACATACATTTGAATTGTTTAGCTTTTCTTTCAATACATTATGGTTAAATGCTTAATGTTTCAATTATTAAACTTATTGCGAAACACTCGTGCTTGGTTTGCCCTGTTTCAGTTATAGTCTGATTTACCCATTCACTGAGATGTGGTAATCTCACCCCTCTTCTGTTTTCTCCCCACAGATAGTCAAAGAAACATTGATCCAGCTACAGCTCCATAGGAGGCTAAATATAGCATTGGTGAGCCCCAGTTTGGGCAAGGCTCCATTGTACTGGTTGTATAGTTTAAGTTTATGTCTAGTGTATCTCCATGAACTTACAGGTAGGATCTTCGCTTCTTGTGTACTTTGATGTGTAGTTTGGAAAACAGTTTTATGTTTTACAACTATGTTTGTATTATGAGGCCATGGGCCAAGTTGAATCAAGGATGTTGGATTCATGAGATATATATATATATATATATATATATATATATATATATATACAGTATTTTCTTATATTGGATGTGGCATATGTGGCCAGTTATATTTATTATGTACTCTGGATTGTGTGCTGAATGTTTGTGCATGCTATGTGTTAGGCTTACGGCTAGGGGGAAATTCTTATGCCGTGCCGGTCATGTGTTCCATCATTTGGGGCCGTGACAAAGTGGTATCAGAGCATTAGGTTTTCCTGTGTTCATGGAGTAACGGACCTTTAGGTCGGACTTTGAGTATGGGCATGAATCCGGACATGCTTATACTCACGGTGCTGCTAAAGGGGTTCGATAGGATGTTGTCTTTTTGTTTAAGTAAGTCATTTTATAGTATGCTATGTTGGCACAGTTAAGTGACGGTTGGGCTATTTCTGTTTTATAACGAAATGCCACCAAGAACGAGATCAAAGGTTAGGCAACCCGCGGCTCAAGAGCAGATGGATGAAGAGTCTGCTCAGTCCGCAGTACCCGTGCCTAGAGGCTGAGGTAGAGGTCGTGGCAGAGGCCGACCTAGAGCCAGTGCAAGAGGCAGCGGCAGGGGTGTAAGGGCTGCTGAAGCAGCCGAACAAGCTGAGTTGAGCAGTGAGCAAATTGAGACTCCCAGGGCGGGGGAAATGTCTTCTCACCCCCGGGATGATGTGATAGCCCAGATGCTGGCAACCATGCAGGGTATGCAGCGGGCGATAGAAAATCTAGCCGAAAGAAGGGATGGGCAAGGTGGAAGGGACCCACAACAGCCCGAAATAGTTACCTCCGTTCCAGAACCAGTTAGGTCCGTGGAGCGGTATGTGAGACCCATCGAGAGGGAAGTGGAACTATCTGAGTTCCTGAAGCTGAAACCGCCAACCTTCAAGGGGTTGTTGGCTAGTGAAGATCCCCAGGAGTTTATAGAGGACACTGAGAAGATCTGTGAGGTTCTTAAGTGTCCAGAGATCTACTCAGTAGAGTTAGCATCTTTCCAGCTGTCTGGTGTAGCGCAGGTATGGTTCAAGACCATGATGCGCGGGAGGGGAGCTACAGCGCCACCTTTGGGATGGCCAGAGTTCAAGGAAGTTTTCATGGAGAGGTTTGTGCCTCAGAGTATCCGAGATGCCAAGTGTCAGAAATTTGTGGAGTTGAAGCAGACTCCCGGTATGTCAGTCACGGAGTATGACTACCGCTTCACACAGCTGTTGCCGTGTGCACCGCACATGGTCCCTACTGAAAAGGACATGATCAAGAAGTTTATCCAGGGGTTGATGCCAGCATTGTTTAAATCAGTGGCACCCCAGATGAAGCAATTTCCCAACTATGCAGAGACTGTGGACTGTGCAAGAATGATGGAGACTAGGCATTTAGCTGATGTTGAGAGTGTCAACCTGAGAAAGAGGGATAGGGACAGGAGCTCCAAAGAAGGGCAAAGTTCTCATTCCCAAGGACCACGATTTTAGGGCCAGTAGCGCCCAGCACCACAG
This sequence comes from Gleditsia sinensis, assembly GCA_037074535.1. NCBI lineage: Eukaryota > Viridiplantae > Streptophyta > Magnoliopsida > Fabales > Fabaceae > Gleditsia > Gleditsia sinensis. The sequence continues at coordinate 27,874,259 of CM073464.1, read as the reverse complement.
AATATTGGGAACCCTAACCAGAGACCAAATGCAAGTGGTAGGCTAGGTCTTAGCCAAGGAAACACTAGGTATCCAGGTCAACCAGGACCAAGAGCCCTTCAGGAGAACAGGCCACAATGCTCTATTTGTGGCAACCATCACTTTGGTCAGTGCCGCAGGGAGATGGTTGTTTGCTATCATTGCAACCAACCTGGACACATGAAGAGGGAATGTCCCCAGTTGTATGGCTCAAGCCAAGGGCCAACTCGACCGGCTTTGCTACCAACCCCAGTGGTAGCTCAGCCTATAAGGACTATACCGGGCCAAGCAAGTAGCAGGGGTACTGGTAGAGGGATGATGAGCCAAGATCAAAGTCAAGCAGGCCGAGGTCAACCGAGGATTTTTGCTCTTACCAGGCAGGATGCACAAGCTTCAAATGCTGTCATGACAGGTACTCTTTCGGTTTGTCTACATGAAGCATATGTTTTGTTTGACCCCGGATCTACATATTCCTATGTTTCCCCTAGTTTTGCTAAGAGTTTGGGGAAAGATCCGATTAGGATGGATGCCCCTTTCTTTGTAACCACCCCGGTCGGTGATTGTTTGCCAGTAGAGCATGTATGTAAATCATGTAAAGTGTCAGCGGGTGATAGGGAGACATCTGCTGATTTGATCATCATGGACATGATCGACTTTGACGTAATCCTAGGAATGGATTGGTTTGCAGCATGCTATGCTACCTTGGATTGCTATGAGAAGGCAATCAAGTTCAACTTTTCAAGTGAAGTTCCTTTCCGGTTCCAGTGTGATCGAAGTAAAGCTCCAAGTAACCTGATTTCAGTCTTGGGTGCTCAGAAGATGTTGAAGAAGGGATGCCAGGGATACTTGGCATATGTTAGATATGTGGATGGAAAGGTACCGGATGTAGACAAGATGACAGTGGTAAGAGAATTCCTGGATGTCTTCCCAGAAGAGTTGCCAGGATTACCTCCTGAACGGGAGATAGAGTTTGGTATCGACCTTATTCCAGAGGCTCGACCAATTTCTGTACCGCCTTACAGGATGGCACCCACAAAGCTTAAGGAGCTAAAGAGTTAGTTGTAGGATTTGTTGGATAAGGGCTTCATCAGGCCGAGTACTTCTCCATAGGGTGCTCCGGTCCTTTTTGTGAAGAAGAAAGACGGGTCTTTGCATCTTTGCATTGACTATCGACAACTGAATAAGCTAACGGTGCGCAACAACTACCCTTTACCCAGGATTAATGATCTGTTCGATCAACTTCAAGGAACGAAATGTTTCTCCAAGATTGATCTGAGGTCAGGGTATCATCAGTTGAAGATCAGGAAGGAGGATATTTTCAAGACAGCTTTTAGGATCCGTTATGGTCATTATGAGTTTTTGGTTATGTCTTTTGGACTAACTAACGCACCAGCTACTTTTATGGACTTGATGAACAGGGTGTTCAAGCCATTCTTGGATCAGTTTGTCATTGTGTTCATTGATGACATCTTGGTTTATTCTAAAGACCATGAGGAGCAAGAACAGCACCTACGGGTCATTCTACAGATCTTGAGGGATAAGCAGTTGTATGCCAAGCTCTCTAAGTGTGAGTTCTAGTTGGACAACGTTATGTTTCTGGGGCATGTAGTCACGAAGGATGGCATTCAAGTAGACCCCGAGAAGGTAGAGGCAGTACAGCAGTGGCCTCGCCCAGCTAGTGTGACGGAGATCTGAAGTTTCTTGGGTCTAGCAGGGTATTACCGGAGGTTCATCAAGGATTTCTCCAGGATTGATGCTCCTTTGACCAGATTAACCAGGAAGGGAGTTAAGTTTGGGTGGTCGGATGCATGCGAAGAAATTTTTCAGACCTTGAAGAAGTGTCTAACCACAACCCTAGTTCTAACTATCCCAACGGGCACAGGAAGATACTCAGTATACTATGACGCCTCAAGGGTGGGCTTGGGTTGTGTGTTAATGCAGAATGGTCATGTTATAGCATATGCATCTAGGCAGCTCAGGAAGCACGAACAGAACTATCCTACACATGATCTGGAGATGGCGGCAGTGGTCTTTGCCTTGAAAATTTGGAGGCACTATCTCTATGGTGAACCCTGTGAGATTTATACGGACCACAAGAGCCTCAAGTACATCTTTCAACAAAGGGATCTTAACTTGAGACAGAGGAGGTGGATGGAGTTGGTGAAGGACTATGACTGCACTATCCTGTACCATCCAGGCAAGGCTAATGTGGTAGCAGATGCTCTGAGCAGAAAGTCAATGGAGAGTTTAGCCCATATCACCCTACTCTGGAGGCTGTTGATAAGGGATATTTATCGGCTAAAAGGTGAGGGAATGCGCTTTGAAGTGAAGGAGCCAAGGGTGTTGTTAGATCATATGCAACTACACTCTCCGCTGGTTGAACAGATTAAGGCAGATCAGGACAAGGATGCTAAGCTGTGTAAGCTCAAGGATGAAGTTAGGAATAATCAGACTTCTGAATTCAGCGTGGATGCTGAAGGAGTGTTAAGATGTGGGAAGCGCTTGTGTGTACCCGATGTGGATAGCTTGAGAAAGCAAATTTTTTAGGAGGCACATCAATCAGCCTATACTATCCACCCAGGAATAAATAAGATGTACAGTGACCTCAAGGACTTGTATTGGTGGAATGGGATGAAGAAGGATGTAGCAGATTTTGTGGCTCAGTGCTTGGTTTGTCAGCAAGTGAAAGCTGAACACCAGAAGCCTGCCGGTTTGTACCAACAGATTGAGATACCGGAGTAGAAGTGGGAAAGGATTACTATGGACTTCGTTACAGGGTTACCAAGGACCCCTAAGGGTTATGACTCAGTATGGGTGATAGTGGATCGAATGACCAAGTCATCCCACTTCTTACCAGTGAAGACTACCTTTAATGCGGCTTAGTATGCAAGCCTGTATCTGAGTGAGATCGTCAAATTGCATGGACTTCCTGTATCCATCATATCTGACCGAGGTCCACAGTTTACGGTAAGGTTTTGGAAAGCTTTTCAAGAAGCTTTGGGGATGAGGTTGGATCTAAGCATCGCTTTTCATCCCCAAACAGATGGCCAGTCAGAACGAACGATTCAAATTCTAGAGGATATGCTTAGAGCATGTATATTGGATTTTGGTGGCAGTTGGGAAGGATACCTGCCATTAGCTGAGTTTGCATACAACAATAGTTATTAAGCCAGTATTCAGATGGCACCTTTTGAAGCTCTTTATGGGAGAAGATGCCGATCTCCTGTTGGATGGTTTAAAGTTGGAGAAGGCAAGCTGCTAGGGCCAAACTTGGTGCAAGATGCCATAGAGAAGGTCAAGCTGATAAGGGAACGACTTTTAACTGCACATAGTCGTCAGAAGGCTTATGTGGACCATAGGTGTTGGGAGTTGGAGTTTTCTCTAGGCGATCACGTGTTCCTCAGAGTTTCACCCATGAAGGGAATCATGCGGTTTGGTAAGAAAGGGAAGTTAAGCTCGAGGTATATTGGACCCTTTGAAGTTCTGGATAGGGTAGGAGCAGTGGCATACCGTCTAGCCTTACCACCTGGATTGAGTGAAGCGCATCCAGTCTTCCATGTCTCGATGTTGAGGAAGTATCTACCCGACCCATCTCATGTGATTCAATCGCAAGAAATCCTGTTGGATGACAAGTTGGCCTACGAAGAGAATCCCGTGGCCATTATTGATAGACAAGTGAAAAAGTTGAGGTCTAAGGATATCCCTACAGTGAAGGTGATCTGGCAGATTCATTCCAAAGAGGAAGCTACGTGGGAAGTAGAGGACGTCATGAGAGAGAAGTATCCACAACTGTTCCAAGAGTAGTTTTATGTTTTCATGTTGTTGGTTTTTGTAAAATTTGGGGACCGAATTTTTTTATAAGGAGGGGAGAATGTAATAACCCTTAACTAATAAAACCTTTGAAGGTTAAGTACAAATCATTTGAAACAAAGAAAGTTGAGAACAATGTAAAATTTTAGAGCGTTTCTAACCTTTTCTTCTGACCTTTCGTCACTCATATAAGCATAACTCTCTCATATGAAATCTAAATTAAGTGATTCCAATTTTTAATGAAAGATAATACATATATCTACAACTTTGGTGTTGGGAACTTTTACTAATTCTGTGAATATTATAGTGATAAGAGGCAAAAACCGCAGCATAGTGTGGTCTGGACCTTTGCTCACTATTTTATGCATAACTCCTTCATATGAACTTCAAATTAGGTGATTCAAGTGGCTACTGAAAGCTAAGAGAAAGGGTCATGTTGGAAATTTTGTCAAATTCGGCTAAATGAGTTCGCCGCGGCGAGAATATTTCGCCGGCGGCGAGAATGCGGCAGTATTTTCCCGAGAGCATGAGTTTTTCTAGTTTCGATCTCGCCGTCGGCGAAAATGAGTTCGCCGGCGGCGAAATTCGTTAGATAGCTTTTTTTGCGGACCCCCTCCCTATTTCCTTCATTTCTCCTTCATCTGAACCCTAACTCTCTCTCTCTAAAATTTTCTCTACCTTCTCTCTAAGATATCTCATCATCCGGACGTCCGATTTGAGCAAGCAAGGTACCGTTGGACTCGTGGGAAGGAGAGCTACAAACTCCACTGATCAGTTTCGCCGGAAAACTGCCGGATTGTCGCCAAAAAATTGCATGAATAGTAACCTCCAAGGTAAATTCCGTCCAATCGCGTTTTAGGCTTCGTTTTTACCGAAATTCTTTCCATAGATAGTCTTAGAATTAGTTTCTATGTTAGAATATAGGGTTTTTAAGTTTCGGTGTGAATAGTGTTTTCTGGCATGAATAGTGACGTTTAGAGTTTTCCAATTCTCATGTTATGTCTATGTTTTCTAGGTTGTTGGACTCCTAGTAAGGTGAGTGGGTTTTTCATACTATAGCGCATGTTTTAGGAATTTGATTTATAACTCTCTCGTATGATTTTAACTAGTTGGAATGTATGTTAAATTGTTTTACCGCTTTGAAAACCAATATGTTCCAACCATGTTAGAAATTATAAATTTCAATCCTAGTTGAACCCTAGGTATGCAGGGCAAGCATCTAGACTGATAATTCTCCATTTGAGCTAGATTTATAGAAATGTGAACTTAGTCATATAAATGAACTAAGTTAGCCATGAAATGATTTGATGCATGCGAACATCTATGCGACGTCTACGGACGATATGTTCAAAGGGAAAGTTTATGATGATAAAGGTCTCCATGGGAATACATGGATGAAACATATTTTTAGAACGAAATTTTATGCATGAAAAGAGCTAGATGGAGAATTATCGTTTTATTATAATGTTATTGAAATGTTTTACTTTAAACTTTTTGAATAGCATATTTCAAATATTTTCTATTGGAGGGACCCTTTTAGATCACTGTTAGCTAGCCGCAGGTAGTGCTAGCCCTGGTGCACCATGATCATGTTAAGGCTTCGGCCTAAGATACTGTGACGGGCATATGACTGCCTAAGACACAGGGATTCATGGTGGATTTATGTCTACGCCTACAGTGATTACCATACCCTTGCTATGTGCTTGGGGGATTTAGGGTGGACTTATGTCTACGCCTACAGTGATTACCCTACCCTTGCTGTGTGCTTGGGGGAGATGATAGAACTGTTAGGAAAGACCTCCAATAAACTAGTGCATTTTTCTTAAAGATTAAATATTTCTAAACATTCTCATTCATCATTGTTATTGCATAAATAACTTCATTTCTTACTTACCATGCATAATTGATTTGTTTTACGGTTACTTATTTAATCTTGTTTTATCTTTTGAACATACATTTGAAATGTTTAGCTTTTCTTTCAATACATTATGGTTAAATGCTTAATGTTTCAATTATTAAACTTATTGCGAAACACTCGTGCTTGGTTTGCCCTGTTTCAGTTATAGTCTGATTTACCCATTCACTGAGATGTGGTAATCTCACCCCTCTTTTGTTTTCTCCCCACAGATAGTCAAAGAAACATTGATCCAGCTACAGCTCCATAAGAGGCTAAATATAGCATTGGTGAGCCCCAGTTTGGGCAAGGCTCCGTTGTACTGGTTGTATAGTTTAAGTTTATGTCTAGTGTATCTCCATGAACTTACAGGCAGGATCTTCGCTTCTTGTGTACTTTGATGTGTAGTTTGGAAAACAGTTTTATGTTTTACAACTATGTTTGTATTATGAGGCCATGGGCCAAGTTGAATCAAGGATGTTGGATTCATGAGATATATATATATATATATATATATATATATATATATATATATATATATATATATATATATATATATATATATATATATATATAGTATTTTCTTATATTGGATGTGGCATATGTGGTCAGTTATATTTATTATGTACTCTGGATTGTGTGCTGAATGTTTGTGCATGCTATGTGTTAGGCTTACGGCTAGGGGGAAACCCTTATGCCATGCCGGTCATGTGTTCCATCATTTGGGGCCGTGACATTAGGGTTACACACACACACACACACACACACACACACACATATATATACATATATATATACATACATATATACATATATATATATATACATATATATATACATATATATATACATATATATATACATATATATATATACATATATATATACATATATATATATATATATATATATATATATCTCTCCCTCTCTCTTTCTATATGAAGATGCATATGTTTTGGCATGTTGTTCCCTATGTTATTATATGTCGTGTTCCATCATTTGGGGCCGTGACATTAGGGTTACACACACACACACATATATATATATATACATATATATATATATATACATATATATATATATATACATATATATATATATATATATATATATATATATATATACATATATATATATATATATACACATATATATATATATATATACATATATATATATATATATATATATACATATATATATATATATATATATACATATATATATATATATATATATATATCTCCCTCTCTCTTTCTATATGAAGATGCATATGTTTTGGCATGTTGTTCCCTATGTTATTATATGTTGCTGCATCTTGAGTTTTGTAATAATTTCTAAGGAAAAAAAAAGAAAAAAATGGTCCTTATAAGTTGGTATTAGAGTAAGTGAATCCTAAGTGGCTGTGAAAGGTGGATGGTTGCTTGGATCTATCTAAGAGCATTTTGAATACGATGTGGATAAAAGGCATAGAGTAGCATGCTATAATAGTTAGGGAAAATTGCTAGTAGTTTCCTATCTGTACGCCTTAATAATGTTATGACTATTGTACTATAAATTTTCTTTTAATCATTGTTGAGTTTGATCACCTCAATAGTGACTCTTTTCTTTGATTGATATAGTAGAAAATGGCATCATCAAGAAGGAATCTGACTACGAGTGTGGAAGCTACTTTATAAGATCTAGCCACAGCTATCCAAGATCAAGTTTCTACCACTAATTAGATCTTGCGTCATATCCAAAACAACAATAATGCTAGCAGAGAAGCGGGAGAAAACCTGAGGAACCTGAGAAATGGAAATGGATGGGTAGATTTTATAAGGACTCGGCCTCCATCGTTTGTCAGGGGGTATGACCTAATGGTTGTAGATAGGTGGCTGACTGAACTAGAGAAAATCTTCAGAGTCCTAGATTGCTTTGATGAGCAGAAGGTTAACTTTACAGTTTATGTGCTGAAGGAAGAAGCTAAATTTTGGTGGAGGGGAGTTAGTGAATTACTGGTTCATCAAGGCAGGTAGATCACCTAGCCTATCTTATGAGAAACCTTCTTGGATAAGTATTTTCTCAAGAGTGTGAGAGCTGAAAAAAAGATCAATTTTCTTTAGCTCAAGCAAGGTGGATGGATTATCAATAAGTATATCGCTAAGTTTGAAGAGCTGTCAAATTTTTTCACCTATTTGAAGTATAACTCAGATGAATCTTGGAAGGCGATTAAATTTAAAGTGGGATTAAACCCAGAGATTTCCATTGCAGTCATAGCCTTGGAAATCCAAGAGTTTGTTCCCTTGATTAACAAATGTCGTTTGCTGGAGAAGAGTCTAAGAGTAGTGGAGGAAGAAAAGGAAAAATGGTTACTTAGAAAAGGAAAAGAGAGTTTTTAGTTCCTAACAGGAATGTAAAGGGGAAGTGTGTTATGGTGGGCAAGAAGCCCTTAGCCCTGGGAGCCAATACTTCTGTGCAGAGTGTTGTAGGCAATAAGTGCATGAAATGTGGGCAATCCTATGGAGATAAACCCTGCTTTTATAGCCAGGCTACATGTTTCCAATATGGGCAAAAAAAGGGCATTTGGCACGGTGATGCCCACTGGGGAATAAGAAGAGAGCTAAATAAGCTCAACCAGCCAGGGGAAAAGTTTTTACTCTGAGTGGAGTAGAGGCGAAGCAAGCCCTCGATAATATCCAAAGTACGTGTTGCCTCAATGGTTCTCCTCTGGTTATGCTTTTGATTCAGGCACTAGTCCTTCTTTTGATTTGATGGTAACAACCCCTTCCTACATTAGGACATCTCCAATATCTATTCTTGAAGCATCACATTTAATTTGAAAAGTTTTGATGATGTTAGGTAAAGCAAGTAAAGGTGCATTAATCAAATTTTCTTTGATTAACTTAAATTCATCAATCCAATTAAAACCCACATTCTTTTTTATAACTTCAGTTAAAGGTGCAGCTAGGTTACTAAAATCTTTTATAATCCTCCTATAAAAGATAGCTAACCATCATCTACCTTAATTCCTTTAGCACTAACAACAAACCTAATAAATATAAGTTTATCTATGCAAAAGGTACATTTTTTGGGGTTAGCAAACAACTTTTCTTTTCTTAAAACATCTAAAACAAGTTTAAAATTCTAAACATGATCATCCAAGTTTTGCTATAAATTAAATTATCATCAAAGTACACAACCACAAATTTTCAAATAAAAGCACGTAAAACATGATTCATTGATATCATGAAAGTACTTGGTACATTAGTTAATCCTAATGGCATAACTAACCACTTATATAAACCATTTTTTTTAAATGCAGCTTTCCATTCATCTCCTTCTCTCATCCTAATTTGATGATATTCACTCTTAAAATCATTTTTCATAAGAACACAAGAACTATGCAATTTATCAAGCATGGCATCTAATCTGGAAATGGGATGTCTATAATTTATAATGATATTATTAATAGTTCAACAGTCAACATGTATCCTCCATGCCCTATCCTTCTTAGGTACAAGCAACATTGGAACTGCATAAGGATTTATGCTTTCTCACACTAACCCCTTCTCCACCAATTCATTAACCTTCCTTTGAAGCTCCTTTGTCTCCTCAAGATTGCTTTGATAAGCTAGTTGGTTTGGAATGGAGGTGCCAAGCATAAACCCCGACAGGTGACAAGCCAAGTGAACTCTCTTGAAAAAAGATATCATCAAACTCCTGTAAAAGATACGTAACAGAACTAGGAAAATATTTGTCAAATTCATTAGTGTTTAAAAAGTCTCTTTGTACAAAAATACAATCATTGATTAATTGAAAAACATTTCTCTTTTTAGTTCACTCACTTTTGCATAGAAATTTATTTTTCTCTCTGCTTTTCTCTCAATGGTCAAATCTGCTCTCTTATTTTCTCTCTCAATTTTCTTGTCCTATTTTTTTTCTCTCTTATTTTCACTCATCTCTTTCAATCTCTTTCTTTTGATCACTCTATTTTTGTAATCTTACTTTATCTTTATAAACCTATGTTAGTGTCAAAGAAACTAGGGTGAGTTTCCTTTTATTAAACACAAACGAGGATTTGTGGATAAAGCCATCATGTATAACACATCGATCAAATTGCTATGGTAAGCATAATAACAAGTGTCCAGCTTGCATCAAAACTACATCACACAAAACTTCATCTTCATATTTTATTATGTGGAAGGAAACTAGAACATGTTTATTCACTTTCACCTCACCACTATCATTAAGCTACCATAACTTGTTTGACTAGGGATTTTTAATTGTTGGTACCCTAATTTGTCCACCATTTTAGTACTAGTAACATCAGTACAACTACCTCCATAAATAATCACACTACATACCTTGTCTTGCATGTTGTACCATATATGAAAGATGTTTCCTCACTACACCTCATCATCCTTTTTGAACTGCACATTTAAATCTCATTACAACCAATAATTCACCTTGAGCAGCATATTCCTCACCATTTTCCATTCCCAACACATAATCATAAGCAGTTTTGTCCTTGTCATATGACATGTTTGCTTCAAAATAGAGTTAGAAACAATCCTCACAACACTCCCTCTCATGTTCCACTCGATTCGTTCAACTCTTATATTTCAAACAAAATAAATGTGGCTTTTTCTAGCCCTCTAATGTACTCACCACTCTTTCCTTTTTTCACTCTTACTTTTATAAATAATAATATCATTTCCTTTTATTGATCATTCATGCCTATTTATAGGCCAATTTACATCAAAATTCCTAAAAAAACTAAATAACTTAATCCTTATTAAACAAGAGAATTTGATAATTAATAAACTAAGTAATCTTATCCTAATTTGTAATGCCCCCAATTTACGTTATGTAAAATAAACACTTTTTTCCTACAATCAGATATTCTCCATAAAGATGCACAATTCAATTATTTTTCATTTCTCTCATGTATACACAATATACAGATCAAGTCTATAAACATCAAAGTACAACAGAAACGGGGATCCTGTCTGTAGCGCTCAAAACACTCTAGAATACAAACACAGTATAATTAAAAAATCGTGAACCTTGGAAACAATGTAGACTCACCCACAGAATATGTCACCTAACTGATCAACTATTTGCAGGATCAGACTCTGTATTCTCATATGAAAAATGTGAAAATATCGTGTAGTGAGTTTGACAACTCAGTGAGTAAATAATTTCTCCTATGACCTCTTAGGTTAGCATATAGATGTACTTATACTTTAAAGTTTGTCACATAGAAAATACAGTTTAGAAGTACATTCATATGAGACCCGTATTTCTAATATTCTCAAATCAAAAGATATTCAGATATCCAAAACCATATGCAGCATGGTATGATCATTAAGCAAATGTTGTTATGCTCAGCTGTATATGTAACATCCCGTAATTTTTAAATATTTTCCTTAGAAATTCTTCACCTTACATATATACATAGAAATGTTCTAATATTAATGGAATAGGTAAAGAAAGAAAACCGAAGAGGAAATATTAGAAATAAACATGTTAAAGAAAGGTGAAATTCTTAGGTAAAGAAAGATAAATTTTTGTGAAGTAAGTAAAGGTCTTAAAATTTCAAGAAGATCGGATTAGGGTAATTTTTCTTAATTTAAGAGCAAAAATTACTAAGTTTAGTATCTCCACCCGTAATTGGGCTTTAACCTATAGACACTTCATATAGAGTTTTTCTACTTCACATGAATTTTTAGCAAGCCAATAGGATAGGCCAAGGAAGAAATAAAACATAGACTTGGACTAGGATATAGAAATTGGACCGATAGCCCAAAAATCATGAAAATGTGACCAAGCCCATTATGAAAGGAAGAATTTTAACCAAAGTAAGGAAAATGGGCAAGAATGAGCCCAAACCCAAGAGGAAAAATAAAAATAAAAATAAAATTAAAGTGATGAAATATTAGTGTAATCAAGATTAAGTGACATGGCATTAAGACAAAAATTTGACAAGTGGTGTGATTCTACATTCATCATTTTGGCAAGTGGCATAATAATACAAGGCTTTAGGACAAAAACATCTATATCCTACATTCATAACTTTAGCAAGTGGGTAATAATACATAGCATTATGACAAAACATCATTATCCTACACAAATAATTTTAGTTAAGTAAGGAAAATTCAAGGGCTAGAAATTTGCCACTTAAAAAGGCAAATCTATCATACTTGATTAAGACAAAAGAAAAAGGAAATGAATCCCTAAATCAAAGGGATCTTGCCCCATATCTGAAGAACATATCATCATAATTTTCAAAATACAAATCTCCTTTTTCTATGCATATCTTGACTAAGGAAGAGGAAGACAAGAACATAAGTTGTTTGTTTTCCAAAAATTCAACAAAGTGTATCCTAATTGTGATAAGGTAGACCCATGATCATGAAAGGTGAATTATTTGGTGGTCTATATAAGAAAACCCACCCTTACAACATTAGAATTTCGTCCAAGTGAGGGAGAGCAAAAAATAGAAGCAAGGTAGTGTGAGGAAAGGAGAGGAAGAAAGGAAGAAAGAGGAAGGAGAAGTCTAGGAGACTAAGTGCTCCAGGTAAGTTTAACAATATTTCTTTTTGAAGAAAATCTTTGAAACTCATAATATTTATATGAGATTTTGATCTTAGAACTTTGATGATTGGTCATGGATGTTGCTATATCATGTTACATATTGATCTTGCATGTGATGTATGTTTGAATACTTAGGTTGGTGTAGATAGTTCTGCATGGGTATGGCTATGGTTGACAGAATTTTAAGCTTCGGTATTTTAATTTCTGGGAACAATCTATAAGGAATTAAAATAAATGGTTAACATAAGAATTAAAGATATATGTGTCGCGGATTTTTACCCACTGGAATCATTCCATTTGGAGTCCATATAAGGTTGCTATGGTCTGATTAGTAGTCAAAGGTCAGAAAATGAATCATCAGGGAAGAATATGTTAGGATAGCTTCGGTAATTTAATTTCTGGGAATTATTGGTAGGGAATTAAAATAAATGGTTAACATAAGAATTAAAGATATGTGTGTCATGGATTTTTAGCCACTGGAATCATTCAATATGGAGTCCACATGTGGTAGATATGGTCCGATTAGTTAGCCAAGGTCAGAAAATGGTTCATCAGGGAAGATTATGTTAGGACAGCTGTAGTATTTTAATTTTTGGGAATTATCTGTATGGAATTAAAATAAATGGTTAACATGAAAGTTATATATCTATGTCTCATGGAAATATACCCACTGGAATGATACAATTTGGAGTTCATATGAGGTTGATATGATCCGATTAGTTAGCAGAGGTCAGAAAATGTTTATTCAGGGAAGAGTATGTTATTAATGCTTTAGTTTTTGAATTTCTGGGAATATTCTGTAGGGAATTAAAATAGCGCGCCAACATAACAATTATATATATATGGCTCATGGATTTTTACCAACTGGAATAACTCAATTTGGAGTTCCAATTTGGGAGATATGGTCTAATTAGTCAGTAAAGGTCAGAACCTATCCGAGAGGAACTATCCTGTACTTTGAGGGAGTAATATCACCTTTGTTTCTTAATTTTTCGCTACAATGTTCAACATAATAGTTTTAGATAATTGTTTTATCTTGAAATGGACACTAAGATCACCTACATCAGAGTTAAATTGAGGGAGTTATGCTCTGATTAGTAAGAGAAGGTTAGATAGGATGAAAATCTGCATCAAGAAAAATAAAGGAATAAAATTAGTATTTAAAAAAGAAGATGAATCTTAATAAATGACTAGTATAGCCATAGCCATTGCCATTGTATGAACTTCTTACCATCTTAAGTGTGAAATTTTGACATGGAAATATTTTATAAAGTGATATTTGAAATGGTTATGTTCATGGCATGATTACCAATGATTTATGGTAATAGTTATATTTTGATGAACATACTTGTTATTGAAAGCATATTTTTGGCTAACATTGTGAAAAGAAAAGAAATGAGCACGGTCACATGGCAATCCGTGTGGTGCACCAGTAGGGGACGCCCTACCAACGGTTATGATCATGATAATGAGAAAAGAAAGAGAAAGTGGGCCATGTCGGACGGAGCGAGAAAAGCCCGTACCGGAGAGTAGAGGATACTCACCCTGACCGGGGTAGCTTGAAATGAGAATAAGTTGATGGCCATCATATGATATTTTGAAAATAGTTAATCCTGTCATACATATCATTACAGTATGATTCTTATGTGCATAGATATAATGCATTCATGTGACCAAAGATATTTTCTGTAGTTTATACAGCTGAACATGACGTGATGAGCTTTACTGATGCTAATTTATTGTTGAACTTACTGGGATTTAATTCTCACTATATTTCCATATCATGTTCAGAAAATTAATTATGCAGCTTTTGTTGCTAAGGCTCTGGCTTTTAGTGCACATTGGATCGAGTTACTTTATGTTGGGCAGATTTCAGAATCAAATAAGTTGTTTGTGGTCGAGTTGGCTCAGATCCCGGTGAAGGTGCAACCACCCGCACCTGTATCTCCGGAATTGGTCAACCAAAATAAACAAGATGTAAATATCTGTGTTTGATATGTTATACGTTTGTTTTGATTAATGACATGTATGTGAACTCAATATTGTATAATAATAAAGGAAAAAAAAGAGGTTGTTACAGTATAAGCTATAGTAAAATATTAAGATTTGAAGATAAAATCATCACTTTTAATGCACCTGCCTTACTCGGCGATCTGGTCAATGCAATAAAAACATAACTCATTTGCTATACGCACATTGACTGATCGACTATATTCATAATAAGTGATCAGGGAATGTGAGTACATCACCCTCTTGCCCCCCCACATTACCACTGTCTCCCGATTGGAGTGGCCTTCCCCCAGCTCACTCAAGCTAATAGGGCGTCCCCTATTCGGTATCGTCATGACATGCTATAAAATAAGCATGTCTTTGGCATGTTTTAAGTTTCTTTTTATTTAATTTTAGTAGAAAATAGATATGAATTAATTGAGTTTTGTGTTTTAAGAATAATAAAGAAGAAAATAGAGAGAAAATCATAGAAAAATGTTGATTTCTGACTCTTCGTCACTAATTAAGGCATATCTCACTCATTTGGACTCTGATTAAGGTGATTCCAACGGCTATGAGACATAGAACTTTTGTGTTTGATACTTTGGAAAACTCTAGAAGATTCTGGGCACCATAGCGCTCACAAGAGAGCGCTGCGACACCGCGTGAGGACGTAACCAGAGTGCCGCAGTGCCTGGTCTTTGAAATTCTACAGTGCCGTGGCGCTCGAGTAAAGTGCCGCGGCACCTCCCGCCGCATCAATTTGCTGAATTTACAAATTATAGGTCTTTTTGACTCCAATTGAAGCTTGATGGGCTAGGATTTGACCTAGATACACTCCTACTTCGATTAGGAGGAGTGAATCTATAAAAAGAGAGGAAAGCAAGCAGAGAAGGCATTCAATCATTCATCCAAGTTCTTAGTTACATTCTTCAATTCTTCTTTAGATTTTCTTATGGCCCTGCGTGGCTAGATCTTTTTAGTTGGTTGAGGTAGATTGAAACCTCAAGGGATCTTCATGTATTGTGAGATGTGGATTTGATTTTATTATTTCAATTTGAATTTAGTATTGATTATTTATCTGTTCTTCTTCTCAATGATTATTCATATGATTGCTAGGAGGCCTACTAGTATATTATCTGTCTTAATCTACCGCTAAATTATGTTTTGAACAAAGTCTTCAATTATGTGAAAATAGGTTTGAGGATTTTGGATTATAAATCATTGAACCTATGATGAATAATTAGCTAAATTAGATATAACCGATGTGTTTATATTTGTTTAGCTCTGTCAGTTTCTCTAGTTCTTCATATGGTTAATAAGTTATGCTTTACCGATGTGCTAAAGGATTGCTTGTTAATTAAGGTTTAATTGGTGCAATTGTCATTAATTTACTAGACTTAAGGAGGAACAGGGTTAGAAACCCAATGATATATATTCAATTACAGATTGATTATGTTGTCAATGATCAATGCAATCCCTTGATGGTGGATATCAACTGAAACCAATGTCTTTATCATTAATCACTCTCTCTTAATTACTTTCGTTATTTTTTACTTGGTTTTATTTGCAATTATCAATCCCCCCTTTCTTAATCACATAAAGTAATTCCAGTCTCTGTGGGATCGACGCTTACTCCCACTACTACAGGTTAGTTTTGAGGTAAGGTATCAATTTGGGTGTACCTGCGATAGTACGCACCACATCACAAGCCATACAACCCGTCAATATTCATCCATAGATATAAATACATGTAAAATTATCAAGTAACTCGCCATGAGCTTTACGCTTGTCATATTTATCAAGCAACTCGCTATGAGCTTTACGCTTGCCATTCAATCTCATTTATAATATGACATATATCATTTTCACAAGTATATAGCTTTACAAATCAATACATTGTGCACATAATATTCACTTTATCAAATAATGATAAATACTAGAACCATATATTCAATGAGTTCTAAAGTCCATTTCGAAAACCATACTCTTCTTGAATTATGTGCCAGTTCGTAAGCAAAATAAATATTTTAACACATTTTAGAAATTTATGATAGCATAAATATTTGTAAACAGAAACAATTATACATTTATAGTTCAAGAAGAGCATGGGGTAAGTTATAGAAAGAATTATCTAATCACAAGGTAAGGGCTCTAGATTAGACAGCCCCAAAATGCACTTTTTCAATCCATATTTGACTAAACAGACTTCAAAAACGTGTCCGGAGGGTCCAAACATCAAGAAAATAACTTCAGGAACTTGGTCACTACTCATGGTCGAAAAACACTATTTACCGCCGAAAAACACTATTCATCGCCAAAAAATACTATTCACCAAAAACAAAAAAGTTGTCAGATAGCTGAAAAATTTCATATCATAAGGTTTATTTAGCTCCTGAATTCATCTACAGTGTCAGATTTCCAATTTGAGGTCTCTAAGTAAGAGTTTCAGAGTTTACCTTTTTCTGAGATTTTCTACTTCTGATCTACAGCGATTCTACAGCTGATTTGAGAAATTGTTCGGTCAAAATCATAGTATTTTTCGTCTTGAATTCAATGGTACTCTTAGTTTTGAAATCGGAGGCCTGTAAACACTCCAGATTTAGAGAAAAAAATGAAAGTTACTATGCACAGTATTCACACTATTCATTCTCTTCCATTTTTACGTTTTGGTTTTTGTCTCCCCTCCCCCTTTTCTTTATTCTTTATAATAATAATAATAATAATTATTTAATAATTAAATAATTAATTTTATTTTTTATATATATTCATATAAATACCGTTTTTCATCCTAAAACTTCTCAAAAATTTCTAAAAATTTACATTATCATAAATCTTTAGTTAAACTCTTAAATCATGATTTTTCTTGATAAAAATCTTAATAAAACAAATCACAAAATAAATATCTTTATACATAATAAAAGAAAGAATATTTCTAAAAATACAACAAAAATTTATTAAAGGCCAATATAATTATTTTAAGCAAAATAATAATTACTTTAATTAAAACTAGACTTACCTTTAGCAAAACATAATCATTTTTAAACAAATAAAAATATATTTATTTATAGAAAAATATTATTATTTAAAAATAAAAATTATGGGATGTTACATTATTCCCCCTTAAGAAATTCGGTCCCCGAATTTCAGCACATCCTACCACATGTACGGAGTGAAATCAAGGCATAATTTGGAGTTACTAACTTTATTACTCAAATAATTGGGGATATCTTTTTTGTATATCAATTTCACTTTTTAATATGTCTGTTCACTTGAGTGATTTTGTCATATAACTTAACTATAGGGATTTCTTTCATCCATAAGTTTTTCACTTGTCCATCAACAATAAACATCGATTGTACCCATAGTTAAGCCAAATGTTTGTCCAATTGAATTTCTTAGAATTAGATAACATAAGAAGAATCTAATAGGTACTTCCTTAGCATTGATACAAGAAAATCTATATCCATATTACTTAATCCTGATGGCAAAGTTAGGCAATGTATTACTATGCCTACTTTGTTCAAGTTTTCAAAAGATTCTATATACTAGAGTTTAACTTTTTCCTTCTTTCCAAACCTCATTACCTCTTTTATTGGTGAGTCCTTCAAGAATTTGTGGTCACCAACTGATAATTTCTAGTACTCAACATTCATGGTCCTTATAAACTTTTGACTTGTATTGAGTTTCTTGTAATTTTTTTTTCATTCCATTTCACTTTATCAACGACATCTTACCATAAGTCTAACTCCACTGAGTCATCAAACAAAAAGTTTATAACACCTTTACTTTAGGAATTAAATCATCCAACAACACTTTATTATAAGCAAATTCTGTTAAGGGATCTCCCTCCAAACTCGAAGACATACGCTTGAAGCATACTTTCTAAATTAACATTATCGATTTAGGTTAATCATATTCTATCTATTTCTTGATATTCCAAATTAGATTCGAAAAAATTAACCTTATTCAACTCATCCACCTATTAGGAGTCCTACGATGCTTAATGTAAAACCTCAAATAGTGCCATTTGTTTGTAAAGCTTGATAATTACTGATATGGACAAGTTCAACTAAGAAAAAATGATTTTCTCCAAAATTTCACCAAAATTAAATAAAGATACCTAAAGCATAATTTCTGATGTATAAACACATCATTTAAATTTACTATCAGCTATACTATAATCTAGTTAAGATCATAAGTTTCCTGATTAGCTCTCTTAAAATAATATATTTAACTCTTACTTGTTGACATACCAAACAACAAAAATATTTCACTTGTATCTTCTTTTACCATTCTACTAGTACAATTATTTCATATCTTAGTATATCCTATCAATATTCAAAATCTATAGCTTTTTTTTTTCTAAAACCTCCTTTATCAACTATTATTCACATTCCAATCTCAACATAATTCACATCCTCGATACATTCTAGATACTAGACTCAACTTAGCATGATATAAACTCTTAACACAAATATCTTGATCACTTTACATGATTTTCGAACATAGTTCTCAAATTATTCTCTTTTCCTTTCTCAACCACATTAGGTAAACTTAGGTGTTCTTCATACCTTAGTACTCAATCCGTATATACTGTAAACTCATTATTCTTTCTAATTTGCACATAATCTGCCAACTTACACAATTATACATACTTGATATAAAGATTTTTTTTAAATACGTTCTTTGTTAGATAAATTCTTTCAAAATCTCCATATTTCCAAATTAAGAGTTCAAAGATTAATTTAAATCCTACTTCCCATATTTTATTCCTCAAGAACTTCAACACCACTAATCCTCTTGATTACATTCATCAAAACACCATAAAGCCATCATCTGTCTATTCTTTTCAAACTTTTTATTACTTTAACCTACTAACCACTTAGACACCATAATAAATGAGTTTCAAAGAAAATAAATTAACTCTCTTGTAATAAGGAAAAGAACCTTACATTTAATGCCAAAAATTAATATGGAAAATGCAGTAGAACAGACGAAAAGCATAATAGAGAACGGTGCCCAAATAGAAAGTCAAAAATTTGGACAAAGTATTGAAAGAAAATTAAAGTCAGTGGCTGTAATTCTTGAAAATCTGTAAACAAAATCTAGCTATTATTTCGACAAAAATCGGTGGCCGCAAATTTTGAATATATGTGCCAAAATCTACTTTAAAGCTGTTGATATTTGGTGGAAAAGAAACATTTATGAACTTATAAAAGTTTGTGAAAATCAAAGAATACGTAGTTAACTGGTAGGATACAATTGATTGCTTCAAAATAGATATAATCAATCAACTGTAAAATAACCAGTCCAAATTAAAAAATTTCAAAATAGCTAGTCGACTTAATAATACCGATAGTGAACTGGCAAAAACATTGGGAAAACAAAATAAATCATTTGATTATCCCTCTTCAACAACTAACTTGTTTTCATTTTCACTCTTTTTTTTTACAATTACACCTATCACCGACAACTTCCCTACAAGAATCAAGACATCAATGCTTCATCAAGGACAACAAGGAAAAGACAAATTTCTAGTGATATCTTAACTTTATTCTCTTTATATACCTAATATGAGCGACTATTACAACTACTATACATATACATGCTTGCTGTCATTTTTGAAAGTTTCACCTTTAATTTAGCTTATATCCACCAATCACTCACATAGCTGTTCTAATTATTCCTGGCCTATTCGCATAGCTATCATAAGTATGCTCTTCTTTGAGTTCTATAAATGCACACGTTAATATTTTTACTTTCATACTCAAAGTTAAAGTGTGTGCAGCTATGGAGGGAATCACATTCTATCAGTTTCAAAATATTTGTGTCTTTTGTAGTTCCAGTCCTGAAAAAGATGGAGAGTATGTGAAAGCTGCATAAAACCTAGGTATGGTGCTGGCTAGGAGAAAGATTCATTTAGTCTATGGTGGAGGTAACCATAGATTAATGGGGTGTGTGTCTACAGCTGCACATGTAGGAGGATGTCAAGTTCTAGGTATTATTCCTATAGCTCTAGCTGCATCCAACATCATAGGAAAGACAATTAGGGAAGAGTTTAGGGTAGCTTCCATGCATGAGCGCATGGCTAGAATGATGAACAATGCTGATGCCTTCATTGCCTTACCATGTGGTTTTGGTACTTTATAAGAAATTTTTCAAATAGTTTCTTTGGCATAATTGAATATGCATCACAAACTGATAGGTTTGTTAAATGTTAATCACTTCTTTGATGGTCTGTTGTCTTTTCTTGATCAAGCTGTAGAACAGAGGTTCATCCCACACTCAGTACGATGAATTCTCATCTCAGCTTCAAATGTTGAAGAGTTGATTGATGCTTTACAGGCATTTGTTTATGTACTTGATCCAACTATGGCCCAAATAGAATGGACGGCAGACAACTACAGAAAGCGCAAATTAGATTTGGATCTTCATCTTTAAATGTAGTAAAACGTAGTCATTGCTGTACCACTTTTACTTTCTTAGGATATACTTAGATACCATCTTTACCAACCATACTCCTTTAGAGTTGGTAAAACTATCTTTAGATGTTTCTTATGATCCTCTGAACTCTTGAAATATTATAGTATATCATCAATAAATATAATAACAAATTGATCCAAGGATGACTTAATTACTATTCATTAAATCTATGATTGCATCTGGGGCATTTGTTAAACTAAATGACATAACCAAGAACTTATAATGCCCATAATGAGTCTTAAAAGAATTTTTTTTGAATATCCTCTTCTCTTATCCTCAATTAATGATACTCATATCTCAAATCAATTTTTGAAAAAAATTTTGAGCACCTTGTAACTGGTCAAACAAATCATCTATACGAGGTCATGAGTATTTATTCCACACTATCATCTTATTCAACTGTCTATAATCTACGCAAAATCGCAACGATCTATCTTTTTTTTTCACAAATAGTATTGGAACTCTCCAAGAAGGAGTACTCAGGTATAAAAATCTCTTGTTCAACAAGTCCTATAACTAATTCTTCAATTCCTTGAGTTCAATCGTTGCCATTCTATATTGGGGTATAGACACTGGTTGGGTTTCCGGAAGTAAATCAATACCAAATTCTATGTTACGTTTCAAGATAATCCTGACAATTTCTTAAGAATTAGATAAGAAAATTCTCTAACCACTGGAACTTGATTTACACTAGTATACTTTATACCAACATCTCCCACTATTGTCAAATATCCTTAACAATGTTTTGTAATAACTTATAGGCTGCTAAAATAGAGATTATATTTTTGGGTACCTCACTATAGTCTTTGTATCAAGAAAGAAGATTCTCTAGGAATATTGAATTTAATTATCTTTGGATGTCATTCTAAAATGGCCTGACATATTGCCAACCAATCCATTTCTAATATCACATCAAAGTCTACCATATCTAGACATTCAGGTAAAATGGATATTATATTCAGAAATAATCATATTTGACATTTATCTCAATTCTTTAAATTCTCTAGGACACCTATCCTTTTCACTTTCAAGCAGTAATTGGCCCATAGATACCTCTTAAGATGTCACAATATTCAATCAACTTTATACTAGAAATTTTATTAATTTGTAATAGAAAGGAAGTTAAAACCCTATAGAATCCTTCAGCAGTACCTAAAGTATAAATATGTCCGGCTCATATCGATACTAAAGTTTCTACTAAAGAATCCTTTGCTCCGATAGCTATAGGGAAACTTAATGCTCTAATACCAACTTGTAATTCCCCCAATTTACGTTACGTAAAATAAACATTCTTTTTCCTGCAATAAGATATTCTCCATAAAGATGCACAATTCAATTCTTTGTCATTTCTCTCATGTATATACAATATACAGATCAAGTCTATAAACATCAAAGTATAGTAGAAACGGGAATCCTACTTGTAGCGTTCAGAGCATTCTAGAAAACAAACACAGTATAATTAAAAAACGGTGAGCCTTGGAAACAACGTAGACTCACCCACAGAATATGTCACCTAACTGATCACTTATCTGCAGGATTAAACTCTGTATTCTCATATGAAAAATGTGGAAATATAGTGTAGTGAATTTGACAACTCAGTGAGTAAATAATTCCTCCTATGACCTCTTAGGTCAGCATATGGATGTACTTATACTTTAAAATTGGTCACATAAAAAATACAGTTCAGAAGTACATTCATATGGGACCTGTATTTCTAATATTCTCAAATCAAAGGATATTCAGATATCCAAAACCACATGCAGAACAATATGATCATTAAGCAAATATTGTTATACTCAGCTGTATAAGCTATAGTAAAATATTAAGATTTGAAGATAAAATCATCACTTTTAATGCACCTGCTTCACTCGACGATTTGATCAATGCAATAAAAACATAACTCATTTGCTATACGCATATTGACTGATCGACTACAGTCATAATAAGTGATCAGGGAATGTGAGTACATCACCCTCCTGCCCCCTACATTAACACTGTCACCCAATTGGAGTGGCCCTCCTCAAGCTCACTTAGGCTATTAAGGCATCCCCTATTCGGTACCGTCACAATCCATACAACCCGTTGATATTCATCCATACATATAAATATATGTAAAATTATCAAGCAACTGGCCATGAGCTTTATGCTTGCCATGCAATCTCATTTATAATATGACATGCATCATTTTCACAAGTATATAGCTTTACAAATCAATACATCGTGCACATAATATTCACTTTATCAAATAATGATAAATATTAGAACCACATATTCAATGAGTTCCATAATCCATTTCGAAAACCATACTCTTGAATTATGTGCCAGTTCGTAAGCAAAATAAATATTTTAACACATTTCAAAAATTTATGATAGCAAAAATATTGGTAAATAGAAACAATTATACATTTTTAGTTCAAGAAGAGCATGGGGTAAGTCATAGAAAGAATTACCTACTCACAGGGTAAGGGCTCCAGATTGGACAGCCCAAAATACACTTTTCCAATCTATATTTGACTAAACTGACTTCAAAAACGTGTCCGGAGGGTCCAAACATCAAGAAAATGACTTCAGGAACTTGGTCACTACTCATGGTCGAAAAATACTATTCACCACCGGAAAATACTATTCATTGCCAAAAAATACTATTTACCAAGAACAAAAAGTTATCAGATAGATGAAAAATTTCATATCCTAAAGTTTATCTAGCTCTTGAATCCATCTACGGTGTTAGATTTCCAATTTGAGGTCTCTAAGTAAGAGTTTCAGAGTTTACCTTTTTCTGAGATTTTCTACTTCCGATCTACAGCTGATTTGAGAAATTGTTCGGTCAAAATTGTAGTATTCTTCGTCATGAATCTAGTGATACCCTTAGTTTTGAGATCAGAGGCCTATAAACACTCCAAATTTAGAGAAAAAAATTGAAAGTTACTATTTACACTATTCATTCTCTTCCATTTTTATGTTTTAGTTTCCGTCTTTCCTCCCCCTTTTCTTTATTCTTTATAATAATAATAATAATAATTAAATAATTAAATAATATAATTTTATTTTGTATATATTCATATAAATACCATTTTTCATCCTAAAACATCTCAAAAATTTCTAAAAATTTACATTCTCATAAACATTTAGTTAAACTCTTAAATCATGACTTTTCTTGAAAAAAATCTTAATAAAACAAATCACAAAGTAAATATCTTTATACATAATAAAAGAAATAATATTTCTAAAAATAAAATAAAAATTTATTAAAGGCCAATATAATTATTTTAAGCAAAACAATAATTAGTTTAATTAAAAGTAGACTTGGTTTTAGCAAAACATAATCATTTTTAAACAAATAAAAATATATTTATTTATAGCAAAACATTATTATTTAAAAATAAAAATCATGGGATATTACATAATTAAACTAACTTAATCCTTATGAGACTAGATAATTAAATAATTAATAAACAAAGTAATCTTATCCTAATTTAACTAAGTAAAAACTAATAAATAAACAAAAAATGAGGTCGTATTTGGGCTTTTAGCCTTCTTGTTTTTATGCCTATATTTAGTTTTCAGCCTTTAACCTTCTTATCTTTAGGCCTATAATTAGATTA
This sequence comes from Gleditsia sinensis, assembly GCA_037074535.1. Taxonomy (NCBI): domain Eukaryota; kingdom Viridiplantae; phylum Streptophyta; class Magnoliopsida; order Fabales; family Fabaceae; genus Gleditsia; species Gleditsia sinensis. The sequence continues at coordinate 27,849,878 of CM073464.1, read as the reverse complement.
GTTGGTCTTGACCCATATTTAGATTGGCTTTAAAGATGTGGACTAATCTTGGCTCACCTTTAGTAGTGATGAATTTTTCTTTTTGTTTGGCCTCTAGAATTAAGACATTTAGTGCCTCTTGGAATCTTTTAACCCACCAAAGCTCTTGTAATAGGTACAATTGGAATAGATGAAATATGGATTGCATATTATATTAACTAAAGAGGTGAAATGACTAAGTTGCATGTAAAATAGATATGCTTCTGTATGCCATGCATGTGTAATCAATTAGGGCTTAATCTTAGCATATGAATTCATGTCCTTGTCATTTGCTTCAAATATGTTTGAAATTACTTAGAATGAATTATGATTGTTAGCTTTGAAAAAGGCTAATAAATAATTTAGTGCATTTGCTAATAGGTAAGGTATTGAATTAAAGAGTTAATTTAGGGGTAACAATGTAATGTCATATTAGGTAAAGTTAATTTTCCTAGGCTTCCTCAATTGCAAATCTTCTATATTCGCTATGTGCCTATGATTTTATCTTTTAAGTTTTATTTTTATTATCTAAACCATCTTAATACAATATTTCTAGATAAAGTAGTTAAAACTGTAGTGGTGCTTAAATACCTTAGTTAAGTGTCCTTGTGGGTATGATCCTCTACTTAAACCATTGTATTCTTTATGATACATGTTTTTTTGTAGTTGTAAATTTACAGAAAAAATTATACAATTATGCAACTGCACATATCATAATTGCAATACAACATCTTGAGTGAAGAATTGTATCCCATAGAGAATCTTATCGTAATTAATTACCAAATTATAAATCCCCAATTTTATGAAAGCATTTCATAATTTCTCAAGGTAAAATAAGAAATCAAAGAAAATAAAACTACCATAATCAACTGCAACTTAGCAATTGAGATGACCTTATTTTACCTATCTGATCTTGACATCACAAGTTATTAACTCAAACACTTACCTATTTATAAAACCTTATATAAAAGTAATTATCCGAAGGATAAACCCCCATAAAATGCAAGTAATTGAGTAAGTATTCAAAGATTAAGCCCAAGGTTGATTAGGTCACCTAAGATATGGAGGTGTATTACTATCCTCATAGGAAAATTAATTTACTTGCTTCTTGGCTATTAGAAGTTAACCCTGTGTTATTCAATTCAAGGTCTATTTAATTAATTTTCTTAATCAAGAATAATAAGTTAGCCCTAATAATCTAATTGGTGATCACGTAATTAAAATCATTAAACTCATAATTGAACAAATAACTCAATTGATGTCTTTCGTAAATAATAAGAGAATTTAAGCCAAAATGCATAATAAAAAACCCTTAAACACCTAGACTATTCCATAGAGTTCATAATAGACTTCTCAAAATCACAAGGAAATAATGTAATTAAAGAAGAGAGAGTACAAAAGAGAGACAAGAGAATTTAACAATTATCTAAAACCCTTACATGCTTCTCCTTCTTTATCACTAATTCTCCTTGTTCTTATTCTATTTCCCTTCAAAGTTAATCTTAATCAAAAGTTCTTGAAACTTCTACAAAAGCCCTAGGTCTTCTATTTCTTTTTTAAGGGTAAAAAAAATACCATTTACATAAAAATTGGGCTATCTATATGCTTGTGACCTTATTTTGATATTGTGACTACTGTCATCAAAATGTTTCACCTTAACTTCTAGCGTTATGAAATTCATCTATCTTCCTTTTGTTGTTGCTTTTTTTGAGTGATTTACCATAAAATAAAGTAGTCTAGGGTTAAGTCTCCAGCAAACAACAAAACTTAATAAAATTTTGTAATTTTAAACCCAATTTCCTCAAGGAAATAAATAATTATACATAAATCAAAGGCTAAATAACTCTCTCAGAAATGTAGTGAGGGTGTGTAAGAGAGCCATTTTATTGGGACTAGGGAATTTAGCTTAGAGAGTTAGTAAGTTAATGGGTGCCTAGAGGGTATTTTTGGTGAATTCTAAGGCAAGTAGAGTGCCTAGAATTATCATTTGAGAATTTTGAAGTGAATCCTAAAGTTTAATAGAGTGGCATGGCTCTAGATATTAGACTAGGGTTTCTTAATGTTTGTTCAAATGGCTTGATATGGGCTAGGTCAGTCCAATTTAGGTATTTTTATTGATCCCCTAAGTCTCTTTGTGTTTTACAAAGAGAATACTTAAGTATTTCCTTAACTTATCTAACTGATTAAGGCATTTTTATCTTCAATCTTCAATCATGTGGCTTTATTTTTAAATTTTAATAGAATTACATATGTGCATGTATAGCAAATCTAATACAATGGATTGATTAAAGGATCATTCCTGCAGATAAAATTAAACAAAAATTAAACAAATTAATTGCCACTTTCAACTTCCTAACTTTATTTAGACAACTGATTAAATCAAGAATAAAGATAAGATACACAAAGGCTCATCACTCGCAAATAAGAACATAATAATAAATTAGAGAACAACTAGGTGATTTAATTTTGATACATAGCTATTTAGGCATTAGGATTGTTTAACATTTTTTGTTTATCTTTTTAGTAGTTTTCTAATTTTTAAGTTTGTTATTTTATTTTATGTTATACTTATTTTAATGTTTCCTTATGCTATTAGGACTCTTTAATTTTTTAATATTCCTTGTGTGATCAAGAATCTTAATTATTTTAATATTTCCTAGAGTGTTTATAAGTCCCAAAATACTTAGGAGTTTTAATTAGAGTCCTATAAATATGTCATTTTATAGTCAATTGGAGTACTTCTTAATTAATTAAAAAAATTTGGTTGAGTTTTTCTTTACTATTAGAGTGTGGTTTATCTTTATACTTTACTCACTACGTCAGAGGGTATCAGAGCATGGCCAATGGCCCAATCAAAGCAAGTGGAAGTTCTCTTGGCAACAATCAAGAGAATTGAGGCCTCTTAATCTACATGGCAGATTAGGGGTAACATTGAAAGCTTTGAAGCAAAGCATGAATCTCATATTTCAGTGTGCAAAATGATGTTTTGAAGTCGAAAATTGAGAATTGGTTTAATGCTCAAAACCTAAACACACCAGAAATGGGAATGACAAGCTACATATTGAGAGGATGTCATCACCTTAAACAACCTATCTATAGGCTAGTTCCTACATATCATAGGTAATAGGTCTACATAGATCACTCTAACTCAAGAATGACGTTTTCTAATGTAGAAGGGTCTAAAGTGAAGTTATTAAGGCATTATAATTGTTTAGGATTTTTTTAGCTTTTTATTTTATTTTTAGGCCTATTATTTTATTTTATTTTCTTAATATTTTAATGTTTCCTTAGGCTACTACGAGTCTCAGTGTTTCCTTGTCTAATAAGGAATCCTTATTCTTTTAGTATTTCATAAAGTGTTTAGAAGTCTTAGAATGTTTAGGAGTGTTAATTAAAGTCCTATAAATATGTCATTTTGTAGTTGGTTAGGGTATATGTAACATCCCTAATTTCGTTTCTTTTATTAATAAAAGTACATAAATATTTAATTAAAAAAATAAAACTTATTAAACAACTTTTTGATATCTAAGAAAAAAAATATAAGCTTTAGAAATTCTTTACCTTATGTGTATGCATAGAAAATATTTCTATATTAAGGGAATAGGTAAAGAGAGAAAACTAATAAGAAAAATTAGAAATAACATCCTAAAAATTCTTGGGTAAGGAATGTAACAACTGCATTGTTTTAATTTATATATTTGTAAAATGTCACGAAGTCATTACCTCTTTACTTCTAACTATTTAACTCACAATAACATTCAATTAAATTAACTAAACATAATTAAGGTTTATGAAATACCATATACAATTCTGAGTTCACATACACATCATTAATTAAAACATCTTATTCATCCATATTGACTAGTTTTGGAGATACGGGTGCGGGTGGTTGCACCTTCACTGGAATTTTAGCCAACTCGACCCACGTACGCTAAAAGCCGGTCATAGGGAATATCTGCATAACTTAGTTTTTTGAACATGATATGGAAATATAGTGAAAATTAAATCTCAATAGGTTCAACAATAAATCATAATCATCATTAATAATGCTCTTCACGTCATGTTCATCTGTATAAGCTACAACAAATATCTTAGGTCACATGAATGCATTTTATCTATGCATATAAAAATCGTACAATGATGACATTTATGGCATGAATAACTATTTTTAGAATATCATATGATGGCTATCAACTTATTTTTATATCAAGCTACCTCGGTTAGGGTGAGTACTTTCTACTCTCTAATACAGCCTTTTCTCGCTCCGTCTGACATGACACAATTTCTCTTTTTTTTTCTCATTAACATAATCATAGCCGTTGGTAGGGCATCCCTTACTAGTGCACCACACAAACTGCCATGTGACCGTGCTTATTTCTTTTCTTTTCTCATTAATAGTCAAAAATATGATTTCAATAACAAGAATGTTCATTATACTCACATGCCATAATTTTTCATTAAAATATAATCAATATAAAAAATCATTCGTAATCATGCAATGAACATAATCGTTTTCAAATATCACTTTATAAAATATTTCTATGTCAAAATTACACACTTAAGATGGCAAGGAGTTCATGCAATGGCAATGGCTAGGACATACTCTAATTAATTATTATTTCCATTTATAAGATTATTCTTCTTTTTTAAATATTATTTTCATCACATGTTCTTACAAATTTTATAGGGCATTTTTCTCCATTTTGGTTTCTATTATTACCCTATAGTTAATGAGGTTCGTTTAGGGTAGAAAAATGTTAAAAATAAACTTTACCAACACCCAACACAACCTGGTTATGTTTCAAGATACGTCCATGCTTGAAAATACTTTAAACATATTCAAAAACAGCCTTGAACATAGCCTACCAGTGCTAAAGTAACCCAGAATATGGCCTAGCTGTATTCTGTCACTTTTCCTCACTTATTCAACCATATCTCCCTCATACGAACTCCAATTGAGGTAATTCAAAAGCCTATAAAAATCAAAGACACTTATCTATAACTTTCTTGTTTCTCATTTCTTCAGATTCCTTACAAATTATTCCCAGAAAATCGAAAACAAAAATGTTTACATTTACCACCCTGAATTCTAGATTGATTCTGACTTTTACTCATTAATCAGTCATATCTCCCTCCTAAGGACTCCAAATTAAGTGATTTTAGAGCCTATAGATATGTGAGACATATGTCTATATTTATTATGTTAACAATTTCCTTTAATTTAATACAAATTTGGCCTAAAAATTCAAACATAGAAGGATACCTAATAGATTCTTCCCTGGTTAACTAGTTTTTGACCACTACTTACTAATCAGATAATATCTCCCTTATTTGGACTCCAAATTAAGTGATTCTAGTGGTTAAAAATCCGTGAGACATATATCTACAATATTCATGTTAACCATTTCTTTTAATTCCTAACTGATTCTTTCAAAAATTTCAAAAATAGAAGCTTCCTTGGTTACTCCGAAATCTAGTTTCCTAACCAGACCTTTCCTAAGGTTTTAGTTCATCATTTTATTACGTCCTTTTCCATTTTCTTTCTAATTTATATCTAATCATCTTCCATCAATTTTTCACCACATTCAAATATACAAAATAGCAGCATAAAAATCCTAAAATTTTACCACCCATAGCCATACCTATGTAGAACTTTCCATACCAACCGAAATGTTCAAAACATCCATCATATGCAAGATAACATGTAACATGATATGGCAACAACCATGACCAATCGTCAAAGTAGCAAATATTGTAAATTTTATCAAAGTTCTAAGATCAAAATCTCATATAAATGTTACAAATTTCATAACTTTTGTTTAAAAAGAGATATTGTTAAACCTACCTAAAGATCTCCTTAGCTCACTTAGTGAATTCTTTTTCTTGTTTCCTCTTGAAGGAAGTAGCAAGATTCCTCACTTCCCTTAACTTTTTGAGCAGCTTAAATAAGAGAAGGAGGTGAGTTTTGAACCCTAAGGATGAAGAGAAAAGATGGACTTAAGTAGAGATTAAGTTAACTTATCTTTAGTACTTAGTTCTCTAGACTTCTCCTTCCTCTTCTTTCCTCTCTTCTCCTTTTTTTCTCTCCTTTCTTCACGCTCCCTTGCTTATGTTTTTCCTCTCCCTCACTTGAACGAAATTATAATGTTATAAGGGTGGGTTTTGCTTAAATAAACTATCAAGTGGTTCACCTTTCATAATTATGGGTCCACCTTATCACAATTAGGATGCACTTGGTTTCTTTTTTCTAGAGAAAGACAACTCATGTTCTTGTCTTTCTCTCCCTTAGTAAAGATATGCATAGCAAAAGGAGATTTGTATTTTGAAAATTATGATAAAATGTTCTTAAGAAAAGGGACAAGGTCCCTTTGATTTAGGGATTCATTTCCTTTTTCTTTTGTCTTAATCAAGTATGATAGGTTTTCCTTTCTAGGTGGAAAATTTTTAGCCATTGTGTCTCCCTTGTTTGGCTAAAATTATTTGTGTAGGATAAGGATGTTTTGTCATAATGTTATGTATTATTACCTACTTGTTAAAGTTATGAATGTAGGATATAGATGTTTTGTCCTAATGCCATGTATTATTACCAACTTGTTGAAATTATGAATGTAGGATATAGATGGTTTATCTTAAAGCCATGTGACCTAATCTTGATTATTATTACACTACTATTTCCTCACACGATTCTTGTTTTTCTCTCTTGGATTTGGGGTCATTCTAACCTATTTTCTTTGCTTTGGCTAAAATTCTACCTTATATGGAGGGCTTGGTCACATTTTCATGGTTTGTGGGCTATCGATCCAATTTTTATATCCGAGTCCAAGTCTATGTTTTATTTCTTGCTTGGGCTATCCTATTGGCTTGCTAGAAACTTATGTGAAGTGGCAAAACTCTATATGAAGTGTCCATAGGTTAAAGCCCAATGTATGGGTGTAGATGTTAAACTTAGGAACTCTAACTCTTAGATTAGAAAAAATTAACCTAATCCAATCTTCTTGAAATTTTAAGACCTTGACTTACTTCCCAAAAATTTATCATCCTTACCCAAGAATTTTGCCACTCTTTAGTATGTTATTTCAAATATTTTTTGTTTTTTGTTTTTCCCTCTTTACTTATTCCCTTAATGTTAGAAATATTTTCTATGCATACTGTCACACCCTACTGACTAGCATCTTATTTCATACATCCTCATAATAGAATATTCCACTTAAGAGAATTTAGTATTATACATTTTTTTTCTTAATCTATAAGTTTCTAGCAATGTCTACCTAGCCCATAAATTAACCTATTCACTTATATTGTTTGTTATCTTTCTTGGATAAGCATGAAAGTGCTTTAGGCTATTCCAAGAATTTTCAAATTTCAATTCCTTATAGACAACTATTTGGGCATGATATTCATTACTTACAGCAAAAAGGATCTTATGTCATAAAGAAAAATGGTACAGTCCATAACTTATATTACATCACATTATAAGCTGTCTAAAAGGGAATTAGCACTCATCTAGGCCATCCCACATATATTACACAACCAAAGAAAATACAATCCATAATCAGATGGTTCAACCTTGAGACCCCTGTTGCTCACTTTTTGCTGGAGTACCTGGAATGTGATTATGTGGACATAAAATAATGAGATGACAATCTCAATAGCTAGCAAAATTTTCAAAAAAATAGTATACATTCCATTCCTTAAAACATCTCAAATTATTTCACTGAAACATAAGCACTAAACATACATACATACATCATCTTGGTCACACTAGGGACCGATAACATTTTGGTCTACTTACCCATTGCAGTTCTATACCTGTAAATGGGTTATGCATCTCCTATTATTGGCAAATATGTGGGGGAAATAGGGCTTACTTGGCACACTTTGGGCACCCCCTTAATTCCCGAGAATGCATACATAACATATCTTTAGACCATCATTCATCATAGCATAAAAGTCAGGCAACTAGTGATAATTGATAAATTCAAGTTCATAAACATAAAGAGTGTTTTAAGAAAAAGCTAGCTACCTCAATTCCAGCACAATCACTTCCTTTCCAAGGCTGCCAAAGTTACTACCAGTAACTCAAACTAAAACATATAAGAGCTCTTGGTTAATGCATGCATATTAGCACCTAAAGTCATAAATCTCTAATATAAGAGTTTTTGCTTCCCAAAATAAAACTATGATTCTATTGAGATTTGGGGGTTTTTATTAAATATGACAAAAGTTCTCTAAAAATTCTAAATTTTTTTATGGAGGTACCTTTACATGTGTATTTTATTTCGTGGTTCTTTTAGCCCTTAAATCTTCCATTCAACCCCAAGAACTACCTCCATTACCTAGAACAATGCAGATTGGTTTCAGTTCCATTTCTATTATGTTTTGCATTCCTTTGGATTGGTAAAAATTCTTAAAAATTCGTAATATTATATATGAATCATCCTAAATATGTTATATAATCACCATAAAAAGTTCAAGTAGGAATTAATTCATTTGACCCCTCGAATAACCCATGTTTTAAAGGCTGTCCCTAGTTATGGTCTGTTCTGACTCATTTCCTGCCCTACCTAATTTCTACATTTTAGTATATGCCTTAACCTACCCAAAATTCTCTACAATTTGGTCGGATCCTTAATTAGGATCCTTATAAAATGTTATAAAATGTTGATACAAAAATTCAACATCTAACCCCTTCAATATTTTGTATTTCCATCAAAAGTCTAAGCTGTCCAGCAGATTGTTCATAGCACTGTTTTAATTGCAAAAGGCCTAGTTGTAGGTTCTCAAAAATCACGATAATTTCCAAAATTGATTATGAAAATTTTAAGGTTTTTCTCACCAAAAATTAGAGAATTTAAAGGCCATTTACCAAATTTACTAAGCTAATATTTTCAGGTGCAAAAAGGTTTCTGTGTTCTCAACCTCACCCTTCTCTGCTCTATGGCATTTACTCACTAATCAGACCATAACTCACTCATATGGACTCAAAATTAGGTGATTACAGTGGCTATGTAACTGTAAAAAATATATATACACTTTTCATGTTAACCAAGTTTTCATATTCCTTATGGGTTAGTCCCAGAAATTTGAAAAATGAAGCTATTCTCACCAGTCTGAATTCCAGACCCGATTCTGACCTCTCATCACTCCCTGGAGTATAACTCTCTCATTTTACGTCTGATTGATGTGATTCCAAATCCTATGGAAATCTAAGACATAGGGATACAACTTTTATGTTGAACATGGTTTCATATTTTAGACATAAATTCGTCCATTCAGAGCCTAAAATTAGCCTAATAGACTCTAAATCGAATTTTGATAAGAAGCCACACTACCTTGTGCAAACTTACTCCTATGACTCTCAATTTGCAGCTTGCTTCTCCTCTTGGTTTCCCTTGAAACTCAGCCATGTTTCTTGCACAAAATATGGGGTGAGCAAAGCTTTAAATCTCAGCACTCACTCTCACTCTCACTGCCTTATGGTGAGGGAAGAAAAAAGAGAGAAAGAGCTCTCCATATTTCCTACTTGCTTTCTTTCTCTTCCTCCTCTCTTAGACTTTCTTCTTCTTCCTGGCTGCTCTCTCCCTCTTCCTTCCTCTTGCCTCTAAAGTTTTTGACTACCTTCCCTTTCTCATTTCTACTACTGTCGTGAGGCAAGGCCGGTTTGTTTCTGCTGTCCCATTACCGAAATGCAAGGATGTGGCTGCCATGGTTGCAGGGATTCCTTGGGTTCTGCAGGGTAGGGAGGTAAGTTTCCTAGTGCTCCTCCATGTAAATGCATGCATATGTATATATATTATAATATGCTAAGTGGGAGTGGGTGAAATTGTATAAATAATATGTAAAGGAGACATATGCTGCCATATAACTTGCATGCATGAATGCTTCTACTTGTCTCATGGACAAAGGTGGCATGATTCTGCTGTAGATGGGGGCCTGATTTGCTGCTGTGTAGGGAAGGTTTCTGCTTGCTTTATGGAGCAAGGATGGGGGCGTGTTTCTGCTGCAGTTGGTGGGTGTGTTTCTACTTTGTGGGGTGTGATTTTGCTTGCATGTGGGGCGTGATTCTGCTGCATGTGAGGCGTGTTTCTACTGAGCAAGAATGGGCGTGAATTTTACTGTAGATGGGGGTATGTTCCTGCTTGTATTCCAACTGCTGCACATGTGTTTAAATCTGCTGGTGCTTGTTTCAAGTTCTCACTTGCATGCATTATGATATGATATGTATGGTGGAGATGTGAGAAAGTATATATATGTAATACTTCTGCTTTTGCATATGTAAATATATATATTAGAATATGCATGGTGGAGGTGGAGAAACTATATATATATATACGTAATGCTTCTCCTTTTGCATGTGTAAATATATATATTAGAATAAACATGGTGGAGGTGGAGAAACTATATATATAGATATATACGTAATGCTTCTTCCTTCCTTATTATATTACTAGTCCTAAATTAGTAGCATCCTAAGGAATATATTTGTATCATATTCCACTTATTTATGCTCCAAATTTTTTATTTATTTATATTACTTCTAACCATGAAATGGTACCACATATTTTATAAAGACTTTATTGTCAACAACTACACATTTTAATTCTTGTTCATATATGTCTTAATTTTTACTAATCCTAGATTATTAATGTGTAAAAAAATGTATTTTTGTCCTCTCTCCATCCATTATGATCCTAAGAATTTTATCTATATGGTTCAATATTAACTATGTCACCTATTTTATACTTGCCTTATTGTCACATAACTAATCATCTTAATTTACTTGTCATATGTGTTTTCTACCAATTCTTAAATTTATCTAATTTTATTAGAGGCTTAGGATGTTACACATACAAATAAGGTTAAGAATTTCTAAGGATTGTATTTTCTTAGATATCTAAAAATTGCCTAATAAATTTTATTTTCTTAACTAAATATTTATGTAGCTTTATTAATAAAAAAAATGAAATTAGGGATGTTACAAGGAAGATAAATTTTTTGAAGTAAGTAAAGGTCTTAAAATTTCAAAAAGATTGGATTTGGGTAATTTTTCCTAATTCAAGAGCTAGAGTTTCTAAATTTAACATCTCTACCCATACATTGGGCCTTCACCCGTGGACACTTCATAGAGTTTTTTTTTCACTTAACATGAGTTTCTAGCAAGCCAATTGGATAGCCCAAGCAAGAGATATAACATAGACTTGGACTAGGATATAAAAATTAGATCGATAGCCCAAAAATCATGAAAATGTGACCAAGCCCTCCATGAGATGTAAAATTTCAACCAAAGCAAAGGAAATGGGCAAGAATGAGCCTAAATCCAAGAAGAAAAAATAAGAACCATGTGATGAAATAGTAATGTAATAATAATAAAGATTAGGTTACATGGTATTAGGAGAAAACATCTATATCTTATACTAATAATTTCAGTAAGCCATGTGATGATATAGTAAGAAATAATACATGGCATTATGACAAAACATCCTTATCCTACACAAATAATTTCAGCCAAGTAAGGAGACTCAAGGGCTGAAAATTTGCCACCTAGAAATGCAAACCTATCATACTCGAGTGAGACAAAAGAAAAAGAAAAAGAATCCCTAAATCAAAGGGACCTTGTCCCTTGTCTTAAGAACAATATATCATGATTTTCAAATACAAATCTCCTTTTGCTATGCATATCTTGATTAAGATGTAGACATATATTTTTTTGATTTTTGTACGGACGTTTTTAACTAATGATGTGTATATGAACCCAAAATTGTATCAGTGTTAATAGTATACCATAAATCTTAATTATGCTTGGTTAATTTAATTGAATGTTATTATGAGTTATATATGGATATATGTAAAAAAATGGAGTTATAATTGGTATCAGAGCAGGTCAATCCTAGATGGGCAGTAAGTGGATGGTTATCTAAATCGATCTTATAGTGTCTTGAGTATGTTTGTGGTTATGTTGTGTAGAGGATAAGTGATTTCATATTGGTAAAAATTACTAGTGTTTCCTATCTATATGCTGAGGTGGTGTTATGACTGCTGTAAATATTTTTGAACTAACTATTGGGCTTGATCACCTCAATAGCAGCATAACTTTGTTTTTTCCATAGTATAATATGGCACTACTGAGGAGGAACCCTGTAAACAATGCGAAAGAAACCCCGCACAACTTGGCTACAACAATTCAAGACCGAGTCATTGCCACCAATCAAATTCTGCAACATCTCCAGAACAGTAACAACCTGAATGTAGAAAATAATGCAAATAACCGGGTGGCTGGAAATGATAATGGCCTATCTGAGTTCCTAAGAACCATACCACCTTCTTTCCAAGGTGGCTATGACCCAACAAGTTGAAAGTTGGATAAGGGAATTGGAAAATATCTTCGAGGTGATGGGTTGCACTAATGAGCAGCAGGTTATCTTTATCGCATATATATTGAAGGATGAAGTTGTGTGTTGGTGGCAAGGGGCCAAAGAGCTACTAACTCACCAGTGGAGGCAGATCACCTGACAAGTATTTAAGGATATTTTCCTAAAGATGTACTTTCCAAGTTTTGTGCAGGTCGAGAGGGAGATCTAATTTCTCCAACTCAGATAGGGTAACATGTGGGTAGACCAATACATCGCTAAGTTCGTGGAGTTGTTTAAGTTCTCCTTTTACCTAAGGTTTAACCTGATGAAGCATGGAAGGTTGTCCAGTCTAAAGCAGGACTTAACCCAAAAATTAGGAATCCAGTGATAGCCTTGGAAATAAAGGAGTTTGTGCCCTTGATAAATAAATCTAGACTTTTAGAGAATAATTTAAGGGCAATGGAGGACGAGAAGCTGAGGCAAAACCTATGGAAGAGGAAGAAAAGTTTCCACAACCCTAGCAAAAACATGAGGGGAAGAGGATATGGAGATGGCAATAGGCCATTGACTGTGGGTCCCTGACCTTTCCAACAAAACCACCCCACAATCAAGTGCACTAAGTGCGGACATAAGCATGATAACCGGCCATGCTACATGGGGCCAGATGTTTGCTTCAAATGCGGACAGAAGGGTTATTTTGTGAAGAACTGCCCACAAAATGTGGGAAAGCAACCAAAATAGAGGCCTAAGGTGCAAAGAAGGGTATTCACCCTGAACGGCGAAGAGGTAGCTCAATCATTTGAAATGATTCAAGGTACGTGCTATATCTTTGGATTTGCTCTTATGGTGTTGTTTGACTCTGGTGCTATTCATTCATTTATATCAGAAGAATGTATTAGGGAGTTTTAGTATCCTATTTCTGAAACCCCCTATGAGCTATCTGTAGTAACCCCCACAGGAGAAAGGGTCTTAACTTTCTTTGTATCTAAAGATTGTTCTATCACCATGCAGAATAATTTTTTTTTGTAGACATCGTCTGTCTACCTTTATGAAGTATTGATGTCATTCTAGGGTTAGACTAGATGTCTAGAAATTGGGTCTTACTAAATTGTTGCACCAAGACCGTTGAATTTTTACCTCTTACTCCATAAGAGAAGATGTAGTTATTGATGCTAAATGCTAATCAAGTCAATTAGGAGTTGAAGAGTGGAGTACTTGGTTACATTATCTTGTTTTTATCAAACCTAGAAGTTGAATTGAAGCTAAATGAAATTCCAATAGCTAATAAGTTTCCTGAAGTATTTCTACCAGATATTCTAGGCTTACCTATAGAAAGAGAGATAGAGTTCTCTATTGATCTTTTACTCAGGACATGGCCTATCTCTATTGCACCTTATAGAATGGCCTCGAAGGAACTAAAAGAACTTAAGAAACAATTGAAGGAATTGTTAGACAAACAATTCATTAGACCGAGTGTATCGCCTTGGGGAGCTCTTGTATTGTTTGTTAAGAAGAAAGATAGGAGCATGAGATTATGCATAGACTATAGACAATTGAATAAGGTGACTGTCAAAAACAAGTACCCTCTCCCTAGGATAGATTACTTATTGGATCAACTGAAGGGAGCCTCCATCTTTTCTAAAATTGACTTGAGATCGGGATACCATCAGATTAGGATTAAGGTGGATGATGTATCAAACCTTCAGGACTAGGTATAGGAACTATGAGTTTCTTGTAATGCCTTTCGAGTTGACAAATGCACCTGTAATTTTTATGGATTACATGAATCGCATTTTTTTGACCCTACCTAGATCAATTTGTGGTAGTGTTCATTCATGAAATCTTGATATAGTCTAAGAGTGAGAAAGAACAGGAACAACATCTTCGAATCGTGCTGCAAGTGCTGAAAGATAAAAAGTTGTATGCCAAATTAGAGAATTGTGGATTTTGATTGACAGAAGTGTGGTTTCTTAGACATGTCATCTTTAATTAGCAACAGTGGTGTTTGCCTTAAAGATTTGGCAATACTATTTGTACGGGGCATCATTTGAAGTATACTGTGATCACAAGAATCTTAAGTACCTTTTTGATCAGAAGGAGTTAAATATGAGGCAACGAAGATGGGTAGAATTTCTCAATGACTACAAGTTTAAGATAAAGTATCATCCAAGAAAGGAGAATGTTGTAGCTGACGCCTTAAGTCAAAAATCTCTGCACATGGGTTAGATGATGGTGTATAAGATGCAGATGCTAGCGGAGTTTTGAAATTTGAATCTGGCCACTACTTTTACTCCAAAGAAGCTAATCATGAATGGGTTAAGTATAGAGTGTGACCTTATAGCCTAGATTAAAGAGGTTCAAGCTCACGACTAATACTTATAGAATCACAAAGATCAAGACAATTTTTCTATCTTGGAAGATGGAGCAATCATGTATCATGGAAGGATTTGTGTCCCTCAAGAACAAGAGTTGAGGACTAAGATCTTGCAAGAAGCACATCAGAGTAAGTACGCAGTCTATCTTGGATCCACTAAAATGTATCAAGACTTAAAGAAAATGTAGTAATGGCCAGTGATGAAAAAGGACATTGCTGAGTTTGTGGCGAAATATTTAATTTGTCAGAAGGTGAATGTAGTACATCAAAAGCTAAAAAGATTTCTATAACCCCTTGAGATCCCTAAATGGAAATGGGATAATATTTCGATGGACTTTGTGGTAGGCTTACCCAAAACTTCAGTTAGACATGACTCTATCTGGGTAATAGTAGATAGATTAACCAAATCTGCTCACTTTTTGCCCATAAAGATTAACTATTCACTTGACAAATTGGCCTAGTTGTATGTTCAAGAAATAGTTAGATTGCATGGAATTCCTTTAAATATCATTTTTGATAGAGATCCGAGATTCACATTGAGGTTTTCGAAGGCATTGCAGGAAGCTTTTGGAAAATAGTTGCTATTTAGTACTGCCTACCATCCTCAGACTGACGGGCAGACAGAACAGACCATTCAAACCCTAGAAGATATGTTGAGGACCCGTGTGATAGAGAAAAGTAAAGGATGGGATAAGTACCTACCTTTAGTGGAGTTTGATTACAATAATACCTATCACTCTTGTATTAAGATGGCCCTCTATGAAGCTTTATACGGTAAGAAGTGCTAATCTCCACCATGTTGGTTTGAGAAAGGAGAAAAAAACTTGCTTAGTCTTGATCTAGTTCAACAAACCACTGAGCAAATTAGGATAATACGTGACAAAATACTTAAAGTGTAGAGTTGGAAAAAGAGTTACTATGATAAGAGACATAGACTTTTGAAGTTTGTGGAAGGAGATCATGTATTTTTGAAACTTTCCCCAACTACTGGAGTTGGTAGGTTTCTCAAGACCAGAAAGCTAAGTCTACAATTTTTGGGACCCTACCATATTTTGAGGAAAGTGAGGACGTCAGCATATCAAGTTACCCTCCCACCTAATTTGTACAACTTGCATAATGTTTTCCATATATCACAGCTCTAGAAGTGTCTTCTAGATTCTTCACATGTAATACGGGATGAACTAATCCAAATAAAGGAGAACATGACATACCAGCTAGTACTGGCATCCATATTGGACACTAACGTGAAGCAAGCCCAAAAATAAGAATCATAGAGTTTGTTTTTCCACTTCACATGAGTTTCTAGCAAGCCAATTGGATAGCCCAAGTAAGAGATATAACATAGACTAGGACTATGATATAGAAGTTGGACCGATAGCCCAAAAATAATGAAAATGTACCAAGCCCTCCGTGAGATGTAGAATTTAAGACAAAACAAAGGAAATGGGTAAGAATGAGCCAAATCTGAAAAGGAAAAATAAGAATCATGTAATGAAATAATAGTGTAATAATAATCAAGATTAGGTCATATAGAATTAGAACAAAACATCAATATCTTACACTTATAATTTCAGCAATCTATGTGATGATATAGTAGGTAATAATACATGGAATTATGAAAAAGCATCCTTATCCTACACAAATTATTTCAGCCAAGTAAGGGAGACTCAAGGGCTGGAAATTTGCCACCTAGAAAAGCAAATCTATCATACTTGAGTGAGACGAAATAAAAAAAAATGAATCCCTAAATCAAAAGGACCTTGTCCCTTGTCTTAAGAACAATTTATCATAATTTTCAAATACAATTCTCCTTTTTCTATGTATATCTTAACTATGGGAGAGGAAGACAAGAACATGAGTTGTCTTCCAAAAAAAAATTACCAAATGTATCCTAATTGTGATAAGGTAGACCCATGATTATAAAAGGTAAACCACTTGATAGTTTAGTTAAGTAAAACCCACCTTTATAACATTATAATTTCGTCCAAGTTAGGGAGAGAAAAAACAGAAGCAAGGTAGAGTGAGGAAATGAGAGAAAAAGAGGAGAAGAGAGGAAAAAAGAAGAAGAAGAAGTCTAAAGGACTAAGTACTCAAGGTAGGTTAGCTTAATCTCTACTTAAATCCATCTTTTCTCTTCATCCTTGGGGTTGAAAACTCACCCTCCTTCTCTTATTTAAGCTGTTGGAAAAGCTAAGGGAAAGGAGAAATCTTGCCACTTCCTTCAAGAGGAAACAAGAAAAAGAATTCAGTAAGTGAACTAGGGAGATAATTGGCTTTCTAGAAACTCATGTGAAGTGGAAAAATAAACTCTATGAAGTGTCCATAGGTGAAGGTCCAATGTATGGGTGGAGATGTTAAACTTAGGAATTCTAGCTCTTTAATTATAAAAAATTACCCTAATCCAATCTTCTTAAAATTTTAAAACCTTTACTTCCAAAAATTTATATTCCTTACCCAAGAATTTTGCCTCTCTTTAGAATGTTATTTCTAATTTTTCCTATTAGGTTTTCTCTTTTTACCTATTCCCTTAATTTTAGAAACATTTTCTATGCATACACATAAGGTGAGGAATTTCTAAGGCTTATATTTTTTCTTAGATATCGAAAAATGTTTAATAATTTTTAATTCCTTAATTAAATATTTATGTATCTTTATTAATAAAAGAAACACAATTAGAAATATTATAGCCTGGCCATTTCTTGTAACACAGCCATGCTCTAAACTTCAAAAAGCCTTTACCCGCACCGAACACGGCTTGGCTATGTCCATGAACACGGCCATGCTCTGTGTTGTGTGATGTCCCTTGATGTAGGTTTTCATTCAGCCTGACTTTCTCTCACTAATCAAAGCATAACTCTCTCATTTTAAATCCGATTGAGGTGCTCTTGGTGTCCATTTAAAGAAACAACAATCCTATAAAACTATTATGTTTAACATTTTAGTGAAATCATTAGAAATATTGGTTTTATTACTCTCTCAAATTCAATGTTATTTCTTTCTGGGTAGGTTCTGATTTCTACTTACAAATCTGACCATATCACCCTCATATGGACTCCAAATTAAGTGGTTCTAGTGGCTAAAATTCTGTGAGACATATAAAAATATTTATTATATTAACAATTTCCTTATTTCCCTATAGATATTTCTTATAAATTCAATCACCAAAGCTTACCTAACATATTATTTCATGGTTAGCTAGTTTTTGACCACTACTTATTAATTTGATCATATATCCCTTATATGGAATCTAAATTGAGTGATTCTAGTGGCTAAAAATTCTTGAGACATATATCTACTTTTTTTATGTTATCTATTTCTTTTAATTCCTAACAAATTCTTCCCAAAATATTTCAAAAACATAAGCTTCCCTGGTTACTCAAAAATCTAGTTTTCAAACCAAACCCTTCCTAATGTTCTAGTTCTTCATTTTATTACGTTCTTTTCCATTTTCTTCCTAATTTATATCTAACTATGAGATTAATCATTTCAACATTTTAATTAGATTGCCTACACTTAATTTAACATATTCCATCATCTACTTCTCAAGAAACAGAAATCAAATTATGTACTATTAAGGGTTTACGGCCCTACTCATTTTACCAATATAATCATATTCCATCAAGTTTTCACCACATTCAAATATACATAATAGTAGCATGAAAGCCCTAAAATTTTGCTAGCCAAAGCCAAATCTATGCAAAACTTTCCAAACCAACTCAAGTATTCAAAACATCGATCACATGCAAGATCAACATGTAACATGATATAACAACATCCATGGCCAATCATCAAAGTAGCAAATATTGTTAATTTCATCAAAGTTCTAAGATCAAAATCCCATATAAATATTACAAATTTCAAAACTTTTCTTGAAAAAGAGATATTGTTAAACCTACCTAAAGATCTCCCAAGCTCAATTAGTGAATTCTTTTTCTTGTTTTATCTTGAAGGAAATGGCAAGATTCCTCTGTTCCCTTAACTTTTCCAGTAGCTTGAATAAGAGAGCGGGGTGAGTTTTGAACCCCAAGGATGAAGAGAAAAGATGGATTCAATTGGACACTAAACAAAATTACGTTGAGTACTAGTCCTCTAGACTTCTCCTTCTTTTTTTCTCTCTTCTCTTCTCTTTCTCTCCTTTCCTCACTCTACCTTGCTTCTATTTTTTCCTTTTCCTTAGTTGGACAAAATTATAATGTTATAAGGATTTTTTTTGCTTAAATAAATTATTAAGTGGTTCACCTCTCATAATCATGGGTCCACCTTATCTCAATTAGGATGCAATTAGTTGCTTTTTAGGGGAAGACAACTCTTGTTCTTGTCTTCCTCTCGCTTAGTCAAGATATGCATAGAAAAAGGAGATTTGTATTTGAAAATCATGATAAAATGTTCTTAAGACAAGGGACAAGGTCCCTTTGATTTAGGGATTCATTGCCTTTTTCTTTTGTCTCACTCAAGTATGGTAGGTTTGATTTTATAAGTGGTAAATTTTTAGCCCTTGAGTCTCACTTGCTTGTCTAAAATTATTTGTGTAGGATAGGGATGTTTTGTCCTAATGCCATGTATTATTACCTACTATATCATCACATAGCTTGCTGAAATTATGAGTATATGATATATATGTTTTGTCCTAATGCCATGTGACTTAATCTTGATTATTTTTACACTACTATTTCATCACATGGTTCTTATTTGTCCCTCTTGGATTTGGGCTCATTCTTGCCCATTTCCTTTGCTTTGGCTCAAATTTTTACCTCTCATAGAGTGTTTGGCCAAACCTTCATGATTTTTGGGTTATCAATCCAACCTCTTTATCCTAGTCCAAGTCTATGTTATATCTCTTGCTTGGGCTATCCAATTGGCTTGCTAAAAACTCATGTGAAGTGGAAAACTCTATATGAAGTGTCCATAGGTGAAGGCCTAAATGTATGGGTGGAGATATTTAACTTAAGAACTCTAGCTCTTGAATTTAAAAAAATTACCCTAATCCAATCTTCTAAAAATTTCAAGAACTTTACTTACTTCAAAAATTTATTTTCTTTACCCAAGAATTTCGTCCCTCTTTCGGACGTTATTTCTAATTTTTCCTATTATATTCTCTCTTTTTACTTATTCTCTTAATGTTAGAAACATTTTCTTTGCATACATATTAGGTGACGAATTTCTAAGGCTTATATTCTCTCAGATATCTAAAAATTATTTATTAAATTTTATTTCCTTAATTAAATATGTATGTGCTTTTATGAATAAAAGAAAAAAATTAGGGATGTTACATTTCTCTCCCCCTAAAAGAAGTTTTGTCCTCTAAATTTTAAAAATTACCTAATAAGAAGAATTGCGGATATTTGTTCCTCATGACTTCTTCTAGCTCCCAAGTTACTTCTTCTGGAGTCAAACCTTCCCATAACACCTTAATCAGGGGAATGATCTTATTCCTTAATTGCTTCATGTCGATGTCTAGTATAGATGTCGATACTAATTGATATGTCATGTTCTCCTTTACTTGAATTGGTTCATCCCATATTACATGTGAGGAGTCTAAAAGATACTTCCAGAGCTGTGATACATGGAAAATATTATGCAAGTTAGATAAATTAGGTGAGAGAGCAACTTGATCTGCTGACGTCCCCACTTTTCTTAGAATTTGGTAGGGTCCTAAAAATTGAACACTTAGTTTTATGGTCTTGAGAGACCTACTAACTCCAGTAGTTGGGGAAACCTTTAGAAATACATTGTCTCCTTCCTTAAACTCTAGAGATCTATGTCCCTTATCATGGTAACTCTTTTGCCAACTCTAAGTTGTAAGTATTTTGTCTCGTATCATCTTGATTTACTCAGTGGTATGTTAAACTAAGTCAGGACCAAGCAAGTTCTTTTCTCCAACCTCAAAATCAACATAGTGGAGATCGACACTTCCTACCATATAAAGCTTTGTAGGGGGTCATCTTAATACTAGAGCGATAGGTATTATTATATGAATATTCCACTAAAGGTAGGTACTTATCCCATCCTTTACCTTGCTCTATCACACAGGCCCTTAACATATCTTCTAGGGTTTGAATGGTCCGTTCTATCTACCCGTCAGTCTGAAGATGGTAGGCAGTACTGAACTGTAATTGGGTTCCAAAAGCCTCTTATAATGCCTCCCAAAACCTCAATGTAAACCTCAGATCTCTATCAGAAACGATATTTAAAGGAATTCTATGCAGTTTAACTATTTTCTAGACATACAATTGGGTCAATTTGTCTAGTGAATAGTTAATTTTTATAGGTAGAAAGTGAGTAGATTTGGTTAATCTGTCTATTATTACCCAAATAGAGTTAATTCTAACTGAAGTCTTTGGTAAGCCTACTACAAAGTCCATCGAAGCACTATCCCATTTCCATTTAGGGATCTTAAGAGGTTGTAGAAATCCCGCTGGCTTTTGATGCTCTACCTTCACCTTCGGACAACTTAAACATTTTGCCATAAACTCAACAATGTTCTTTTTCATCTCTGGCCACTAGTACATCTTCGTTATGTCTTGATATATTTTAGTAGATTCAAGATGGACTATGTACTTACTCTAATGTTCTTCATGTAGGATCTTAGTTCTCAATTCTCATTCTTGGGGGACACAAACCTTTCCTTGATACATGATTGCTCCATCTTCTGAGACAGAAAAATCATCTTGTTTTTTGTGATCCTGTAAGTATTGGTCGTGAGTTTGAGCCTCTTTAATCTTGGCTCTAAGATTACACTCTATACTCAACCCATTGATGATTAGCTTCTTTAGGGTAAGAGTAGTGACCAGCTTCAAATTTTGAAACTCCTCTACCATCTGTATTTCATACACCATCAATTGACCTATGTGTAGAGATTTCTGACTCAAGGCATCAGTTACAACATTCGCCTTTTCTAGATGATACTTTATCTCAAACTTGTAGTCATTGAGAAATTCTACACATCTTCGTTGCCTCATATTTAACTTTTTCTGATAAAAAAGGTACTTAAGACTCTTATGATCATAGTATACTTCAAACATTGCTGCGTATAAATAATGTCGTCAAATCTTTAAGACAGACACCACCGCTGCCAATTCAAGATACTGGGTTGGATAATTTTCTTCATGGGGTCTTAGTTGCCTAGAGGTGTAAGCAACTATTTTCTTGTCGTGTATCAATATACACCCTAGGCCTTTCTTTGAAGCGTTACTATACACTTTAAAATGTCTTGTGGGGTCTAGAATAATTAAAATAGGAGGAGTGGTCAATCTTGTCCTAAGCTCTTGGAAACTAGCTTCACACTCATCAGTCCATTTGAAAGGACTTCCGTTCTTGATCAATTTAGTCAGTAGTAAGGCTATACGAGAGAACTTTGTATGAACCTCCTATAGTATCCTGCCAAACCTAGGAAACTTTTGACTTCTGTAACCGTCCTTAGTCTTTCCCACTGAATCACTGCTTTCCTCTTGCTAGGGCCTACGACTACCCCTTTATTGGAGATGACATATCCGAGAAACTTTACTTCTGTCAGCCAAAATCCACACTTCTCTAATTTGACATACAACATTTTCTCTTTTAGAACTTGCAACGCAATTCAGAGATGTTGTTCATGTTCTTTCTCACTCTTAGAGTATATCCAGATGTCATCAATTAACACTACCATAAATTGAGCTAGGTAGGGTCAAAAAAATGCAATTCATGTAATCCATAAAAATTACAGGTGCATTTATCAACCCGAAGGCCATAACAAGAAACTCACAGTGCCCATACCTAGTCTTGAAGGCTATTTTTGGTACATCCTCCTCCTTGATCCTAATATGATGGTATCTCGATCTCAAGTCAATCATAGAAAAGATGGAGGCTCCCTTCAGTTCATCCAATAGGTCATCTATCCTAGGAAGAGGGTACTTGTTTTTGACAATCACCTTATTTAGTTGTCTGTAATCTATGTATAGTCTTAGACTCTCGTCTTTCTTTTTAACAAACAATACAGGAGCTCCCCATGATGATATCCTCAGTCTAATGAATTTCTTTTATAATAATTTCTCTAACTATTTCTTAAGTTCCTGTAGTTTCTTTGAGGCCATTCTATAAGGTGCAATAGAGATAGGCGCTATCTCAGGTAGGAGATCAATAGAGAACTCTATCTCTCTCTTGGGAGGGAATCCTGAAATATATGGTATAAATAATTCAGAAAACTCATTAGCTATTGGGATTTCATCAAGCTTCGATTTGACTTCTAGGTTTGATAAACACAGGATAATGTAACCTTCCACTCTTCAATTCCCGATTAACTTGATTGGCATTTAGCATCAATAATTGCATCTCTTCTTGTGGAGTATAAGGTAGAAATATGGTTTGTACTGTCACAGGTACGCCCAAATTGATACCTTACCTCTCAACTAATCTATAGTCGTGGGAGTAAGGGTCGATCCCACAGAGAGTAGAATTACCTTATGTGATTGAGAAAGGTGAATTGATAATTTTAAATAACAAAGTTAACAATATTGAAAGTAATTAAGAGAGTAATTAATAAGAGAGGCATTGGCTTCGCTCAATATCCACCGTCAAGGGATTACATTGATAATTGAAAATATAATCAATCTTAAATTGAATATTTACCATTAGAATTCTATCCCTGTTCCTCCATAACTCTAGAAAATTGATAACAATCGCACCAATAAAACCCTAATTAATAAGATATCCTTTAATACATTGGTAAAGTCTAACCTATTAATCGCATGAAGAACAAGAGAAACTGATAGAGCTAAACAAATATAAACACATCAACTATATTTAATTTAGTTGATCATTCATCATAGGGTTAATGATTTATAATCCAAAATCCTTAATCCTATTTGCTTCATGAATATAGTAATGAAGACTTTGTTCAAAACCTAATTCAGAAGTAGATTCAAACAAACAATATACTAGTAGGTCTTCCTAGCAATTATATGAATAATCATTAAGAAAAGAAAAATAGATGAATAATCAATACTTGATTAAGATTGAAATAATGAAATCTATTCCAAATTTCATAATGCATAATGATCCCATAAGGTTTCAATCTTCCTCTACCAACTAAAAGTAAATTAGCCGCACAAGGCCATAGGAAAATTTAAAGAAAAATTAAAGAAGGTAATTAAGAGCTTGAATCCTCGTTGATGCTTCCTTCCTTCCCTTTTTATATATTCGCTTCTCCTTATTGAAGTAGAATTGTTTTTAGGTCACAATCCAGTCCGTCGGGCTTCAATTGGAGCCAAAAAGACCTAAAAATCGCGATTTCAACATACTAGTGCGGTCGCGAGCACTGCGGTGCCCTACACGGGCGCCGCAGCATTTTGAAAACACACTGACCGAGCACTGTGGTGCTTAAGCTAGCACCACGGCAGTCTAGAATTCTAGGAATAGGGCGCCACAGTGCTTGGTCTTCTTGGCTCGAGCGCCACAACGCTCTGGTTCGGGCAGCTCAATGCCACGGTGCTCCGGATATGCATTGATGCGGTGCCCAGAAACTTTTGGATTTTGCTAAAGTACTAAACACAAAAGTTATAGCTTTATGTCGCGTCTTTCCATAGCCGCTGGAATCACCTCAATCAGAGTTCAAATGATAGAGATATGCCCAATTAGTAACAGAGGGTTGAAAATTAGCATTTTTCCATATTTTCTCTCTATTTTCTTCTTTTTATTATTATTCCTAAAACATAAACATAAAACTCAATTAAATCCTATTTATTTACTACTTAAATTAAATAAAAAGCAACTTAAAACATGCTAAAGACATGCTTAATTTATAGCATGTCAAATACCCTCACCCTTACTCTTTTGCTTGTCCTCAAGCAAATTAATTCATGTGAACTATATTCAATATCTGAGATGAGTGAAAGACTTACCAATAAGTTGCCTCATAGTGAAAATTGTATGCTTGTAAAGAAATTTCAGAAACTTTAATAATTATGTGTAATATTTAACTCAAATGCAATTCATGATTTATTTTCTAGAGCCTTGAGTGTATGTGTGTCTTTGAGCGGTTCAATCATCTCTCACCCAAATGAGTTTATATATATCAAGAATTTGAGTATGGATCTCTTTTTTGGATTTCCATATGCTTATTTTTCATGCTACTTTACACTAATGTAGGCTAAAACTACTTTTTAGGATAAAAAGGGCTTTAATCAGCTTATAACGTGGCTAGGTTATGAAGTGAGACAAAAGATATAAATTTAGGTTCAATCACCCAACACCACATGATTAGTTATACTTCTTTTGTGCTTTCTCAAGTTTGGGGAATTTTTCCCCCACACTTATTCCCTTACTTTACTGAATTCGATTTCTTTTTTTCTTTTATTCTCTATTTCTTTTTCTTTCACTGCCTAGACTTTCATCAGTATTTTTGGACTTTTTCTTTCCTTTTAATTTTTCCTTTCTTTTGTCGTTGCTCCACCCTTCCACCCTTTTATTAATGTAGCTCTTCAAAACAAGCATTTCAAAATTAATCATGGAATGAGTGAATCAGGAAAAACAAATAAAGGTATTAATCATAAAATTTGGTTTTGGCTCTGTAGTGGGTGTGAAAAAAAAAGAAATATGTTAATTAAGCTCAAAATATAGGTGCTAAGGATATTTTATTGCTTGGGTTTGGCTTGAAAGGCTCAATCTCATCAAATAATGCTTAAATCATCTCCTAATTAATAGTATCAGCCTAGGATTTTACCTCAAGTAGCATTTAAATAAGTTTTAGAAAATTGATGAAATCATAAAATATTTTGAGTTATATAAACTTTCTCTAAGTAAAAGATAAATTAAATACCCAAAGTTGTTGTGCAAAATAGTTTCAGGATTCTAAAAAAATGAATAATAATAATAAATTGCAAAGAAATTAAAATTACACATAATCATGACTTTCCGACATTTCTCAAGAGTTATTAGCAATTTAAACTTTTATATCATTGGCTATTGGTTTGACTAACACCAACTCAAAGATTGAAATAAGTTCATATGCTCACCCCATTCAATAACTGGAATTAAAAGTGCATAGATCATAGAAGAAAAGTAAATAGTGCACAAGTATATGATTTATTATACAGTCATCCAGCTGAATCATAAAGTGACCCCCCACACTTAAGAACTTACATTGTCCTTAATGTAAAATAGAAAAGAAAAGATAGGAGAGACAAATAATAAAATGAGGAGGGGTTCAGTGGAACTTCCCTAATTAGTTGTCACCATCCATCTCGTTCTGCTCAGGTGCAGGCCTAAAGGATGGTTTAAGGGGCACCAAGAATGCTATTGGAAGGTTCAGGGCATAGGCTAGCTGATTGAAACAAGCATTGTTATTCTGTGCTATGGAGTACTGGTAGAGTGCTAGGTTATTTATCTGATTGCTCAAGCACTCAGTTTGCTCCTATAAGTCTTCAATAGTATGCTGGATGGTGGTGGGGATGAACTACTACCAAGTTCCTCTGCAATCAGTGTCTGAACCCGTAACTCCTTCTCTTCTGCTTCCTCATGCCCTTTATATTTTTGTATGTCTACATAGACCAGTGATTAGATTGGGAGTAAAAGAGGGAGCCGCCTCGAGAACTAACGCAGCTTAGCATCTTTTTATGGATAATTTTCCCCAAAATGAGCTTGATTTGTAGCTAGAAGATGAATGATCAAATTTTCCTTATAAACCCTTGAAAATTTCCAATGAATCCCAATTAATTGCTAAAAGAGTTGCTCAATCTTGGAAAAGAAGATGGAAAATCAGTTAATTCAAGTAAGGAAACGTAATTGGAGCTTATTAAGGTTGATTGGATGTAGGGAATGTTATTATGAGTTAAATAAAGGTAATGACTTCATGGACTTTAAAGAAATTATATATATGTATATATGTAAAAAAAATGGAGTTGTTACACATCTCCGGTAACATCCTAAGCTTTTAATAAAGTTAGAAAAATTTAAGGAAGAATAGAAAATACATATGACAAGTGATTAAGATACTTAGTTATATGATTATAAGGCAAACATAAGATAGGTAACATAGTTAATGTTGAATCACATAAATAAAAATTCTTAGGATCATAATGGATGGAGAGAGGACACAAATACATTTTTTTAGATATTACTAGTCTAGGATTAGTGATCAATTCAGATATACATGAACAATGATTAAAATGTATAGTTGATGATAGTAAAAATCTTTATAAAATGTAGAATCATTTCATGGTTAGAAGTAATATAAATAAAATATTTTTGGAGCATAAATTAGAGGAACATGATACAAATATATTCCTTAAGATGCTACTAATTTAGGATTAGGAAAATAATAAGGAAGGAAGAAGCATTATGTGATGCTATATAAATATATATATACATATTTTCTCTCACCTCCACCATACACATTATTATATATATATTTTCACATGCAAAAGGGGGAGATTTACGTTATATATATATATATATATATATATATATATATATATATGCATTTATCTCATTTATGCCATGCATAGCATAATAGATATAGCCACCCATGCATGCACATAATTTTGAAATGAAATACAATAGCCATGGTAGGTTAAAAAGCATGAATGCAACTAGGAATACAAGCTGAAACGTGCACCAAAACTAGCAGAAGATCATGCATCACATGCAGAGGAAAATGCCCCACACTTGCTCCTAAACCAAGCAGCAAAAACACAACCACTCTTGCTCCACCCGGCCAGCAGAAACCTGCCCTACACAGCAGAAAAATAACCCCCCATCTGCTCTAAGAGACCAGCAGAAACATGGCCTACAAGACAGCATTTCACGCCACCCTTGATCCTACATGCAACCAGAAAAAAAATCCAGCTGGAACATGCCGCACATCCAGCATGTTCAGCGCTAAATTCAACCAGTAGAAAACATCCCACTTGACAACATCTCCACACCCATATGTGCTCCATAAACCCAGCAGAAAACACACCCACCCATTGCAGCAGAAACCCATGCCTCCACATGCAAACTCACGCTCCCCCTCTGCCCAAGAAAGCTACAGCTCACAATCACACTCATACAGCCAGAAAATTCTTCTTTTGATGTGTCATATACCCATTCTCTCACTGACCACAATACACTAGAGCTACCCATGCACACACTCACTTGGAGAGTAGCAGAAAACCGTTCCCTCCCTTGCTGAATCCAAAGGATTCCAGCGCCCACCAACCAGCCTCCCTATTGCTTTTACGCCAGCAGGAGAAAAGAGGGAGAAGAGGTCCAAAACAAAAACTAAAGAGGAAGAGGAAGGAAGGGGGAGAGAGTAGCCAGCAAGGAGAAGAAGGTTGAGAGAGAAGGAAGCTAAAAATTGAGAGCCATAGGAGTAGGTGTACATAAGGTAAGTCTAGCTTCTTGCAAAAATCCAGTTTTGAGTTTATTAGGTCAAATTTCGGGCCTGCATGTAGGAATTTCTCTCACAAATATGAAAATAAATTCAACATAGAAGTTGTAGATATATGTCTTAGATTTCCATATCATTTTGAATCACATCAATCGGACGTAAAATGAGAAAGTTATAGTCCATGGAGTAAAATAGGTCAGAATCGGTTCTGGAATCCAGGCTGGTGAAGAATAGCTTCGATTTTCGACTTTCTGGGACTACTACATAAGGAATATGAAGTCGTGATTAAAATGAAAGTTGTAGATATATTTCTCCCGGTCACATACCCACTGGAATCACAAAATTTCGAGTCCATATGAGTGAGTTAGGGTCTGATTAGTGAGTAAAGGTCATAGACCATAGAAGAGTTAGGTTGAGAAAATAGAAACCTTTTTGCACCCGAAAATATTGGCTTAGTAAATTTAGTAAGTGACCTTTACATTCTATAATTTTTGGTGAGAATATTTTTCAAATATTCATAATCAATTCTGGAAAGTTTCATGATTTTTGAGAACCTAAAATTAGGTCTTGTACAATTAAAATAATGTTGAGGACAATTTCCTAGACAGCTCAGACTGCTGATGGAAAGACAATATTTTTAAGGGATTATGTGTTGCAATTTTGTATAAAAAATTTATGACATGTTAAAGGTATCCTAATTAATCATCCTACCAAATTGTAGAAAATTATGGGTAGTTTAAAGTACATAATAAAATGTATAAATTTGGTAGTCTGAAAATGAGGCAGAACAGGCCATAACCGGGGACAGTCTTAAAACCTGGGATATTTGAGGGGTCAAAAGATTCGTTTTTATTTGAAATTTTTATGGTGATTATATAACATGTCTATAATGCTTCATATAAAATATCATGAGTTTTGAAGTATTTTTACTAATCCAAATGGATGTTAAACCGAATAGAAATGAAACTGAAACTAAATTGTACTGTCCTGGGTATGGAGGTAGTTTTTGGGGTTGAATGGAGGATTTAAGGGCTGAGAGAATGTTGACAAACAAATAGACATGTAAAGGTTCCTTCATGCAAAATTTTAGAATTTTTAGAGGACTTTTGTCATATTTAATAATAACCCCAAATCTAACCAAAATCATAGTTTTATTTGGAGGAGCAGAAGCTCTTAAACTAGGTATTTATGGCTTTAGGACCTAATGTGCATGCATTAACCAAGAATTCTTGTATGTTTTAGTTTGAGTTGCTGGTAGTAACCTTGGCAGCCTTGGAAAGAAATTGATTGTGCTGGAATTGAGGTAGCTAGCTTTTCCTTAAAACACTCTTTATGCTTATGAACTTGAATTTATGAATTTTCACTGATTGCTTGACTTTTATGCTATGATGAATGATGGTCTAAAGATATGTTATGTATGCATTCTCGAGAATTAAGGGGGGGTGCACAAAAGGGTGCCAAGTAAGCCCCATTTCCCTCACGATTGGCCAATAATAGGAGATGCATAGCCCTTTGCAGGTATAGCCGTATTGATTGCATTGCGTAAGTAGACCATGATGTTATGGGTCCCTAGTGTGACCAAGATGCCGTATGTATGATGTATGGTCAGTGCTTATATTTCAGTGAAATAATTTGAGATGTTTTAAGGAATGTAATGTGCACTATTTTTCTGAAAACTTTGCTAGCTATTGAAATTGTCATCTCACTTTTTATATCCACATAATCACATTCCAGGTACTCCAGCCAGAAGTGAGCAACAGGGGTCTCAGGATTGACTCATATGTTCATGATTGTAATTGCTTTGGTTGTGTAATATTTATGTGGGACAGCTTAATTAAGTGCCAAGTTCTTATTAGACAGTTTATAATGTGATGTAATGTAAACTATGGACTGTACTCCTCCTTTATGTTGTAAGTATTACATAGCATGCTTAGGTAATTGCCTAGATGGAATTGAATTTTGAAAGTGCTTAGGATAGCCTGAAGCACATTTATACTTATGCAAGAAGGATTACAAATGATATAAATGAATAGGTAAAATTATGGGCTAGTTAGACAATGCCAAAAAAAAAATTATAAATAATAAGGAACATTCTACGATTTAGATATAAGAAAATGATGCTAGAAGTTTAGGTGTTCCATTTGTTAGTATCAGACCAATAGTTCAGGGAATTATTTATGTGTTTGGACTTATTCTAGGATATTTTAAATTGATTTAGAGTTGAATTATGGTGAAATTGGCTTTGTTTGAGGGGTTGTTAAATCAAGTAGACATAGTTTATGGACGTGTGACTAATTATATGGAAAATGTTTGTATATAAATGTGCACACAGGGAAATGGCATATAAAAGAACCCAGATTGAGACCTTAAAAGAAATATATGAGAATATGGAATCCTTAGCTGCCAGGCTTGATGGGCAAGCTGCAGCCCAGGCCGCCACAGCACAAATTCTTCAACAAGTTCAAGAGGCCCTTAGACAAGTGCCGCAAGGAAACAATCCTGATTGTGCTAGAGAGGAAAATAGGCCAAGCAAAATGAATAAACTCTTAGCCCAATTTAGGAAGGCCAACCCTCCTCAATTTCTGGGAGAGTATGATGTAGTGATTGTAGAATGATGGATCATGCAACTGGAGAAAATTTTTGGAGTTTTAGAATGCAACACAGAGCAGAAAGTTTCCTTAGCCACTTACATGTTAGAAGGTGAGGCAGAGCATTGGTGGAAAAGTATGCAGAGACTATGGCAGACTAATGATACGTCCATTACTTGGGATAATTTTAAAGAAACATTTTATGATAAATATTTCCCAGATAATGTGAAGAATCAAAAAGAGGCTGAATTCATACAATTAAAGTAAGGAAACATGAATGTACCTTAATATGAGGCTAAGTATGAAGAGCTCTCTAAATTTTCCACTTACCTGAAGCATACCCATGATGATGTATGGAAGGCGGCAAATTTTGAGCGAGGATTAAAACCTGATATCAGAGAAAGAGTGGCTACCCTGGAGATACGAAATTTTACTAAGCTAGCAAGTAAATGTAGAATAGCAGAAGAGACTCTGATGAGTGTCAGGGCTGAGAAAAGATTGAGAGACAGTGAGCCCTCTAGAGGAAGAGGGAAACCCTGGAACAAAAAGTTTAAGGGGAACAATTCTCAGGGTAGGAGAATGCCGACCCGTAGTGGCCAAACCTCGAGCCAGCCTGCTTGTAATAAATGTGGGAAGAACCATGGAGATAGACCCTGTTTAGCTGGTCAAAATGTCTGCTTCAATTGTGGAAAACCCGACCACTACTCCAGGGATTGTCGAGCAAAGAGAGGATCAGTTCCTGATGGTAGACCAAAAAATCAGGGATGGGTGTTTGCTCTTTCCCAGCAGGAGGCTAGCCAGTCTCCAAACTTAATCAGAGGTACGTTAATGATTCGAAACTCACTTGTAGATGCATTGTTTGATTCTGGTGCTACACATTCTTTTATATCATATGATTGTGTTAAGAGTCTGGGTTTGACTGTGGATACCTTGCCATATAGTCTTTCTATTTCCACACCTACTGGGATTCGTGTCATAACTTCTGATGCTTGTATCAATTGTGTTGTACAATTTGATCATAGATATACCACTTTGGATCTTGTATGCTTATCTTTGATTGATATTGATGTTATTCTTGGAATGGATTGGTTGTCGGCTAATAATGCAATTCTTGATTGTTCTAGAAAATCTATTTCCTTACCTGTTTGTGGTTCTACATCTAAACACTCCATTGAAACTTTTTACCTATCCACCACCCAGGCTGAGAGATACCTTAAGAAGGGTTGTCAAGGGTTCCTAGTCTTCTTTTCTTTGCAAGCAGAAGTAGAAGAGGGTATAGAAAACATACCTGTTGTTAGGGATTACCCAGAAGTATTCCCTAAGGAGTTTAGCAGTCTCCCTCTTGATAGGGAAGTTGAGTTCTCCATTGACTTGATGCCTGGTGCAGGTCCCCTATCTAAGGCTCCTTACAGGATGGCTCCTGTAGAGTTAGCAGAGCTTAAGAAACAGATAGAGGAACTTTTAGAGAAAGGGTTCATCAGACTTAGTGTATCCCCTTGGGGTGCACCGGTCTTGTTTGTCAAAAAGAAAGTTGGAAGCCTTAGGTTGTGTATAGATTATAGGCAGTTAAACAAAGTGATTATCAAGAATAAATATCCACTGCCTAGGATAGATGACCTCCTGGATCAATTAGCTGAAGCATCAGTCTTTTCTAAGATAGATCTAAGGTCAGGTTACCATCAGTTGAGAATTAAGGTCGAAGATGTCCCAAAGACAGCTTTTCGAACCCGTTACGGACATTATGAGTTCTTAGTCATGCCTTTTTGCTTAACCAATGCCCCAGCCATTTTCATGGATTATATGAATAGGATTTTTAGGCCATATCTAGATAAGTTTGTTGTGGTTTTCATAGATGACATCTTAATTTACTCTAAGAGCCCTGAAGAACATGAGAATCACCTACGAATAGTGTTGCAAACCCTGAAGGATAGGAAATTGTATGCCAAGCTTAGCAAGTGTGAATTTTGGCTGACAGAGGTGAGATTTTTAGGGCATGTTGTCTCCAAGGAGGGGATAGCAGTAGATCCTAGTAAAGTGGAAGCAGTGGTCAACTGGGAAAGACCAAAGACAGTCACTGAAATACGGAGCTTCCTATGCTTAGCAGGATACTATAGGAGATTTATCAAGGGATTCTCTCAGATAGCCATGCCCCTTACTAGGTTAACTAGGAAAGATCAACCTTTTGTATGGGATGGTCGATGTGAGAGTAGTTTCCAAGAATTGAAAGTTAGGCTAACCTCTGCCCCAGTGCTAGTGATACCTAACCCTAGTGAATTCCTTACAATATATAGTGATGCATCTAAGAAGGGTTTAGGTTGTGTTTTAATGCAGCAGGGTAGAGTAATAGCTTATGCTTCTCGATAGCTCAGACCTCATGAGGAGAACTACCCCACACATGATCTTGAACTAGCAGCTGTAGTGTTTGCCCTTAAGATTTGGAGACATTATTTGTATGGTGTCAAGTTTGAAGTTTTTAGTGATCACAAGAGTCTCAAGTACCTTTTTGACCAGAAGGAGTTAAATATGAGGCAGAGAAGGTGGATGGAATTCCTAAAAGATTATGACTTCACCCTTAATTACCATCCGGGCAAGGCAAACGTGGTTGCTGATGCCCTGAGTAGGAAATCCCTCCATATGGCATCATTGATGCTTAAGGAGCAGGAACTAATTGAGGGCATGAGAGATTTGAATCTCTCCATTTCTCCACAGCCTAGTAGCCTCCTTATGAGTGAATTGAGGATTCATAATGATCTTAGGGATAGAATTAAAGATGCTCAAGTTTCTGATCCATACTTGAAGGACATTAGAGAACAGATATCCCTGGGCAAGTCCACAGAATTTCACATTGCTGAGGATGGGGTTATCAAGTTAGGAGAGCGGTTGTGTGTACCTGAGGTGAAGGAATTGAGAGATAGTATCCTAGCTGAAGCTCATAAGAGTAGGTATACCCTACATCCTAGAGCCACTAAGATGTATCAAGACTTAAAGAGGAGTTTCTGGTGGCGTGGGATGAAAATGGACATAACCTGTTATGTGTCTAAGTGCTTAGTGTGTCAAAGAGTCAAGGTAGAACACCAAAAGCCTGGTGGGTTACTTCAACCCTTAGATATCCCTGAGTGGAAATGGGATAGTATCTCTATGGATTTTGTCATGGGTTTGCCTAGAACATCATCGGGCTATGATGCAATTTGGGTAAACGTGGATAGACTAACCAAGTCTGCCCACTTCTTAGACATTAAGTCTACCTATTCTCTGGACAAGTTGGCACAGGTGTATGTTCATGAAATTGTCAGACTCTATGGGATACCTACCAGTATCGTTTCTGATCGAGATCACAGGTTTACTTCTAGATTTTAGAGATCCTTGCAAGATGCCCTAGGTACTAAACTTAGGTTTAGCACAGCCTACCATCCACAAACTGACGGGCAGACAGAGAGAAAAATTCAGACTCTAGAAGGTATGCTTAGGGCTTGTGTGCTAGAAATGAAAGGAAACTGGGATGTGTATCTACCTTTAGCTGAATTTTCCTACAATAATAGTTACCATTCCAGTATCCAGATGGCTCCCTTTGAAGCTTTGTATGGAAGAAAGTGTAGGTCACCTCTGTGTTGGGTAGAGTTAGGGGAGAGGAGTCTATTGGGCCCTGATTTGGTTGACCAAACCACAAGGCACATTGAACTTATCAGAGAGAAACTGCTAACGGCCCAGAGTAGACAAAAGAGCTATGCAGATAAAAGAAGAAGCCCCCTAGAATTTGAAACAGGCGACCATGTTTTTTTAAGGTAACTCCATTCACGGGGGTGGGGAGGTCTTTGAAAACCAAAAAGCTCAGTCCCAAATACATCGGTCCTTTCCAAATTCTTGATCGGATCAGATCAGTAGCTTATAAACTGGCCCTTCCTCTAAACATTTCTCAGATTCATGATGTATTCCATGTTTCCCAGCTCAAAAAGTATAACCCAGACCCTTCACATGTCATAGAGCACGAATCAATGCATTTACAAGACAATCTATCATACATTGTAAGGCCAGATCGGATCATTGATGTTAAGACTAAACAACTGAGGAATAAGAACATCCCTCTGGTTAAAGTGGTATGGAAGGGACTATCCTCGGAGGAAGCAACTTGGGAGACTGAAGAAGAGATGAAGAAGACGTATCCACATCTATTTGAATAAGGTATGTTAAATTTTGTGGACAAATTTTTTTTTAAGGGGGAAATAAATGTAACATCCTAAGCTTTTAATAAAGTTAGATAAATTTAAGGATGAATAGAAAATACATATGACAAGTGATTAAGATACTTAGTTATATGATTATAAGGCAAACATAAGATAGGTAACATAGTTAATGTTGAATCACATAAAAAAAAATTCTTAGGATCATAATGGATGGAGAGAGGACACAAATACATTTTTTTAGATATTACTAGTCTAGGATTAGTGATGAATTAAGATATACATGAACAAGGATTAAAATGTATAATTGATGATAGTAAAAATCTTTATAAAATGTAGAATCATTTCATGGTTAGAAGTAATATAAATAAAATATTTTTGGAGCATAAATTAGAGGAACATGATACAAATATATTCCTTAAGATTCTACTAATTTAGGATTAGGAAAATAATAAGGAAGAAGCATTATGTGATGCTATATAAATATATATATACATATTTCCTCTCACCTCCACCATACACATTATTATATATATATTTGCACATGCAAAAGGGGGAGATTTACGTAGGTATATATATATATATATATATATATATATATATATATATATATGCATTTATCTCATTTATGCCATGCATAGCATAATAGATATAGCCACCCATGCATGCACATAATTTTGAAATGAAATACAATAGCCATGGTAGGTTAAAAAGCATGAATGCAACTAGGAATACAAGCTGAAACGTGCACCAAAACCAGCAGAAGATCATGCATCACATGTAGAGAAAAATGCCCCACACTTGCTCCTAAACCAAGCAGCAAAAACACAACCACTCTTGCTCCACCCAGCCAGCAGAAACTTGCCCTACACAGCAGAAAAATAACCCCCCATCTGCTCTAAGAGACCAGCAGAAACATGGCCTACAAGATAGCATTTCACGCCACCCTTGATCCCACATGCAACCAGAAAAAAAATCTAGCTGGAACATGCCCCACATCCAGCATGTTCAGCGCCAAATTCAACCAGTAGAAAACATCCCACTTGACAACATCTCCACACCCATATGTGCTCCATAAACCCAGCAGAAAACACACCCACCCACTGCAGCAGAAACCCATGCCTCCACATGCAAACTCACGCTCCCCCTCTGCCCAAGAAAGCTACAGCTCACACTCACACTCATACAGCCAGAAAATTCTTCTTTTGATGTGTCATACACCCATTCTCTCACTGACCACAATACACTAGAGCTACCCATGCACACACTCACTTGGAGAGTAGCAGAAAACCATTCCCTCCCTTGCTGAATCCAAAGGATTCCAGCGCCCAACAACCAGCCTCCCTATTGCTTTCACGCCAGCAGGAGAAAAGAGAGAGAAGAGGTCCAAAACAAAAACTGAAGAGGAAGAGGAAGTAAGGGGGAGAGAGTAGCCAGCAAGGAGAAGAAGGTTGAGAGAGAGGGAAGCTGCAAATTGAGAGCCATAGGAGTAGGTGTACATAAGGTAAGTCTAGCTTCTTGCAAAAATCCAGTTTTGAGTTTATTAGGTCAATTTTCGGGCCTGTATGTAGGACTTTCTCTCACAAATATGAAAATATATTCAACATAGAAGTTGTAGATATATGTCTTAGCTTTCCATATCATTTTGAATCACATCAATCAGACGTAAAATGAGAGAGTTATAGTCCATGGAGTAAAATAGGTCAGAATCGGTTCTGGAATCCAGGCTGGTGAAGAATAGCTTCGATTTTTGACTTTCTGGGACTACTACATAAGGAATATGAAGTCGTGATTAAAATGAAAGTTGTAGATATATTTCTCACGGTCACATACCCACTGGAATCACAAAATTTCGAGTCCATATGAGTGAGTTAGGGTCTGATTAGTGAGTAAAGGTCATAGACCATAGAAGAGTTAGGTTGAGAAAATAGAAACCTTTTTGCACCCGAAAATATTGGCTTAGTAAATTTAGTAAGTGACCTTTAAATTCTATAATTTTTGGTGAGAATATTTTTCAAATATTCATAATCAATTCTGGAAAGTTTCATGATTTTTGAGAACCTAAAATTAGGTCTTGTAAAATTAAAATAGTGTTGAGGACAATTTCCTAGACAGCTCAGACTGCTGATGGAAAGACAATATTTTTAAGGGATTATGTGTTGTAATTTTGTATAAAAAATTTATTACATGTTAAAGGTATCCTAGTTAATCATCCTACCAAAGTTTAGAAAATTATGGGCAGTTTAAAGTACATAATAAAATGTATAAATTTGGTAGTCTGAAAATGAGGCAGAACAGGCTATAACCGGGGACAGTCTTAAAACCTGGGATATTTGAGGGGTCAAAAGAATTCGTTTTTATTTGAAATTTTTATGGTGATTATATAACATGTCTATAATTCTTCATATAAAATATCATGAGTTTTGTAGTATTTTTACTAATCCAAATGGATGTTAAACCGAATAGAAATGAAACTGAAACTAAATTGTACTGTCCTGGGTATGGAGGTAGTTTTTGGGGTTGAATGGAGGATTTAAGGGCTGAGAGAATGTTGACAAACAAATAGACATGTAAAGGTTCCTCCATGCAAAATTTTAGAATTTTTAGAGGACTTTTGTCATATTTAATAATAACCCCAAATCTAACCAAAATCATAGTTTTATTTGGAGGAGTAGAAGCTCTTAAACTAGGTATTTATGGCTTTAGGACCTAATGTGCATGCATTAACCAAGAATTCTTGTATGTTTTAGTTTGAGTTGCTGGTAGTAACCTTGGCAGCCTTGGAAAGAAATTGATTGTGCTGGAATTGAGGTAGCTGGCTTTTCCTTAAAACACTCTTTATGCTTATGAACTTGAATTTATGAATTTTCACTGATTGCCTGACTTTTATGCTATGATGAATGATGGTCTAAAGATATGTTATGTATGCATTCTCGAGAATTATGGGGGGGTGCACAAAAGGGTGCCAAGTAAGCCCCATTTCCCTCACGATTGGCCAATAATAGGAGATGCATAGCCCTTTGCAGGTATAGCCGTATTGATTGCATTGCGTAAGTAGACCATGATGTTATGGGTCCCTAGTGTGACCAAGATGCTGTATGTATGATGTATGGTCAGTGCTTATATTTCAGTGAAATAATTTGAGATGTTTTAAGGAATGGAATGTGCACTATTTTTCTGAAAACTTTGCTAGCTATTGAGATTGTCATCTCACTTTTTATATCCACATAATCACATTCCAGGTACTCCAGCCAGAAGTGAGCAACAGGGGTCTCACGGTTGACTCATATGTTCATGATTGTAATTGCTTTGGTTGTGTAATATTTATGTGGGACAGCTTAATTAAGTGCCAAGTTCTTATTAGACAGTTTATAATGTGATGTAATGTAAACTTTGGACTGTACTCCTTTCCTTTATGGCATGAGATCCTTTATGTTGTAAGTATTACATAGCATGCTTAGGTAATTGCCTAGATGGAATTGAATTTTGAAAGTGCTTAGGATAGCCTAAAGCACATTTATGCTTATGCAAGAAGGATTACAAATGATATAAATGAATAAGTAAAATTATGGGCTTGTTAGACAATGTCAAAAAAAAATTATAAATAATAAGGAACATTCTACGATTTAGATATAAGAAAATGATGCTAGAAGTTTAGGTGTTTTATCTCCCTTAGGTGTAAAGGGTGGAGGAGGTGGTGCTGGCATCAGGATTTATACAAGGCATCGCCATCCACTGTATCTCTATGATCTAGTGCACAGAAGCAACTAGCATATTGTTTGCTCTTATCTGAACATAACACCAACAATAATGAGAATGGAAGTTCCCAATAGGTTTAACATTAAAAGTATCTTATAGTAAATAAGAAAATCATAGTGTTATGTCCAGTTGTATAAACTACAAAAAACATTTTCTCTTTGTATATGATAAAATAATAAGAATGTATAGCATGCTTTCATATTTGATAGACAAGTTATGCATCAATATCAAGCATGTATAATAACCAGGCTATACTCTAATATTATGCTTGTATATATATATATATATATATATATATATATATATATATATCTTTGCAGTGCTTTTATGCATGGTGACTGATCCTCCGCAGTCACAAGGTCAACAAATAGTGACTAAACGTCTATAGCCACTTTGTCTCTTCATATAATCACTATGTAATAATCCCTCTATTGTCATATAATAATGTACACATCATATTCTTTAATCATCATGACCATCACAATAGGATTATGCATTAACCAAGAACATCACTAATATCATGCATAATATCACCACCACTTCATTTAACAAATATGTATTAATACATTTACCAACAATGCATACCTTATATCCTGTAATCCTCATGCATTGATATACTAGCATAGGCATCAAATCAACATGCATTTCATCCATACATTGCACATATATGTCATAATAAAAGAATGGAATTAACAATACAATGCATCATACATATATCTCCTATGCAATTTACTTACATATGTCTTATCCATACATAACAAATTCACTTGCATAGGTCTCATTAATATGTATTTTTATCCATACATTATTTTTTATCCGTACATTAAACGTACATCTCATTAATATACATTATCTGATTTAATTTCTCATAATTAAATGATGGAATTCACACTACAATGCATCATTAAAAAGGTATTTATTTGCATTTTAGTTTCCCTTAACATCATCCATTTATTGGAGTTCATTTAGAGCTTTCAAAATGCAAAGAGCAATTTTAGCCTCAAGCACGACCTAGCTGTGTCACCAAGCACGGTTGTGCTTCAACTTGTGCATGCTAAAAAATCACAAAATAGCCCGAAGCATAGTCGCGCTTTAAGTTTTCCTACATTCTAGATTTCTATCTAGCCAGACCTTCTCTTAATAAAAATATCATAACTCCCTCATTTTTAACTCTGATTAAGGTGATTTTGGTGTTTATGAAAATCTAAGACAATTATATAAAACTTTTATATTTATCACTTTAACGAATTAAAAATAGAAACATGTGAAAAAGGTGTTCGAAAAAAGAGTCACAATTTTGTACGTTAGATCTGACCTTGCTTCACTCAATAGGGGATATCTCTTTCATTTCAAATTCGATTAAGGTGATTCCAAAGGCATTAGAAAGACAAGAAACAAGGCTACAAATTATGTATTGAACAGATTTTGAAATTCGACATAAAACTTAACCAAAAGAACCAACCATTCAGAGCATCAATTTTCACCATTTTCAAGCCAATTTCAGCAAGCACATGTATAATCTATGCATCCAAACTCTCACTTTTCATGGCTAAACATAATTATACATCATGAATAATCAAAAAAGGATATTTGAAACACTTATAAATCATTCAAAATACACGAAATTTCATGGAAAGATTAATGTTAAACCTACCAAAACCAAAGATTCTTTCTATTCTCAAACCTTCCTTAGATTTCCTTCTCTTTGATCACTCCTCTTTCTTCCTTTCTCTAGAAGATCCTCAGACCTTCACCTTTGTGCCTTTCTCTCTTCTTTTCCTTCCTCTCCTTCTCTCAACCTCTCTCTCTTCTCTTCTTTTCCTTGGCTACTACCTCCCTTCTCCCTTGATCTTTTGGTCTACTTCTTCTCCAAGCCAAGACTTCCTCTCCACGTCAAGGCTTCCTCTCCAAGCCAAAACTTCCTCTTCAAGTTAAGGCTTCCTCTCTAAGCCAAGAATTCCTCCCCTCTTAGTCAACTGCTCCTCTAAGACATGGGAAAGATTATTTAATTCCAAGCTTCTCCAACAAGCCAACCCTTCCCTAAATAATGCACCCCAAAAGCTTAACAATAACAAGATTGTCACTCCATTACATTACAACTAGACCCTTGACTAAGGCCTTGTTTGGCTTCCTCAATTTCTCGAAATGATTTAATTCCACTTTATCCTTTTTTTAAGGTTTAATCGATGTTCCATTTCATTCTCTTCCATTCCCTTTAATATTGAGAATTATTTTCCATTTATTAAAATATGGGATGTTACAGTAATACTGTGTTATGGAGTATTGGTAGAGTGCTAGGTAATTCATCTGGTGGCTCAAGCACTCAGTTCGCTCCCATAATTCTTCAATAATGTGTTGGGATAGTTGTGGGGATGAACTTCTACTAAGTTCCTCTACAATCTATAACATCCCTAATTTCGTTTCATTTATTAATAAAGGTATATAAATATTTAATGTAACATCCCTAATTTTGTTTCTTTTATTAATAAAGGTACATAAATATTTAATTAAGCAAAATAAAATTTATTAGAAATTTTTTAGATATCTAAGGAAATATAATCCGTAGAAATTCTTCACCTTATTTGTATGTATAGAAAATGTTTCTAACATTAAAGGAATATGTAAAGAGAGAAAACCTAAAAGGAAAAATTAGAAATAACATACTAAAGAAAGGCAAAATTCTTGGGTAAGAAAGATAAATTTTTGTGAAGTAAGTAAACGTCTTAAAATTTCAAGAAGATTGGATTTGGGTAATTTTTCCTAATTCAAGAGCTAAAGTTACTAAGTTTAACATCTCCACCCATAAATTGGGCTTTCACCTATGGACACTTCATATAGAGTTTTTCCACTTCACATGAATTTCTAGCAAGCCAATAGGATAGCCCAAGCAAGAAATAAAACATAGATTTAGACTAGGACATAGAAGTTGGACCGATTGCCCAAAAATCATGAAAATGTGACCAAGCCCTTCATGAGGAAAGAGTAGTGTAATTGTAACAATTTTTTATATATTATTATTATACAATATAGAGTTCACATACACGTCATTAATCCAAACGTACGTATAACATATCAAACACATAAATATCTACATCTTATTTATTCTAGTTGACCAATTCTGGAGATACAGGTGCGGGTGGTTGCACCTTCACCGGGATTTGATTCAACTAGACCACAAACATTTTATTTGTTTCTGGGATCTACCCATCATAGAGTAACTCGATCCAATGTGCACTAAAAGTCAGAGCAATAGAAAAATCTGCATAACTAATTTTCTAAACATGACATGGAAATATAGTGAGAATTAAATCCCAGTAAGTTCAACAATAAATCATCATTAATATAGCTCAACACGTCATATTCATCTGTATAAACTACAACAAATATCTTTAGTCACATGAATGCACTTTATTTATGCACATGAAAATGGTACAGTAATGACATGTATCACAAGATTAACTATTTTAATAATATCATATGATGACTATCAATTTATTCTCATATCAAGCTACCCCGGTCAGGGTGAGTATTTTCTACTCTCCAGTACGAGCTTTTCTAGTTCTGTCCGACATGGCACACTTTCTCTTTCTTTTTTCATTAACATAATCATAACTGTTGGTAGGGTATCCCCTACTGGTGCATCACACGGATTGCCATGTGACTGTGCTCATTTCTTTTCTTTTCACAATAATAGCTAAAACAAGTATGTTCATCAAAATATAATTATTACCAAAAATCATTGGTATTCATGTCATGAACATAATCATTTCAAATATCACTTTATAAAATATTTCCATGTCAAAATTTCACACTTAAGATGGTAAGAAATTCATATAATGGCAATGGCTATGGCATATACTAGTCATTAATTATTTTTATTTTTTAGATTCTTCTTTTTTAAATATTATTTTAATTTCATTATTTTCTTGATGTAGGTTTTCATCCTATCTGACCTTCTCTTACTAACCAAAGCATAACGCCCCCATTTTAACATGGATTTAGGTGATCTTACTGTCAATTTAAAGATAAAACAATTATCTAAAACTATTATGTTGAACAGTTTAGCGAAAGATTAAGGAATCATGGTGATATTACTCCCTCAATATACATGTTATTTCTTCTCGGGAAGATTCTGACCTCTACTTACTAATATATACATATCTCCTTTATAAGAATTCAAAATTGAGTGATTCCAGTGGCTACAAATCCTTGACACATATAGATATAATTTTTATGTTAACCACTTATTTTAATTCCCTACAGAATGTTCCTAGAAATTAAAACACAGAAGCTATCCTAAAATATTCTTCCCTGATTAACCAATTTCTAACCACTGCATAATAATAGGACCATATATACCCCATATGGACTCCAAATTAAGTGATTCCAGTGGATAAAAATCTGTGACACATATATCTATAATTCTTATGTTAACCATTTATTTTAATTCCCTACAGAATGTTCCCAGAAATTAAAACACAGAAGCTATCCTAACATATTCTTCCCTGATTAACTATTTTCTGACCATTGCTTACTAATCAGACCATATCTTCTTGATATGGACTCAAAATTGAGTGATTCAAGTGGCTAAATATTCATGAGACATAGATCTACATTTTTCATGTTAACCAATTGTTTAACTTCCT
Source organism: Gleditsia sinensis (assembly GCA_037074535.1). Classification (NCBI taxonomy): domain Eukaryota; kingdom Viridiplantae; phylum Streptophyta; class Magnoliopsida; order Fabales; family Fabaceae; genus Gleditsia; species Gleditsia sinensis. The sequence goes on along the minus strand of CM073464.1, from coordinate 27,806,620 downwards.
TACCAATTCTTCCCAGAACTTTTAAAATAGTAGCTTAAAAGTTTGCCACCCATAACCATACCTGTGCAGAACTATCTACACCAGCCCAAGTATTCAAACATACATAATATGTAACATGATAAAGCAACATCCATGACCAATCATCAAAGTTCTAAGGTCAAAATCCCACAAATATGTTGCAAATTTCAAAACTTTTCTTCAAAAAGAAATATTGTTAAACTTACCTTGAGCACTTAGTCCTCTAGACTTCTCCTTCCTCTCCTTTCCTCACTCTACCTTGCTTCTATTTTTTCCTCTCCCTCACTTGGACGAAATTCTAATGTTATAAGGGTGGGTTTTGCTTAAATAGACTATCAAATAATTCACCTTTCATGATCATGGGTCTACCTTATCACAATTAGGATGCACTTGGTTGATTTTTTGGAAAACAAACAACTCATGTTCTTGTCTTCCTCTTCCTTAGTCAAGATATGCATAGAAAAAGGAGATTTGTGTTTTAAAAATTATGATAATATGTTCTTAAGATAAGGGACAAGGTCCCTTTGTTTTAGGGATTCATTTCCTTTTTCTTTTGTCTTAATCAAGTATGATAAGTTTGCCTTTTTAGGTGGCAAATTTCTATCCCTTGAATCTTCCTTTCTTAGCTAAAATTATTTGTGTAGGATAAGTATGTTTTCTCATAATGCTATGTATTATTAACCACTTGCTAAATTTATGAGTGTAGGATATAGGTGTTTTGTCCTAATGACTTGTATTATCATACCACTTGCTAAAATTATGAATGTAGGATATCACACCACTTGCTAAATTTTTGTCTTAATACCATGTCACCTAATCTTGATTACACCATTATTTTATCACTTTATTTTTATTTTTATTTTTATTTTTACTTTTCCTCTTGGGTTTAGGCTCATTCTTGCCCATTTTCTTTCCTTTGGTTAAAATTTTACCTTTCATAATGGACTTGGTCACATTTTCATGATTTTTGGGCTACTGGTCCAATTTCTATATCCTAGTCCAAGTCTATGTTTTATTTCTTCCTTGGGCTATCCTATTGGCTTGCTAAAAATTCATGTGAAGTAGAAAAACTCTATATGAAGTGTCCATAGGGAAAATGTAACAACTCCATTTAAGTATAATTTTTTTTTAAAATACCATGAATTTATTACCTCGTTACAACTTAACTTAATATAACATTTATTTAATTTATACAATACAGAGTTCACATACATGTCATTAATCAAAACATACGTACAACATATCAAACACATAAAAATCTACATCTTATTTATTCTGGTTGACCAATTCCGGAGATACAGGTGCGGGTGGTTGCACCGTCACCGGGATCTAAGCCAACTCGACCACAAACATTTTATTTGCTTCTGGGATCTGCCCAACATAAAGTACTCGATCCAACGTGCACTAAAAGCCAGAGCTATAGAAAAATCTGCATAACTAATTTTCTGAACATGATATGGAAATATAGTGAGAATTAAATTCCAGTAAGTTTAACAATAAATCATCATCAATATAGCTCATCACATCATGTTCAGCTGTATAAACTACAGAAAATATCTTTGGTCACATGAATGCATTATATCTATGCACATAAGAATCATACAGTAATAATATGTATGACAGGAGTAACTATTTTTAGAATATCATATGATGGCCAACAACTTATTCTCATTTTAAGCTACCCTAGTCAGGGTCAGTATCCTCTACTCTCCGGTACGGGCTTTTCTTGCTCCGTCCGACATGGCACACTTTCTCTTTCTTTTCTCATAATCATAATCATAACCATTGGTAGGGCATCCCCTACTGGTGCACCACACAGATTACCATGTGACCGTACTCATTTCTTTTCTTTTCACAATGATAGCCAAAAATATGCTTTCAATAACAAGTATGTTCATCAAAATATAATTATTACCAAAAATCATTGGTAATTATGCCATGAACATAACCATTTCAAGTATCACTTTATAAAATATTTCCATGTCAAAATTTCACACTTAAGATGGTAAGAAGTTCATACAATGGCAATGGCTATGGCTATACTAGTCATTTATTAAGATTCATCTTTTTTTTAAAAAAATACTAATTTTATTTCTTTATTTTCTTGATGCAGGTTTTCATCCTATCTAACCTTCTCTTACTAATCAGAGCATAACTCCATCAATTTAACTCTGATGTAGGTGATATTGGTGTCAATTTCAAGATAAAACAATTATCTAAAACTATTATGTTGAACATTGTAGCGAAATATTAAGAAATCAAGGTGATATTACTCTCTAAATGTATAGGTTATTTCTTCTCGGATAGGTTCTGACCTCTACCTACTAATCGGATCATATCTACTTCATATGGACTCCAACTTGAGTCATTCCAGTGGCGAAATATTAAGAAATCAAGGTGATATTACTCCCTAAATGTATAGGTTATTTCTTCTCGGATAGGTTCTGACCTCTACCTACTAATCGGACCATATCTACCTCATCTGAACTCCAACTTGAGTGATGCTAGTGGCTAAACATCCATGACACATATATCTATAATTCTTATGTTAACCATTTATTTTAGTTCCATACAGATAATTCCCAGAAATTAAAATACAGAAGCTGTCCTAACATATTCTTCCCAGATGAACCATTTTCTGACCTTTGACTACTAAGCGGACCATATCTACCTCATATGGACTCCAAATTGATTGATTCCAGTGGCTACAAATCCGTGAAACATATATCTGTAATTATTATGTTAACCATTTATTTTAATTCCCTACAAATAATTTCCAGAAATTAAAACACAGAAGCTATCCTAACATATTCTTCCCTGATGAACTATTTTCTGACCTTTGCTTACTAATCGGACCATATCTACCACATATGGACTCCAAATTGAATGATTCCAGTGGTTAAAAATCCGTGACACATAGATCTTTAATTCTTATGTTAACCATTTATTTTAATTCCTTATAGATTATTCCCAGAAATTAAAACATCGAAGCTTAAAATTCTGCCAACCATAGCCATACCCATTCAGAACTATCTACACCAACCTAAGTATTCAAACATACATCACATGCAAGATCAATATGTAACATGATATAGCAACATCCATGACCAATCATCAAAGTTCTAAGATCAAAATATCATATAAATATTATAAGTTTCAAAAGTTTTCTTCAAAAAGAAATATTGTTAAAGTTACCTGGATCACTTAGTCCCCTAGACTTCTCCTTCCTCTTTCTTCCTTTCTTCCTCTCCTTTCCTCACTCTACCTTGCTTCTATTTTTCCTCTCCCTCACTTGGACGAAATTATAATGTTGTAAGGGTGAGTTTTCTTATATAGACCACCAAATAATTCACCTTTCATGATCATGGGTTTACCTTATCACAATTAGGATACACTTTGTTGAATTTTTGGAAAACAAACAACTTATGTTCTTGTCTTCCTCTTCCTTAACCAAGATATGCATAGGAAAATGAGATTTGTATTTTGAAAATTATGATAATATGTTCTTAAGATAAGGGACAAGGTCCCTTTGATTTAGGGATTCTTTTCCATTTTCTTTTGTCTTAAACAAGTATGATAGGTTTGCCTTTTTAGGTGGCAAATTTCTAGCCCTTGAATCTCCATTATTTGGTTGATATTATTTGTGTGGGATAGGAATGTTTTGTCCTAATGCCATGTATTATCATACCACTTGCTAGAATTATGAGTGTAGGATATAGATGTTTTTGTCCTAAAGCCTTGTATTATCATGCCACTTGCCAAAATGATGAATGTAGAATCACACCACTTGCTAAATTTTTGTCTTAATGCCATGTAACCTAATCTTTATTATTACATTATTATATCATCACCTAATTTATTTTATTTTATTTTTCCTCTTGAATTTGGGCTTATTCCTACCCATTATGGGCTTATTCCTACCCATTTTCTTTGCTTTGGATAAAATTCTACCTTTCTTGGAGGGCTTGGTCACATTTTCATAATTTTCGGGGTATTGGTCCAATTACTATATCCTAGTCCAAGTCTATGTTTTATTTCTTGCTTAGGTTATCCAATGGCTTGCTAGAAACTTATGTGAAGTGGAAAAACTCTATATGAAGTGTCCATAGGTAAAAGCCCAATGTATGGGTAAAGATTTTAAACTTAGTAACTCTAGTTCTTGAATTAGGAAAAATTACCCTAATTCAATGTTCTTGAAATTTTAAGACCTTTACTTGTTTCTAAAAATTTATCTTCCTTATCCAAGAATTTTGCATCTCTTTAGTATGTTATTTCTAATTTTTTTCCTATTAGGTTTTCCTTCTTTATTTGTTCTCTTAATGTTAGAAACATTTTCTATGCATATACATAAGATGAAGAATTTCTAAGGATTATATTTCCTTAGATATCTAAAATATTGTCTAATAAATTTTATTTCCTTAATTAAATTTTTATGTACTTTTATCAATAAAAGAAATGAAATTAGGGATGTTACATGAAAGCCCAATTTATGGGTAGAGATACTAAATTTAGTAACTTTAGCACTTAAATTAGGAAAAATTACCATAATTCAATCTTCTTGAAATTTTAAGACCTTTACTTCATAAAAATTTATCTTCCTTACTCAAGAATTTCACCTTTCTTTAGCAAGTTTATTTCTAATATTTCCTCTTAGGTTTTCTCTCTCTACTTATTCCATTAATGTTAGAACATTTCTATGCATACACGTAAGGTGAAGAATTTCTAAGGATTATATTTCCTTAGATATCTAAAAATTGTCAAATAAATTTTATTTTCTTAATTAAATATTTATGTATCTTTAAAAAAACAAAATTAGATATATTACATGAAATATTTATGTACCTTTATTAATAAAAGAAACGAAATTAAGGATGTTACAGTAATAATAATCAAGATTAGATTACATGGCATTAAGACAAAACATCTATATCCTACCTTCGTAATTTCAACAAGTAGGTAATAATACATGGCATTAGGACAAAACATCTATATCCTATATTCATAATTTCAACAAGTGGGTAATAATACATAACATTACGACAAAACATCCTTATCCTACATAAATAATTTTAGGCAAACAAGGCAGACTCAAGGGCTGAAAATTTGCCAACTAGAAAGGCAAACTTATCATACTTGAGTGAGACAAAAGAAAAATGAAATGAATCTCTAAATCAAAGGGACCTTATCCCTTGTCTTAAGAAAAGTTATCATAATTTTCAAAATACAAATCTCCTTTTGCTATGCATAGCTTGAATAAGGGATAGGAAGAGAAGAATATGAGTTTTCTTTCCCCAAAAAACAACCAAGTGCATCCTAATTGTGATAAGGTAGACCCATAATCATGAAAGGTGAACCACTTGATAGTTTATTTAAACAAAACCCACCCTTATAACATTATAATTTCATCCAAGTGAGGGAGAGAAAAAATATAAGCAAGGTAGTGTGAGGAAAGGAGCGAAAGAGAGGAGAAGAAAGGAAGGAAGAAGAAGTCTAAAGGACTAAGTACTCAAGGTAAGTTAGCTTAATCTATGCTTGAATCCTTCTTTTTTTTCTCATCCTTGGAGTTCAAAAATCACCCTTCTTCTCTTATTTAAGCTGCTCAAAAACTTAAGGGAATGGAGGAATTTTGCTACTTCTTTCAAGAGGAAACAAGAAAAAGAATTCACTAAGTGAGCTAGGGAGAGTTTTAGGTAGGTTTAACAATATCTCTTTTTGAAGAAAAGTTTTGAAATTTGTAATATTTATATAGGATTTGATCTTTGAACTATATTTAAATTTACAATATTTGCTACTTTGATGATTGATCATGGATGTTGCTATATGTAACATCCCTAATTTTGTTTCATGTATTAATAAAAGTACAAGAGTATTCAAAGTAACATCTCTAATTTTATTTCTTTTATTGATAAACGTACATAAATATTTAATTAAGGAAATAAAATTTATTAGACAATTTTTAGATATCTAAGGAAATATAATCCTTAGAAATTCTTTACCTTATGTGTATGCATAGAAATGTTCTAATATTAAGGGAATAGGTAAAGAAAGAAAACCTAAGAGGAAATATTAGAAAGAAGCATACTAAAGAAAGTTGAAATTCTTAGGCAAGGAAGATAAATTTTTTTGAAGTAAGTAAAGGTCTTAAAATTTCAAGAAGATTGGATTAGGGTAATTTTTCTTAATTTAAGAGCAAAAGTTACTAAGTTTAGTATCTCCACCTATAAATTGGGCTTTCACCTATGGAAACTTCATATAGAGTTTTTCTACTTCACATGAATTTTTAGCAAGCCAATAGGATAGCCCAATGAAGAACTTAAACATAAACTTGGACTAGGATATAGGAATTGGACCGGTAGCCAAAAAATATGAAAATGTGATCAAGCCCATTATGAAAGGTAGAATTTTAACCAAAGTAAAGAAAATGGGCAAGAATGAGCCCAAACCCAAGAGAAAAAATAAAAATAAAGATAAAAGTAAAGTGATGAAATAATGGTGTAATCAAGATTAGGTGACATGGCATTAAGACAAAAATTAAGCAAGTGGTGTGATATCCTACATTCATAATTTTAGCAAGTGGTATGATAATACAAGGCTTTAGGACAAAACATCTATATCCTACACTCATAAGTTTAGCAAGTGGTATGATAATACATGGCATTAGGACAAAACATTCCTATCCCACAAAAATAATTTCAACCAAATAATGGAGATTCAAGGGCTAGAAATTTGCCACCTAAAAAGGCAAACCTATCATACTTGATTAAGACAAAAGAAAAAGGAAATGAATCCCTAAATCAAAGGGACCTTGTCCCTTATCTTAGAAACATATTATCATAATTTTCAAAATACAAATCTCCTTTTGCTATGCATATCTTGACTAAGGAAGAGGAAGACAAGAACATAAGTTGTTTGTTTTCCAAAAAATTCAACCAAGTGTATCCTAATTGTGATAAGGTAGACCCATGATCATGAAAGGTGAATTATTTGATGGTCTATTTAAGCAAAACCCACCCTTACAACATGAGAATTTTCGTCCAAGTGAGGGAGAGGAAAAATAGAAGCAAGGTAGAGTGAGGAAAGGAGAGGAAGAAAGGAAGAAAGAGGAAGGAGAAGTCTAGAGGACTAAATGCTCTAGGTCAGTTTAACAATATTTCTTTTTGAAGAAAAGTTTTGAAACTTGTAATATTTATATTAGATTTTGATCTTAGAACTTTAATGATTGGTCATGGATGTTGCTATATCATGTTACATATTATGTATGTTTGAATACTTAGGTTGGTGTAGATAGTTCTGCATAGGTATGGCTATGGGTGGCAAACTTTTATGCTTCTGTTTTTAAAATTTTGGGAAGAATTAGTAAGGAATTAAAACAAATGGTTAACATGAAAAAAGTAGATGTATGTCTCATGGATTGTTACCCACTAGAATTACTCAATTTGGAGTCCATATGAGGTAGATATGGTCCGATTACTTAGCAAATGTCAGAAATGGTTAATCAGGGAAGAATATGTTACGATAGCTTCTGTGTTTTAATTTTTGGGAATATTCTATAGGGAATTAGAATATATTGTTAACATAAGAATTATATCTATATGTGTCACGGATTTTGACCCACTAGAATCACTCAATTTGGAGTCCATATGAGGTAGATATGGTCCGATTAGTAAGCAATGGTCAGAAAATGGTTAATCAGGGAAGAATTTGTGAGGATAGCTTCTATGTTTTAATTTTTGGGAACATTCTATAGGGAATTAAAATAAATGGTTAACATAAGAATTATATCTGTATGTGTCACGGATTTGTAGCCACTGGAATCACTTAATTTGGAATTATTATGAGGGAGATATGGACAGATTAGTAGGTAGAAGTCAGAACCTACCCGAGAAGAAATAACATGTTCTTTGAGGGAGTAATATCACCATGATTTCTTAATATTTCGTTCAACTGTTCAACATAAGAGTTTTAGATAATTGTTTTGTCTTTAAATGGATATCAAGGTCACCTAAATCGGAGTTAAATTGAGGGCGTTATGCTCTGATTAGTAAGAGAAGGTTAGATAGGATGAAAACCTGCATCAAGAAAATAAAGAAATAAAATTTATATTTAAAAAAGAAGAAGAATCTTATAAATGAAAATAATAAATGACTAGTATATGACATAGCCATTGCCATTGTATGAACTTCTTACTATCTTAAGTGAGAAATTTTGACATGGAAATATTTTATAAAGTGATATTTGAAATGGTTATGTTCATGGCATGATTACCAATGATTTTTGGTAATAGTTATATTTTGTTAAACATACTTGTTATTGAAAGCATATTTTTGGCTATCATTGTGAAAAGAAAAGAAATGGGTACGGTCACATGGCAATCCGTGTGATGCACCAGTAGGGGACGCCCTACCAATGGTTATGATCATGTTAATAAGAAAAGAAATAGAAAGTGGGCCATGTCGGATGAAGCGAGAAAAGCCCATACCGGAGAGTAGATAATACTCACCCTGACCAGGGTAGCTTGATATGAGAATAAATTGATAGTCATCATATGATATTTTGAAAATAATTAATCCTGTCATACATGTCATTACTGTACGATTCTCATGTGCATAGATATAGTACATTCATGTGACCAAAGATATTTGCTGTAGTTTATACAGTTGAACATAACGTGATGAGCTATATTGATGATGATTTATTGTTAAACTTACTGGGATTTAATTCTCACTATATTTCCATATCATGTTTAGAAAATTAGTTATGCAGATTTTTCTATGGCTCTGGCTTTTAGTACACGTTGGATCGAGTACTTTATGTTGAGCAGATTCGAGAAGAAAATAAAATGTTTATGGTCGAGTTGGCTTAGATCCCGGAGAAGGTGCAACCACCCACACCTGTATCTCCGGAATTGGTCAACCAGAATAAATAAGATGTAGATTTTTATGTGTTTGATATGTTGTACGTATGTTTTGATTAATGACATGTATGTAAACTCTATATTGTATAATAATAAAAAAAAAGTTGTTACACTATATCATGTTACATGTTATCTTGCATATGATGGATGTTATGAACATTTCGGTTGGTGTGGAAAGTTCTGCATAGGTATGGCTATGGGTGGCAAATTTTTAAGATTTTTATGCTGTTATTTTATATTTTTGAATGTGGCGAAAAATTGATGGAATATGATTAGATGTAAATTATGAAGAAAATGGAAGAGGACGTAATATAATGATGAACTAAAACCTTAGGAAAGGTTTCGTTAGGAAACTAGATTTCAGAGTAACTAGGGAAGTTTTTGTTTTTTAAATTCTAGGAAGAATCGGTTTAGAATTAAAATAAATGTTTAACATGATAAATGTAGATCTATGTCTCACAAATTGTTAGCCACTGGAATCACTTAATTTGTATTCCAGATGTGGGAGATATGGTCTGATTTGTATGCAATGTTGATAAAATTGTTAACTAGGGAAGAATCTATGAGGTATACTTCTCTGTTTGAATGTTTGGGATAAATCTGTAGGGAATTAAAAGAAATGCTTAGCTTGATAAATATAGATATATGTTTCAAAAATTTTTATGCACTAGAATCATTCAAATTGGAATCAATATGAGAGAGATATGGTCATATTAGTAAGTAGAGGTCAGAAACTAGCTAACCAAGGAAGAATCTGTTAAGTATACTTTTGTATTTGAATTTTTGGGAACACTATGTAGGGAATTAAAGGAAATTTTTTACATAATATATATATATATATATATATATATATATATATATATATATATGTATGTATTACAGATCTATAAGCTCTGAAATCACTTAAGTTGGAGTCCATATGAGGGAGATATGACCATTTAATTAACAGAGGTCAGAATTAGTCTAGAATCCAAGATGGTAAATATAAGTGTTTTTGTTTTCGATTTTTTGGGAATAATTAGCAATGATTATGAAGAAATGAAAAAAATTAAATTTGTATATAAGTTTCTTAGCTTTTAATAGGCTTTAGAATTAGTTCATTTGGAGTTCGTATGAGGGAGATATGGTCATATTAGTAAGTAGAGGTTTGAAACTAACCTAGAAGAAATAATATTGAACTTAAGGGAGTAGTAACACCATGATTACTTAAGATTTCACTAAAATGTTCAACATAATGGTTTTAGAGGATTGTCATATCTTTCAATTGAGACTCAGATCACCTCAATCGGATTTAAAATGAGGGTGTTATGCTCTGTTTAGTGAGAGAGAAAAATAATATTTAAAAAAGAATTAGAATTTTATAAAATGAAAATAATAAATGGCTAGTGTGTGCCATAACCATTACCATTGCATGAACTCTTTACCATCTTAAGTGTATAATTTTGACATCAAATATTTCATAAAGTGATATTTGAAACGATTATGTTTATGGCATAATTACCAATGATTTTTGGTAATGATTATATTTTGATGAAAAAATATGGCATGTGAGTATAATGAACATATGTGTTATTGAAATCATATTTTTGGCTATTAATTTGAAAAGAAAAGAAAAGAAAAGAAATGAGCACGGTCACATGGCGGTCTATGTGGTGCACCAGTAGGGGACGCCCTACCAACGACCATGATTATGTTAATGAGAAAAGAAAGTTGCCATGTCGGACGAAGCGAGAAAAGCCTATACCTGAGAATAGAAAGTACTCACCCTGACCGGGGTAGCTTGATATGAAAATAAGTTGATAACTATCATATGATATTCTAAAAATAGTTATTCATGTCATACATGTTATTACTGCATGATTTTCATGTGCATAGATAAAGTGAAGTCATGTGACCTAAAATAATTGTTGTAGTTGATACAGATGAACATGACGTGACAAGCATTATTGATGATGATTATGATTTATTGTTGAACCTTTTGGGATTTAATTCTCACTATATTTCCATATCATATTCAAAAAACTAAGTTATGCAGATATTCTCTAAGATTTTCTTTTAGCGTACGTTGGGTCAAGTTGGCTAAGATCCCGGTGAAGGTGCAACCACTCGTAACCATATCTCCAGAATTGGTTAATATGGACAAATAAAACATAGACTTATATGTGTTTGATTTTTGTACAAATGTTTTAATTAATAATGTGTATGTAAACACAGAATTATATAAGTGTTAATGGTATTTCATAAACCTTAATTATGTTTGGTTAATTTAATTGAATGTTATTATGAGTTAATTAGTTAGAAGAGGTTAAGACTTCATGGAATTTTAGAAATATATATATATATATATATATATATATATATATATATATGTATATGTATGTATGTATGTATATGTATGTATATATGTAAAAAAAAAGTTTATATGGAGTTGTTACATAATTGGTATCAGAGCTGGTTGATCATAGATGGCGAGTGGGTGGATGGTTATCTAAATCGATCTTCTAGTGTCTTGAGTATGTTGTGGTTGTGCTATGCAGGGAATATGTGATTTCATATAGGTAAGAAATTACTAGTGTTTCCTATCTATATGCCGAGGTGGTGTTGTGGCTGCTGTTAAATATTTTTGAAACTAACGATTGGGTTTGATCACCTCAATAGTAGTATAACTTTATTTTTACCACAGTAGGAAATGGCACCACCAAGGAGGAATCTGGCAAACAATGCAGAGGAAACCTTGCATAACCTTGCCACAGCAATTCGAGACCAAGTCATGACTACCAACTAAATTCTACAATACCTCCAAAATGCTAATAACTAGAATGGTGAGAATGGTGCGAATAACCGGATGGCAGGGAATGATAACAGCATAGTCGAGTTCCTAAGGACTAGACCACATTCTTTTCAAGTTGGCTTTGACCCGATTGAAGTTGAAAGGTGGATAAGGGAATTGGAGAAAATCTTTGAAGTGATGGGTTGTACTGAGGAGCAGCAAGTTATCTTCGCTGCATAAATGCTGAAAGATGAAGCAGAATGCTGGTGGCATGAAGCTAGAGAACGTTTAGCTCACCAAAGAAAGTAGATAACCTGGAAAGTATTCAAACACACATTTTTGGAAAAGTACTTCCCAAGTATGGTGTGGACGGAGAAGGAGATTGAATTTCTCCAACTTAGGCAGGGCAGCATGGCCGTAGACCAGTACATTATGAGGTTTGAGGAGTTGTCTAAGTTCTCCTTTTACCTGCGATTTAACCCTGATGAAGCATGGAAGGCTGTTAAGTTCGAAGCGGGATTGAATCTGCATATAAAGAATACTGTTGTAGCTATGGAGATCAGAGAATTTATACTTCTGATAAATAAATGCAGACTCCTAGAGAAGAGCTTGAGGACAGTGGCGGATGAGAAATAAAGACAAAATTTTTGGAAAAGGAAGAACAGGGCACAAAACTTTGGTAGAAATGTCAGAGGAAAAGGACAGGGTACTGGCAAAAGGCCAATGACTACAAGTCCCTGACTCTTCCAACAAAATGTTTCCACAGTTAAGTGTACTAAGTGCGGACGTATGCATGGTAACCGACCATGCTACATGGGATCAGATGTTTGCTTCAATTGCAGACAGAAGGGTCATTTTGTAAAGAACTACCCACAAAATTTGGGGAAGCAGCCGAAACAGAGGCCTTCGGTGAAAGGAAGGGTTTTCAACTTGAGCGTCCAAGAGGCAGCTCAATCCCCTGAAATGATTCAAGGTACATGCTATATATATGGATTTGCTTTTATGGTGTTGTTTAACTCTGGTGCTAGTCATTCATTTATAACAGAAGATTGTATTAGGGAGCTTCAGTATCCTATTTTTGAAAACCCCTTTGAGCTATTTGTAGTAACTCCCACAGGAGAAAGGGTCTTAACTTTCTCTGTATGTAAATACTGTTAGGTCACCATCTGGGAGAAAAATTTTTCTGTAGACCTCGTGTGTCTACCTTTAAGAGGTATTGATGTCATTCTAGAGTTAGATTGGATGTCTAAAAATTGGGTCTTGCTAAATTGTTGTACCAAGACTGTTGAATTTCTACCTCTTACTCCACAAAAAGAGATGTAGTTATTAATGCTGAATGCCAATCAAGTTAATCAAAAGTTGAAGAGTGGTGTACTTGGTTACATTGTCTTGTATTTATCAAACCTAGAAGTCGAATCAAAACTTAATGAAATTCTAGTAGCTAATGAGTTTCTTGAAGTATTTCCACCAAATATTCCAGGCTTACCTCTTGAGATAGAGATAGAGTTCCCTTTTGATCTCCTACCTAAGACAGGGCCTATCATTATTGCACTTTATAGAATGGCCTAGAAGGATCTACAGAAACTTAAGAAACTATTGGAGGAATTGTTAGACAAGCAATTCATTAGACCAAGTGTATCACCTTAAGGAGCTCCTGTATTGTTTGTTAAGAAGAAAGACGGGAGCTTGAGACTATGCATAGATTACAGACAGCTGAATAAGGTGACTATCAAAAAATAAGTATCCTCTCCCTAGGATAAATGATTTATTAGATCAACTAAAGGGAGCCTCCATCTTTTCTAAAATTGACTTGAGATTTGGATACCATCATATTAGGATCAAGGAGGAGGATGTACCAAAACAGTCTTCAAGACTAAGTATGGACATTATGAGTTTCTTGTAATGCCCTTCGGGTTGACAAATGCACCTACAATTTTCATGGATTACATGAATCGCATTTTTTAATCCTACCTAGATCAATTTGTGGTAGTGTTCATTGATGACATCTTGATATACTTTAAGAGTGAGAAAGAACATGAACAACGTCTCCGAATTGTGTTACAAGTGTTGAAAGATAAAATGTTGTATGCCAAATTGGAGAAATGTGGATTTTGGTTAACAGAGGTGAAGTTTCTCGAACATGTCATCTCTAATAGAGGGGTAGCCGTAGACCCTAGCAAGATGGAAGCAGTGATTCAGTGGGAAAGACCAAAGCCAATTACAGAAGTTAGAAGTTTCTTGGGTTTGGCAGGATACTATAGGAGGTTTATACAAAACTTCTCTCGTATAGCCTTGCCATTGACTACATTGACCAAGAAGGGAAGTCCTTTCAAATGGACTAATCAAAGTGAAGCTCGTTTCCAAGAGCATAAGACAAGATTGACCATTTCTCTTATTTTAATTATTCTAAAATCCACTGGACATTTTGAAATGTATAGTGATGCTTTAGAAAAAGGACCAAGGTGTGTGCTAATGCAAGACAAGAGAGTAGTTGCTTATGCCTCTATGTAACTGAGACCCTACGAAGGAAACTATCCAATCCATGATCTTGAATTGGCGGCAGTGGTGTTTGCCTTAAAAATTTGGCGATACTATTTATACGGAGTGACATTTAAAGTATACTGTGATCATAAGAGTCTTAAGTACCTTTTTGATTAGAAGGAGTTAAATATGAGGCAACGAAGATGGGTAAAATTCCTCAATGACTACAAGTTTGAGATAAAGTATCATATAGGAAAAGCAAATGTTGTAGTTGATGCCTTGAGTCGGAAATCTCTACGCATAGGTCGGATTATGGTGTATGAGATACAGATGCTAAAAGAGTTTCAAAATTTGAAGCTAGACACTTCTTTTATCCCAAAGAAGCTAATTATCAATGGGTTAAGTATAGAGTGGCACCTTAGAGCCAAGATTAAAGAGGCTCAAGTTCACGACCAATACTTATGGGATCATAATGATCAGGAAGATTTTTTTTGTCTTGGAAGATAGTGTAATCATGCATTAAGGAAGGGTCTGTGTTCCTCATGAACAAGATTTGAGGACTAAGATCCTACAGGAAGTGCATCAGAGTAAATACACAGTCCATCCTAGATCCACTAAAATGTACTAGGATTTAAAGAGGATGTATTGGTGGCCAAGGATGAAAAAGGACATTGCAGAGTTTGTGGCAAAATGTCTAATTTGTCAGAAGGTGAAGGTAGAGCATCAAAAGCCAGTGAGATTTTTACAACCTCTTGAGATCCCTAAATGGAAATGGGATAGCATTTCGATGGAGTTTATGGTGGGCTTACCTAAGACTTTAGTTGGACATAATTCTATCTGTGTAATAGCTGATAGATTAACCAAATTTGCTCACTTTTTGCCCATAAAAATTAACTATTCACTGGACAAATTGGCCTAATTGTACATATAGGAAATAGTTAGACTACATGAAATTCCCTTAAATATCGTTTCTGATAGAGATCCAAGGTTCATATTGAGGTTTTGGAAGGCATTGCAAGAAGCTTTTCTAACTTAGTTATAGTTCAATACTACCTACCATCCTCAGACTGACAGGCAGATAGAACAGACCATTCAAACCCTAGAAGATATGTTAAGGGCCTGTGTGATAAAGTAAGGTAAAGGATGGGATAAGTACCTACCTTTAGTAGAGTTTGCTTATAATAATAGTTATCACTCCAGTATTAAGATGGCCCCTTACGAAGCTTTATTCGGTAGGAAGTGTCAATCTCCACTATGTTGGTTTGAGGTAGGAGAAAAAAACTTGCTAGGTCCTGATCTAGTTCAATAAACCACTGAACAAATTAGGATGATACTAGACAAAATACTTATAGCTTAGAGTCGGCAAAAGAGTTACTATGATAAGAGACATAGACCTTTGAAGTTTGAGGAAGGAGACCATGTATTTATGAAACGTTCCTCGACTACTGGAGTTGGTAGGTCTATCAAAACTAGAAAGCTAAGTACACAATTTTTGGGACCCTACCAAATTTTAAGGAAAATAAGGACGTTAGCATATCAAGCTGGCCTTCCACCTAATTTGTCCAATTTGCATAATGTTTTCTATGTATCACAGCTCCAGAAGCATCTTCCAGATTCATCACATGTAATACAGGATGGCCCAATCCAAATAAAGGAGAACATGACATACCAGCTAGTACTGGTATCCATATTGGACATCGACATAAAGCAATTGTGGAATAAGACCATTCCCTGGGTCAAGGTGTTATGAGAAGGTATGACTCCGAAAGAAGCAACTTGGGAGCTGGAAGTAGTCATGAGGAAGAAATATCCACAATTGTTCTTATTAGGTAATTTCTAAAATTTTGTCGTTGAACCCTTAACTCCTTCTCTTCTGCTTCCTTATGCCCTTTATATTTTTGTATGTCTACGTAGGATATAGGTTTCATTGGTTGGATGAGAGCCTGAGTGGAATCTCATCTTACTCCTGCATTCCTATATAGACCAGTGATTAGACTGGGAGCAAAAGAGGGAGCCACCTCGAGAACTAATGCAGCCTAGCATCTGTCTATGGATAAATTTCCCTAAATGAGCTTGATTTGTGGCTAGAAGATGAATGATCAAATTTTCCCTATAAACCCTTGAAAACTTCCAATGAATCCTAATTAATTGCTGAAATAGTTGCTTAATCTTGCAAAATAAGATGGAAAATCACTTAATTCAAGTAAGGAAACATAATTGGAGCTTATTAAGGTTGATTGGATGCAGGGAATGGTGATTGAGGGTGAAAGGGAGTGAAAATATGGTGTTGAGAGTGACGCGGCGCTTTGCGTCCGCAGGGTTTTTTTTCTTAACAAATAAAAGAAATCAAATTATGAAAAAGAAGAAGAAGAAGAAGAATTGTTGTTGGGTTTCCTACCAACCAGCGCCTTTGTTTAATGTTATTGGCTAGACTCATCTCCCTATCTTGTTTATGTAGGCTACTTAATTTTCACTTTAAATTTTTGGGACTGATTCAATCTTTGAATTTCAACTGCATGACAAGAAGCCACATTAGTGATGATAGGGGGTCCTAACCAAGGGACATATTTCTTACCTTTATGGAGTTTAACCTATTTGATCTCTAGAACTTGATGTAACTCTACAGTGGGGTCTATGCCTTTAAGGTTTACAATTATTTTTGTAATGGCATTTTTTTTGAAGAATATGCATCAATATCTCTTCTTTTTTAGCACCTATATTTTTAGCAACTATGATAAGCGATGTATCTCCAAATTCTAAGTATTTCAGGTGATTAGGAAGATTTGACAAATTTGATCCAAGGTCCTGCAAAAGAGAAGGTGCAAGAGTAGTATTAGAAATTGGTAATTTCATAGAAGCAACCTTACTTGTTGGTGACCCTTCTGAAAGATCATTGAGTACAACCAGTTCCTCTAGATTTGCTCATATCTAGGTCTATCTCACCATCACCTGGGTGTTTCATAGCATTATACATATTAAATTTTACTACTCCACCATCAAATTCCATAGTGAGAATACCATTGTGAACATCTATCTTGGTCTTAGAGGTTTTTAAGAATGTTCTCCCTAATAATATTGTAGAAGTAAAATCCCTATTTTCCATGTCAAACACATAAAAATCTACAAGGAAAACCAAATCATCTTCCTGTTCTAAGAAATCCTCAATTATTCCCTTAGGATATGCATTGGATCTGTCTGCTAGTTGAATTATCATATTCGTAGAGTTCAATGGTCCCAATTTCAAAGATGTATATACAGATTATGACATGACATTAATGGAAGCTCCTACATCTAACATAGCCTTTTTAATGCGAGTATCCCCAATTTTGTATGGAATAGTAAACATACCTGGATCCTTGCATTTAGTGGAGAGTTTTGTTTGTATCATGGCCGATACATTTTGACTCATCTGAACCATTTTAAGTCCCTTCAATTTTTGCCTTCTCTTTTGAGTACATAATTCTTCTAAGAACTTTGCATATCTTAGCACTTGTTTAATAACATCTAGAAGGGGGAGATTAATTTCACATTTTCTAAAGATGTCATACAATTTAGAAGTTTTCTCATTTAGCCTATTTTCTTTAGAGCTTCTGGAAAATAGGGCATTACTTCATAATTTAAAGTAGATGGAGACTTACATGTAGATCCTTCGTTCTCCTTATTTAATTTCTCATGTTCCTTATGAGAAGAAACGGATGATAGACCTTCAATTTCCTTACCATTCCTTGAAATAATTGGACGAACATTTTCTCTGGGATTTATCATAGTTTGAGAGGGTAGCTTACTTGAATCTTGAGCATCTAACCAATTAACTGTGGTTGCTATTTGACCCATTTGAGTTGTCAAGTTCTGAATGCTAGCTTTTGTCTCTTGCTGAATTTGTTGAAAGTTATGTGCAAGAGATTTAACAATATCTTCCAAGGGATTACTTACCTGGGCCTCTTGAGATGCATTATGTCTAAGATAATAGGCCTGTTGATTTTGCTAAAATTTTTTCCTATAGGTTTATTTTTTGCATTCCTATATCTAAAATTGGGATGATCCTTCTATCTAGGATTATATGTATTAGCATAAGGATCATACCTCTTTGGTTGGACAAGAAAACCTCCTATAGCATTAGCTTGTTTTGTGGATTCCTCTTAAAGTGTAGGACACATGTTAGTTAGGTGCCCTATGGCTAAATATATTTTACAGACTTTAACTTGCTACGGTGTACCTATAGCCATTTGGCGCATAAGAGAGGTAAGTTCAGATATCTATTGCTGAAGAGAAGTAGTACTTACCTCATGGGCATGTCTTGGAGGATCATGCCTAATGCTAAATTGTTAGGAATTGGCATCGATATTTGATATTAGGACTCTGGCTACTTCAAGAGTCTTTTCTACTAGTGCTCCTCCACTAGCTGCATCTATCATGTTCTTGTCTCCCTACAAAAGACCTTTATAGAAATATTGGATTAGTAGCTGCTCACTAATCTGATGATGTGAGCAGCTTGCACAAAGCTTTTTAAATCTCTCCCAATATTCATAAAGTGTCTCTCCATGCAATTATCTAATGCTGCATATTTCCTTCCTAATATTAGCGGCTCTAGATGCAGGAAAATATCATTCTAGAAATATTCTCTTCATCTTATTCCATATGGTGATAGTGCCAGAGGGTAAATAATATAGCCAATCATTGTCTGAGTCTCTTAATGAAAAAGGAAAAACCCTGAGTTTTATTTGTTCCTCAGTTACTCTAGGGGGCTTCATGCTGGTACATTTCACATGGAATTCCTTTAAATGTTTATGCAGGTTTTCACCTGTAAGACCATGAAAATTAGGGAAGAGATGAATTAATCCAGATTTTAATTCAAAATTAACATTATCATCAAGATTAAGAAAAGTAATTCATAAGGGTTGTTGATGCAAATGTTGTTGTTTTAATTAAAACTCGCAAGTGCACGAATCTATTGGAGTATAGATTTAGTGGTATGCAAGGTCGATCCCATAGAGATTGCTAATTGAGAGAAAATTCTAATATAGATCCAAATTAAATACTTCTAACCTAGTTCCCAATGTCTTGTTTTGTGAGAGGAATATTGAACAAAATATGCAAAGAACTAATATACTGAAATTAAATGAAGATGTATTCAAGGTAAAGAAGCATGCTAAGGTTAGGGGATCCACTCTTAGTATATCGAATAAAAATAAATTTAACTCTTTTATTACTCAATTAGAATCTTTACACGAATAAAGTTCTAATCGGATAATATGTTAATTTAAGCTCAACTTTGTTTATACATGAATTATATTTACCTCCTTTCTAATAATTAAAACATTCTTGTAAAATGGATTCAAGCGTACATTGTGTCAATCACCATATTGTCTACAATAAATCAAGAGTGATTCAAGTATTTATTGTGCCAAAAATTGTCTACAATGTATCAAGGTTCACACTTTACAAGATTAAAAATACAAAGATGCAAAAGATAACTTGTAAATGGATTCAAGCATAAATTGTGCCAATCATTATATTGTCTACAATAAATCAAGATTGATTCAAGCATTTATTGTGCCAAAGATTGTCTACAATATATCAAAATTCACATTTTACAAGATTAACTTATGCAAAAAATGAAAGGAAGAAAATTAATTAACATAACAAAATAAAATGAAATAGAATCGGTGGCAAAGCCAACCAATAGTAAAATAAAATAAAGTAGGTGGCAAAGCCAACCATGAAAATAATAAGAGATAGGTGGTCTAATAAAACCAGCCAATAACATAACAAGAAATCGGCGGTATGATAAAACTAGCCATTAAGAAATAATTATGAGAAAAAAAATAGGAAGGTAAATACAATATCAAAGATAAACATTAAGATTAAGAGTTAGATAAATTATTATTCTCATACCAAGAGTTTCACCCTTTCACCTTAGCATTAGGAGATTAGTTCTCCATAATCAAGGGAAGAAAGTGAAATGAAAGATGAAGAAACATGATAATATTACGAAAGAAAATGAAAAATACAAGATGTCTAAAGAGAGAATAACATTACAAGTTCGTAGAATTCCAACAGAGTTTTCCCAAGCTCTCTAAAAAACCCTTAACTCACCCCTTAAGCCCTCTATTTATAGATACAATTAAGTGTGGTTGGTGTGGTAATTGTCAAAATTGTTAGGTAGGAAGTTGTACAAAGTTGACAATTTGAATTCCATCATGTGTACCGAAATTGATCCTTGAATATCGTCTTGAAAGCCGCCGAATTTTCTGACTTCATCAACATGAAAGTTATAGAAAAGTTCATTAGCTTTCCGTCAAGACAAATTTTGGACAAATTGGATACGTAATGTGTGAGTTATGGTCAAAATACTAGAGCAAAGTCGGGCTGGACTACAGCAGTAGTCAGATTCTTTTCTAGCCCACTTTTGGCCCTTTTAATGTCCGTATTTTCTGACCACTTGAACATGAAAGTTGTACGAAATTGTGGCAGCTACACACCTACCAAATTGCATACATATTGGACATGTATTTGAGGAGATATGGCCCAAGTACTACAGCAAGATTAGGCTAGACTGCAACCAGCAAACATATTCTCAACATTGGGTGCTTTGCCTTCAATCTTTATGTTTTAAATCTTTTGGAAATGTGATCATAAATCAAGAATAAATTTGTGCATATATCCATTAGGATGCGTCTCAAGAGACAATATGATAATGCTCCTTACTCAGCCATCCTTAATGAATTTGTTTTATCTGCTTGATTTATAGACATCATTCCTAAAGAACCACAATTTAACTCTGATTCCTCCAATTAAGTCCATTTTCTACTCTTCTCTCCATCTGTAAGAAAGACACAAAACTAAAGACAAGTAAGGGAGATTTATGCTTAATTATGGCAAAAGATAAGATGAAAATATTTAATGTATAAGTATAAAACTCACTCATCAGCAAATATAGAGCTACAAGCTCCTTCAGAGTGGGGTTCCTAGCCATGATTACTTCCTCCTTTTCTTGATCAATGTCTTCTTGAAGTCCTCTTCTATGTCTGTATACAAATTTTTCAATATTTGGATTGAACTATAAATCTTGAGAATTAGAAGAATGAGTCATAGGCATAAATCAAAATAAAAATCACAAAAAGGTAATAGACGTAGTCCTTGGCAACTGTGCCAAATTTTGGTGCGTACTGTCGCAGTTACAACCAAATTGATTCTTTACCTCTCAACTAACCTGTAGTCGTGGGAGTAAGGGTCGATTGCATAGAGACTGGAATTACATTATGCGATTGAGAAAGGGGGATTGATAATTTCAAATAACAAAGTAAACAATAATGAAAGTAATTAAGAGAGTAATTAATAAGAGAGTCGTTGGCTTCAGTCAATATCTATTGTCAAGGGATTGTATTGATCATTGACAATAATATCAATCTTAAATCAAATATCTACCATTGGGATTCTATCCCTGTTCTTTCTTAAGTCGAGAAAATTGATAACAATTATACTAATTAAACCTTAATGAATAAGATATCCTTTAAGATAAAGTCTAACTTATTAATCACATGAAGAACAAGAGAAACTGATAAAGCTAAACAAATATAAACATATCGGCTATATTTAATTTAGTTGATCATTCATCATAGGGTTAATGATTTATAATCCAAAATCATTAATCCTATTTGCTTTATGAATATAATAATGAAGACTTTGTTCAAAACCTAATTTAGTAGTATATTTAAACAGACAATATACTAGTAGGCCTTCCTAGCAATCATATGAATAATCATTAAGAAAAGAAAAGCAGATGAATAACCAATACCCGATTGAGATTGAACTAATGAAATCTATTCCAAATCTCACAATGCATAACGATCCCTTGAGGTTTCAATCTTTCTTCACTAACTAAAAGTAAATCAACTGCACAGGGCCATAAGAAAATCTAAAGAATAATTAAAGAAGGTAATTAAGAGTTTGAATCTTCTTTAATGCTTCCTTCCTTCCTTTTTTATAGATTCGCTTCTCCTCATTGAAGTAGAACTATTTCTAGGTCAAAACCCAGGCTGTCAGGCTTTAATTAGAGCAAAAAAGACCTAAAAATCACAATTTTAGCATTATAAGGTGGCGGCGAGCATTGCCGCACTAGGTTGGGCACTACAGCAATTAGGACTAGTGTCGCGATGCTTAGGATACGCATTGATGTGGTGCCACGATGCTTTTTTTGCAAGCACCGCGGTGTCCAAAAACTTCTAGATTTTTTCAAAGTACCAAACACAAAAGTTATAGCTCTATGTCTCCTTTCTACAGCCGCTAGAATCACCTCAATCATAGTTCAAATGAGAGAGATATGCCTCAACTAGTGACGGAGGGTCAAAAATAAGCATTTTCCATATTTTCTCTCTATTTTCCTCTTCTTTTCTTGTTTATTATTCCTAAAATATAAAACACAAGACTTAATTAAATCTTATATATTTACTACTTAAATTAAATAAAAAGCAACTTAAAACTTACGAAAGCCATGCTTAATTTATATCATGTCAAAATTTAATAGTCTTGGTGTAACAATTTAGCAAGACCTGATTTCTAGACATCTAGTTTAACCCTAGAATGACATCAATACCTCTTAAAAGTAGACAGACGAGGTCTACAGAAAAAGTTTTCTCCTAGATGGTGACTTGATATTCTTTACATACAGAGGAAGTTAAGACCCTTTCCGTTGTAGGGGTTACTACAGATAGCTCATAAGGGGTTTCAAAAATAGGATACTGAAGCTCCTTAATACATTCTTCTGATATAAATGAATGACTAGCACCAAAGTCAATCAACACCTTAAGAGAAAATCCATAGATGTAGCACATACCTTGAATCATTTCAGAGGATTGAGCTATCTTTTGGCCGCTCAGGGTGAAAACTTCCTTTCACCAGAGGCCTTTGTTTTGACATCTTCTCCATATTCTGTGGGCAATTCTTCACAAAATTGCCCCTCTGTCCGCATTTGAAGAAGACATCTTGTCCCATGTAGCATGGCCGGTTAGCATGCATACATCCGTACTTAGTGCACTTGACTGTGGCGAGGTCTTGTTGGAAAGGTCGAGAACCCGCAATCAATGGCCTTCTACCAGCTCTATATCCTCTTCCCCTAACATTTTTGCTAGGGTTAGGGAAACTTTTCTCCCTCTTCCACAGGTTTCTCCTCAACTTCTTGTCCTCCATTGCCCTTATACTCTTCAAAATTCTAGATTTATTTATCAAGGGCACAAACTCCCTTATTTCCAAGGCTATCACCGCATTCTTGATTTTTGGATTCAGTTATGCTTTAAACTTAACAGCCTTCCATGTTTTATCAGGGTTAAACCTCAGGTAAAAGGAGAACATAGACAACTCCTCAAACTTAGCGATGTATTGATCTACTGACATGTTACCCTGTTTGAGTTGGAGAAATTCGATCTCCATTTTGGCCCACACAATATTTGGAAAGTACTTCTCTAGGAAAATGTCCTTAAACACTTGCCAGGTGATCTGCCTCCTCTAGTGAGTTAGTAGCTTTCTGGCCCCTTGCCACCAATACTCAGCTTCATCCTTCAGCATATATGCAGCAAAGATAACCTACTACTCATTAGTGCAACCCATCAACACAAAGAGCTTCTCTAATTCCCTTATCCACCTTTCAACTACCGTTCTACCTTGGAAAGAAGGTGGTTTAGTACACAAGACTTCAGATAGGCCATTATCATTTCTAGCCACCCAATTTTTTGCATTATTTTCTCCATTCAGGTTGTTACTATTCTGGAGATGTTGCAGAATTTAATTGGTTGCTGTGAATTGGTCTTGAATTGTTATAGCCAAGTTGTGCATGGTTTCTTCCGCATTATTTGCAGAGTTCCTACTTAGTGGTGCTGTAACATCCTAAGCTCTTAATAAAGTTAGATAAATTTAAGGATGAATAGAAAATACATCTGACAAGTGATTAAGATACTTAATTATATGATTATAAGGCAAACATAAGATAGGTAACATAGTTAATGTTGAATCACATAAATAAAAATTCTTAGGATCATAATGGACGGAGAGAGGACACAAATACATTTTTTTTAGATATTACTAGTCTAGGATTAGTGATCAATTAAGATATACATGAACAAGGATTAAAATGTATAGTTGATGATAGTAAAAATCTTTATAAAATGTAGAATCATTTCATGGTTAGAAATAATATAAATAAAATATTTTTGGAGCATAAATTAGAGGAACATGATAAAAATATATTCCTTAAGACACTACTAATTTAGGATTAGGAAAATAATAAATAAGGAAAAAGCATTATGTGATGCTATATAAATATATATATACATATTTCCTCTCACCTCCACCATACACATTATTATATATATATATTTGCACATGCAAAAGGAGGAGATTTACGTAGGTATAGATATATATATGCATTTATCTCATTTATGCCATGCATAGCATAATAGATATAACCACCCATGCATGCACATAATTTGGAAATGAAATACAATAGGCACGGTATGTTAAAAAGCATGAATGCAACTAGGAATACAAGCTGAAACGTGCACCAAAACCAGCAGAAGATCATGCATCACATGCAGAGAAAAATGCCCCACACTTGCTCCTAAACCAAGCAGCAAAAACACACCCACTCT
Source organism: Gleditsia sinensis (assembly GCA_037074535.1). NCBI lineage: Eukaryota > Viridiplantae > Streptophyta > Magnoliopsida > Fabales > Fabaceae > Gleditsia > Gleditsia sinensis. Next base: position 27,781,794 of record CM073464.1, on the reverse strand, counting down.
TGTTCCACCCAGCCATATGTACTCCATAAACCCAGTAGAAAACACACCCACCCACTGTAGCAGAAACCCATGCCTCCACATGCAAACTCACGCTCCCCCTCTGCCCAAGAAAGCTACAGCTCACACTCACACTCATACAGCCAGAAAATTCTTCTTTTGATGTGTCATACACCCATTCTCTCACTGACCACAATACACTAGAGCTACCCATGCACACACTCACTTGGAGAGTAGCACAAAACAGTTCCCTCCCTTGCTGAATCCAAAGGATTCCAGCGCCCAGCAATCAGCCTCCCTATTGCTTTCACGCCAACAGGAGAAAAGAGAGAGAAGAGGTCCAAAACAAAAACTGAAGAGGAAGAGAAAGGAAGGGGGAGAGAGTAGCCAGCAAGGAGAAGAAGGTTGAGAGAGAGGGAAGCTGCAAATTGAGAGCCATAGGAGTAGGTCTACTTAAGGTAAGTCTAGCTTCTTGCAAAAATCCAGTTTTGAGTTTATTAGGTCAATTTTCGGGCCTGCTTGTAGGACTTTCTGTCGATAATATGAAAATATGTTCAACATAGAAGTTGTAGCTCTATGTCTTACTTTCCATAGCATTTTGAATCACATCAAGCGGACGTAAAATGAGAGAGTTATAGTCCATGGAGTAAAATAGGTCAGAATCGGGTCTGGAATCCAGGCTGGTGAAGAATAGCTTCGGTTTTCGACTTTCTGGGACTAATACATAAGGAATAGGAAGTCGTGATTAAAATGAAAGTTGTAGATATATTTCTCACGGTCACAGAGCCACTGGAATCACAAAATTTCGAGTCCATATGAGTGAGTTAGGGTCTGATTAGTGAGTAAAGGTCATAGACCATAGAAGAGTTAGGTTGAGAAAATAGAAACCTTTTGTACCCAAAAATATTGGCTTATTAAATTTAGTAAATGACCTTTACATTCTATACTTTTTGGTGAGAAGATTCTTCAAATATTTATAATCAATTCTGGAAAGTTTCATGATTTTTGAGAACCTAAAATTAGGTCTTGTACAATTAAAATAGTGTTGAGGACAATTTCCTAGACAGCTCAGACTGCTGAAGGAAAGACAATATTTTTAAGCCATTATACGTTTCAATTTTGTATAAAAAATTTATGAAATATTAAAGGAATCCTAATTAATCATCCTACCAAATTGTAGAAAATTATGGGCAGTTTAAAGTACATAATAAAATGTATAAATTTGGTAGTCTGAAAATGAGGCAGAACAGGCCATAACCGGGGACAGTCTTAAAACGTGGGATAGTTGAGGGGCCAAAAGAATTCGTTTTTATTTGAAATTTTTATGGTTATTATATAACATGTCTATAATTCTTCATATAAAAGATCATGAATTTTGAAGTAGTTTTACTAATCCAAAAGGATGTTAAAACGAATAGAAATGAAACTGAAACTACATTGTACTATCCTGGGTTTGGAGGTAGTTTTTGGGGATGAATGGAAGATTTAAGGGCTGAGAGAATGTAGAAGAACAATAGACATGTAAAGGTTCCTCCATGAAAAATTTTAGAATTTTTAGAGGACTTTTGTCATATTTAATAATAACCCCACATCTAAGCAAAATCATAGTTTTATTTGGAGGAGCAGAAGCTCTTAAACTAGGTATTTATGGCTTTAGGACCTAATGTGCATGCATTAACCAAGAATTCTCGTATGTTTTAGTTTGAGTTGCTAGTAGTAACTTTGGCAGCCTTGGAAAGGAATTGATTGTGCTGGAATTGAGGTAGCTAGCTTTTCCCTAAAACACTCTTTATGCTTATGAACTTGAATTTATGAATTTTCACTGATTGCCTGACTTTTATGCTATGATGAATGATGGTATAAAGATATGTTATGTATGCATTCTCGGGAATTAAGGGGGTGCACAAAAGGGTGCCAAGTAAGCCCCATTTCCCTAACGATTGGCCAATAATAGGATATGCCTAGCCCTTTGCAGGTATGGCCGTATTGACTGCATTGGGTAAGTAGACCATAATGTTATGGGTCCTTAGTGTGACCAAGATGCTGTATGTATGATGTATGGTTAGTGCTTATATTTCAGTGAAATAATTTGAGATGTTTTAAGGAATGGAATGTGCACTATTTTTCTAAAAACTTTGCTAGCTATTGAGATTGTCATCTCACTTTTTATATCCACATAATCACATTCCAGGTACTCCAGCCAGAAGTGAGGAACAGGGGTCTTAGGGTTGACTCATATGTTCATGATTTTAATTGCTTTGGTTGTGTAATATTTATGTGGGACAGCTTAATTAAGTGCCAAGTTCTTATTAGACAGTTTATAATATGATGTAATGTAAACTATGGACTGTACTCCTTTCCTTTATGGAATGAGATCCTTTATGTTGTAAGTATTACATAGCATGCTTAGGTAATTGCCTAGATGGAATTGAATTTTGAAAGTGCTTAGGATAGCCTGAAGCACATTTATGCTTATGCAAAAAGGATTACAAATGATATAAATGAATAGGTAAAATTATGGGCTAGTTAGACAATGCCAAAAAAATAATTTATAAATAATAAGGAACATTCTACGATTTAGATATAAGAAAATGACGCTAGAAGTTTAGGTGTTCCAGGTGCCATATCCTACTTCGGTAAAAATAGAGTTGTGCTGTTATTAAATTAATCTAGCCCAATAGTTAGTTCAAAAATATTTACAACAGTCATAACTCCACCTCAGCATATAGATAGGAAACACTAGTAATTTATTACTAATATGAAGTCATTGATCCCCTACACAATATAACCACAAACATACTCAAGACATTATAAGATCGATTTAGATAACCATCCACCTACTGGCCATATAGAATTGACTTACTTTGATACCAATTATGTAACAGCTCCATTTGTTTTACATATATACATATACATATATATATATATATATATATATATATATATATGTATATATATACATATATACATATATATATATATGTATATATGTATATATATATATATATGTATATATATATATATATATGTATATATATATATATATATTTGTAAAATCCCATAAAGTCATTACCTCTTTACTTCTAACTATTTAACTCATAATAACATTCAATTAAATTAACCAAGCATAATTAAGGTTTATGGTATACCATTAACACTGACACAATTATGTATTCACATACACATAATTAATTAAAAACATCCATTCAAAAATCAAACACATATATGTCTATATCTTATTCATCCATATTGACCAGTTTCAAGGATACGGGTGATGGTGGTTGCACCGTCATTGGAATCTTAGTTAACTTAACTCAACGTACGCTAAAAACCAGTCATAGAGAAAATCTTCATATTTAGTCTTCTGAACATGATATGAAAATATAGTGAGAATTAAATCCCAGTAGGTTCAACAATAAATCATAATTATCATCAATATAGCTCATTATGTCATATTCATCTGTATAAGCTATAGTAAATGCCTTAGGTCTCATGAATGCACTTTACCTATGCACATGAAAATCGTACAGTAATGAAATGTATAGCATGAATAACTATTTTTAGAATATCATATGATGACTATCAACTTATTTTCATATCAAGCTACCCCCATCAAGTTAAGTACTTTCTACTATTCGGTACAAGCATTTCTCGCTCCGTCGTATATGGCACCATTTCTCTTTCTTTTCTCATTATCATAATCATAGGCATGAGTAGGCCATCGCCTATTGGTGCACCATACAGATCGCTATGTGACTGTGCTCGTCTCTTTTCTTTTCTATTAATAGCAAAAAATATGATTTCAATAACAAGTATTTTCATTATACTCATATGCCATAATTTATCATCAAAGCATAACTCTATCATTTTAACAATGATTAAGGTGATATTGGTGTCCATTTTAAGCTAAGAAAATCCTCTATAACTATTATGTCAAACATTTTAGTGAAATCTTACCAATTTGACAATATCTCCTTCCTATGGCCTCTAAATTGACTGATTCCAGTGGCAAAAAATTTGTAAAACATATATCTATATTTAGTATGTTATCAATTTCCTTTACGTACCTACATATTTTCCCTATAAATTCAAACACAGAAGCTTACATAACAGATTCTTTCTTGGTTAGCTAGTTTTTGACTGTAACTTACTAATTTGACCATATCTTCCTCATATGGAATCTAAATTGTGTGCTTCCAGTGGTTAAAAATTTATAATACATATATCTACATTTTTTATGTTAACTATTTTTGTTAATTCCTAATTGATTCTTCTCAAAATTTCAAAAATAGAAGCATCCCTGGTTTTTTCGAAATCCAATTTTCAAACCAAACACTTCCTAAGGTTCTAGGTGATCAGTTTATTACATCCTTTTCCATTTTCTTTCTAATTTACTTCTAAACATAAGATTACAAATTTCAAAATTTTAATTAGATTCCTTACAGTTAATTTAACATATTCCATCATCTACTTCTCAAGAAACAGAAATCAAATTATGTATTATTAAGGGTGTTTCCCAATAGATCTCATGGTCTTCTTCTAAATGTTTAAGGCCATATTCATTTTATCAATCTAATCATATTCCATCAATTTTTCACCACATTCAAATATACATAACAGTAGCATAAAAGCCTTAAAATTTTGCCACCCATAGCCATATTTATGCAAAATTTTCCACACCAACCGAAGTGTTCAAAACATCCATCATGTAACAACTCCATTTAATTATAATTTTTTTTAAATACCATGAAGTTATTACCTCGTTACAACTTAACTCAAAATAACATTTATTTAATTTATACAATACAGAGTTTACATACATGTCATTAATCAAAACATACGTACAACATATCAAACATATAATCTACATCTTATTTATTCTGGTTGACCAATTCCAAAGATACAGGTGTGGGTGGTTGCACCTTCACTGGGATCTAAGCTAACTCGACCACAAACATTTTATTTGCTTCTGGGATCTGCCCAACATAAAGTACTCGATCCAACGTGCACTAAAAGACAGAGCCATAGAAAAATCTGCATAACTAATTTTTTGAACATGATATGGAAATATAGTGAGAATTAAATCCCAGTAATATCAACAATAAATCATCATCAATATATAGCTCATCACGTCATGTTCAGTTGTATAAACTACAGCAAATATCTTTGGTCACATGATGCCTTATATCTATGCACATGAGAATTGTACAATAATGACATGTATAACAGGATTAACTATTTTTAGAATATCATATGATGACTATCAATTTATTCTCATATCAAGCTACCCCGGTCAGGGTGAGTATTTTCTACTCTCCGGTACGGGCTTTTCTCACTCCGTTCGACATGGTTCACTTTCTCTTTCTTTTCTCATTAACATGATCATAATCGTTGGTAGGTCATCCCCTACTGGTGCACCACACGAATTGCCATGTGACCGTGCTCATTTCTTTTCTTTTCACAATGATAGCCAAAAATATGCTTTCAATAACAAATATGTTCATCAAAATATAATTATTACCAAAAATCATTGGTAATCATGCCATTCTCATAACCATTTCAAATATCACTTTATAAAATATTTCCATGTCAAAATTTCACACTTAAGATGGTAAGAAGTTCATACAATGGCAATGGCTATGGCATATACTAGTCATTTATTATTTTCATTTATAAGATTCTTCTTCTTTTTTAAATATTAATTTTATTTCTTTATTTTCTTGATGCAGGTTTTCATCCTATCTAACCTTCTCTTACTAATCAGAGCATAACTCCCTCAATTTAATTCCGATGTAGGTGATCTTGGTGTCAATTTCAAGATACAACAATTATCTAAAACAATTATGTTGAATAGTGTAGTGAAATATTAAAAATTCAAGGTGAGATTACTTCTTCAATGTACAGGTTATTTCTTCTCGGATAGGTTCTGACCTCTGCCTACAAATCGGTCCATATCTCCTTAATAAAAATTCCAAATTAAGTGCTTCTAGTGGCTAAACATCCGTGACACATATAGCTATAATTCTTATGTTAACCATTCATTTTAATTTCCTACAGAATGTTCACAGAAATTAAAATACAGAAGCTATCCTAACATATTCCTCCATGATTAACCATTTTCTGACATTTGCATACAAATCGGACTATATCTACCTCATATGAATTCTAAATTGAATGATTCCAGTGGCTAAAAATTCGTTAGACATAGATATACATTTGTTATGTTAACCATTTGTTTATATTCCCTATATAATGTTCCCAGAAATTAAAACACATAAGCTATTCTAATATATTCCTCCCTGATTAACCAGTTTCTGACCTTTTCTTATTAATCAGACCATATCTACCTCATACAGACTCCAAATTGAGTGATTTCAGTGAATAAAAATCTGTGAGACATAGTTATACATTTTTCATGTTAACCATTTCTTTCAATTCTTTACTGATTCTTCCCAAAATTTTAAAAACTGTAGCTTAAAATTTCACCACCTATAGCCATACCCATGCAGAACTATCTACACCAACTTAAGTATTCAAACATACATGATTTGTAACATGATATAGCAACATCCATGACCAATCATTAAAGTTCTAAGATCAAAATCCCATATAAATATTACAAGTTTCAAAACTTTTCTTCAAAAAGAAATATTATTAAACTTACCTGGAGTACTTAGTCCTTTAGACTTCTCCTTCCTCTTTCTTCCTTTCTTCCTCTCCTCCTCTCCTTTCCTTACTCTACCTTGCTTCTATTTTTTTTACTCTCCCTCACTTGGACGAAATTCCCATGCTATAAGGGTGGGTTTTGCTTATATAGACTATCAAATAATTCACCTTTCATGATCATGGATCTACCTTATCACAATTAGGTTACACTTGGTTGAATTTTTGGAAAACAAACAACTTATGTTCTTGTCTTCCTCTTCCTTAGTCAAAATATGCATAGGAAAAGGAGATTTTTATTTTGAAAATTATGATAATATGTTCTTAAGATATGGGACAAGGTCCCTTTGATTTAGGGATTCATTTCCTTTTTCTTTTGTCTTAATAAAGTATGATAGGTTTGCCTTTTTAGGTGGCAAATTTCTAACCCTTGAATCTCCATTATTTGGTTGAAATTATTTGTGTGGGATAGGAATGTTTTGTCCTAATGCCATGTATTATCATACCACTTGCTAAAATTATGAGTGTAGGATATAGATGTTTTGTCCTAAAGCCTTTTATTATCATACCACTTGCTAAATTTTTGTCTTAATGCCATGTCACATAATCTTGATTACACCATTATTTCATCACTTTAATTTTATTTTTATTTTTATTTTTATTTTTCCTCTTGGGTTTGGGCTCATTCTTGCCCATTTGCTTTACGTTGATTAAAATTCTACCTTTCATAATGGGGTTGGTCACATTTTCATGATTTTTGGGCTACCGGTCCAATTTCTATATCCTAGTCCAAGTCTATGTTTTATTTTTTCATTGGACTATCCTATTGGCTTGCTAAAAATTTATGTGAAGTAGAAAAACTCTATATGAAGTGTCCATAGGTGAAAGCCCAATTTATGGGTGGAGATACTAAACTTAGTAACTTTTGCTCTTAAATTAAGAAAAATTACCCTAATATGATTTTCTTGAAATTTTAAAACATTTACTTACTTCACAAAAATTATCTTCCTTACCTAAGAATTTCACCTTTCTTTAGCATGTTTATTTCTAATATTTCCTCTTAGGTTTTCTTTCTTTACCTATTCCATTAATATTAGAACATTTCTATACATACACGTAAGGTGAAGAATTTCTAAGGATTATATTTCCTTAGATATCTAAAAATTGTCTAATAAAGTTTATTTCCTTAATTAAATATTTATGTACCTTTATCAATAAAAGAAATGAAATTATGGATGTTACTTTGAATACTTTTGTACTTTTATTAATACATGAAACGAAATTAGGGATGTTACACATCACATGCAAGATCAACATGTAACATGATATGGCAACATCCCTGACCAATCAGAATATTATAAATTTAATCAAAGTACTAAGATCAAAATCCCATATAAATGTTACAAATTTCAAGGCTTTTCTTCAAAAAGAGATATTGTTTAACCTACCTAAAGATCTCCCTAGCTCACTTAGTGAATTCTTTTTCTTGTTTCCTCTTGAAGGAAGTGGCAAGATTCCTTCCTTTCCTTAGCTTTTCTAGCAGCTTGAATAAGAGAGCGAGGGTGAGTTTTGAACCTCAAGGATGAAGAGAAAATATGGATTCAATTGGAGATTAAGCTAACTCACCTTAAGTACTTAGTCCTCTAAACTTCTCCTTCTTTCTTCCTCTCTTCTCCTTTCTTTCTCTCCTTTCTTAAATGTACCTTGCTTTTGTTTTTCTCTCCCTCACTTGGATGAAATTATAATGTTATAAGGGCGGTTTTTTCTTAAATAAATTATCAAGTGGTTCACCTCTCATAATCATGGGTCTACCTTATCACAATGAGGATGCATTTATTTGCTTTTAGGGGGAAGACAACTCATGCTCTTGTCTTCCTCTCCCTTAGTCAAGATATGTATAGCCAAATGATATTTGTATTTGAAAATCATGATAAAATGTTCTTAAGACAAGGGACAAGGTCCCTTTAATTTAGGGATTCATTTCCTTTTTCTTTTTTCTCACTCAAGTATGATAGGTTTTCCTTTCTAAGTGGCAAATTTTCAGCCCTTGAGTCTCCCTTGCTTGGCTGAAATTATTTGTGTAGAATAAGGATGTTTTGTGCTAATACTATGTGACCTAATCTTGATTATTATTACACTACTATTTCATCATATGGTTCTTCTTTTTCCCTATTGGATTTGGCCTCATTCTTGCCCATTTCCTTTACTTTGGCTGAAATTCCTCCCTCTTATGGAGCGCTTGGCCACACTTTCTTGATTTTTGGGCTATCGGTTCAACATCTATATCCTAGTCCAAGTCTATGTTATATATCTTTCTTGGGCTATCCAATTGTCTTGCTAAAAACTCATGTGAAGTGGAAAAATTCTTTATGAAATGTCCATAGTTGAAGGCCCAAATGTATAGGTGGAGATGTTAAATTTAGGAACTCTAACTCTTGAATTAGGAAAAATTACCCTAATCCAATTTTCTTAAATTTTCAAGACCTTTACTTACTTCCAAAAATTTATCTTCCTTACTCAAGAATTTCGTCCCTTTTTAGGATGTTATTTCTAATTTTTCTTATTATGTTTTCTCTCTTTACTTATTTTCATAATGTTAGAAACATTTTCTATGCATACACATAAGGTGAAGAATTTCTAAGGCTTATATTCTCTTAGATATCTAAAAATTGTTTAATAAATTTCATTTCCTTAATTAAATATGTATGTTCTTTTATTAATAAAAGAAATGAAATTAGGGATGTTAAATATGGAACACTCTTACATTAAATTCCCTAACTTACTTGTAGGACTCTCCAAAGATTTGGTTAATGTACACTCTACAAAGGTAATGGTTGCTTATCATTAGGGGTTACTATTGCATCATGTGACTTACATTTTCCCTCTTGGATTTGGGCTCCCACCTCCTTTTCTTGCTTGGCTCACATTTATGTGGTTTAGGTTATTGTCCCATCCTCTTCAACCTAGTCTAAGCCTATGTTATGACTCTTTATTAGGCCATCCATGTGGCTTGCTAACAACTCATGTGATATGGAAAAATCCTAGTTGAAGTGTCCATGAGTTAATGCCTTAGGTTGAAGCCCAATGGTATAGGGTGATATGTCAAACATAAGGAATTCAGTTCTTGGATTAGAAAAGTCCCTATAATCCAACTTTTTGAAATTCCAAAATCTTTACTCAACTTCTAAAAATTACTTTCCATGCCCAAGAGTTTCGCCCCTCATTAGCCATTATTTCACATTTTGCCTCTTAGTTCCTTCTTTTACTATTCCCCTAATTGTTATAAAAAGTTTCCTTATTCCTACTTATAGGATTAAGAATTTTTAAGGCATAACTTCTATTAAATAGTTATCTTCATTCTTTATTCCTCTTAATTTAAAAATTTACATGCATTAATAGTGAATGAAAATTAGGGGTGTTACATAATGCCTTCCAAAATCTCGAGGTGAATCTCGAGTCCCTATCAAAAACAATATGTAGAGGAATTCCATGTAATCTGACAATGTCCTGCACATACAATTGGTGTAATTTGTCTAATGAATAGTTGATATTTATGGGGAAAAAGTGAGTAGATTTAGTTAATTTGTCCACTATTACTCAAATGGAATAATGTCTAGTTGAAGTCCTAGGTAAGCCCACTACAAAATCTATTGAAATACTATACCATTTCCATTCGATAATCTCAAGAGGTTGTAGTATCCCTACTAGTTTCTCAAGTTTCACCTTTACTTTTTGATAATTCAAACATTTAGGGCTAAATTTGGCATTTTCCTTCTTCATTCCTAGCCACCAGTACATCTTTTTTAAGTCATGATACATCTTAATAGATATGGGATGAATGATGTATTTACTTTGATGTGCTTCTTGTAGGATTTTGGCACTTAGTTCCCGTTCTTACGAAACATAACCGTTCCTTGATATAGGATAACTCCATCTTCCGAGATAGAAAAACCATTCAGGTCCTTGTGATCCTGTAGGTATTGATCCAGGACTGGCCTTCTTTAATATGAGTTTTAAGATCACATTCTATTCTCAATCCACTAATGATAAACTTGTCTGGAGCAAAAGCTACGGTCAACTTAAAATTTTGAAATTCTTTTAACATCTTCATTTCATAAATCATTATCTGACTCATGTGTAAATATTTTTGACTCAAAGCATTGTTCACAACGTTCACCTTTCTTGAATAATATTTTATCTCAAATTTATAATCATTGAGGAATTCTATCCACCTTAGTTGCCTCATATTGAGTTCATTTTGGTGAAAGAGATACTTAAGACTCTTATGGTCACATTACACCTTAAATATGACTCCATATATGTAATGTAGCCAAAATTTTAAGGCAAACACCACCATTGCTAGTTTAAGGTCATGAGTTGGATAATTTCCTTCAAGAGGCCTTAGTCTCCTATAAGCATAAGAAACTTCTTTCTTATCTTGCATAAGCAAACATCCTAGTCATTTTTTAAAGGCGTCACTATATGCTTCAAAATGCCTTGCAGGGTTAGGAAAAATTAGAATAGGAAGAGTGATCAATCTTGTCTTAAACTCTTGTAAACTAGATTCACATTAAGCAGTCCATTTAAGAGGGCTTCCCTTCCAAGTTATCCGAGTTAAAGGTAAGGCTATATGAGAGAATCATTATATAAACCTCATATAATATCTTGCTAACCCCAAGAAAATCCTAACTTCTATGACCATATTTAGTTTTTTCCATTTAATTTCTTCTTCAGTCTTACTCTGATCCACTGCTACTCCTTTACTTAAAATGATATGTTTGAGAAATTTTACTTCTTTAAGCCAAAATTCATACTTCTCTAATTTGGCAAATAACTTCTTTTCTTTTAACATTTGCAACATCACTCTGAGAAGTTGTTCATGTTCTTTCTCATTTTTAGTGTACACTAGGATGTCATTGATGAATACCACTACAAATTGATCTAGGTAGGGTCAAAAAATATGGTTCATGTAATCCATGAAAATTACAGTTGCATTCGTTAACCCAAAAGCCATTACAAGAAACTCATAGTGCCTATATCTAGTCCTAAAGGTCATCTTAGGTACTTCATAGGTACTTCATACACTATGAGTTTTATCACCATTCCTTCAAAAGGCATTACATGATCATCTATAGAACAATTTATAAAGCTTTCATGCACCATGAGTTTTATCATGAGTTTTAATTACAAAAGCGAGCTATAAATAGTAGTCTACGATAAAAAAGGATATTGGTACTCTATGAAGCTTGACCATCTCCTTCAGATATAATTTTACATACTAGCCTATATTATATGTAGTTTTCACTAGAGAAAAATTTGCTAATTTTATCATTCTATCCATGATTATCTATATGGAATCATATATAAAATCAAATATGTTCAGAGTTCATGGTACCTAGTAAAAAAATCAATAGTAACCCCTCCCACTTGAATTTAAGTATTCTATATGCTATTGTAATCCAATGGGTCTTTGACATTGAGCTTTTACTTGCTAATACTTTAAGAAACAAGAAATGAAGTCAATTATATATTTTTTTCATACCATCCCACTAGTACAATTTCTTCAAATCTTGGTACATCTTTGTATATATGTATCTATGTACTTCTTCTAAGATTTTCCTTTTGAATTATCTAAATTAGGTACGTGCAAAGGTTTGCCACATCTTATTACAGCATTAGAATTCATTATAAATTCATTACTCTTTCTAGTTTTCAAAAGTAAAAAATTTCTTGAACTTCTAAAAATATTTTCACAAACTTCTAACCATTCAAACTTAACTTTCTTTTAGTCAGAAGGACCAAAATCTTAAAAAAGAATCATTAACAAACTTATGATAAGATCTTGCCAATCCAAAAAAACTATGAATCTTAATAACTACAGTAGGGCATGGCCATTACTACACTACCTCTAACTTCTTTGAATTAACTTGAATACCATCCTTGGTACCATGCCCCAGAAAGGTTAAATTACTAAGGTAGATTTCATATTTTGAAAAATTAACATACAATTTATGATATCTCAAAGTTTACATAGTCATTCTCAAATGTTGCTCATGCTCTTCCTAACTCTTTGAGTATACTAAACTATCATCAGTAAATACTATAACCGAACGATCTTTAAAAATATTTAACACTTAATTCATTCAATCCATAAATGTCATTGGTGCACTTTTCAAATTAAATGACATTACCAAGAATTCATAGTATCTATATTAGATTCATAATACTCTTTAGAATATCTTTCTTTTTTATTCTCAACTAATGGTATCTTAATTGCAGGTCATTTTGGAAAAGCATAGGGCACCTTTGTCATTGATATAGGGTAAATGATTCTTATTACATATGGTCACTTTATTCAATTGTCTATGATATATGCACCAAATGTAAAGATCCATCTTTTGCTTTCACAAAAAGAATTAGAGCACCCCAAGGGGAGGTATTCTCTTAAATAAAACATTTATCTAACATATCTTGTGATTAATCTTTCAAATTTGTTTATCTCTAAAATTAGTTATCCTTGTACTTTACTTCCCTCTCCTCTTAGTCTATTACCTTTGCTTGCTGCATTAGGTATAGTCCTAAGCAGATGAGTTGTACTAAGTGTAAATGGTAGAGCAAGCTGAACTAACCCTTAACTGGTGACATTACCATGCTTATATTTTACCATATGTAGGACATGAAACTTTATTATGTCAAGTTTATTGTGTACCCCATTAAATAATCTATGTAGTATTTCTAAAATCGAATCTCAACCTATCAATGATAACTAATGTCTTAGTTAATACCCCATATTCAAATTGTAATGGTTGCTGTTAATTTTAAATTCTAGGTTGCTTAGTAGTAGGACTAGGACCATACATATGACATAAACTACCATCTTTATCTCATTTTTACCTTTTTAAGGTTTCAATTTTATCCAATTCTCTTGCTTTAAACGTTCTTACACAATCAACTATGGCATTATAAAATGGGAATTGCTTAATATGTGGTGCTATCACCTTAAACAATGGCATACTAACCTAGTGAGAAATCTCTCACTTTTGTGCCTCTTAGCATTGACCAAATATGGAGCATATCTAGATAACTTTATAAAACAAACATCATACTCTGTGACAGTCATGTTAGGTTTTTGTTTCACTTCCTTATATTCCTAAACTTGTACATCCTTAAAGAAGAACTTACTTGGGAAGTGGAAAGTGTTATGCATGTCAAGTAACCATACTTGTTTGGAAAATTATATATATATATATATATATATATATATATATATATATATATATATATATATATATATATATATATATATATATAGTGTTGAAATTCAAGGAGTACAGGTATAATTGAAAGGTTTTAAGGACATAAATGAAAACCTTTTGAGAATTTTGGACCATAGCGTAAATGACTAAATTTTCAAGGATACCCTCCAATAATTTGAAATTTCTAGTTGGTCCGTCATCACTTGAAAACCCCCTTTTAGTAGAAAAGTGGTAGAAAGCATTAGAATTTTCCCTAAACCCCACTTTCTCCCTCTAATCCCTTTTGGCAAATTATGGACCTACATTTACAACACCACTGACACCATCAGATTCACAATGATGAGAACTACAAGTTTGGTCAATTAACTCCACCTAAATAGGCTAAAAAGTCATCAAAAATTAGAGGAGAAAAACTCTAGAAAAGGTGTGTTTCAGAAATCCTATTGAAAATGCTTAAAAAGAACAACATAACACTACTGATGAATTTAAAACGCCAAAAGTCCTCGAGAGCCAAAATTTTACAGCCAAAACACCGTCATAGTAGCCATATGAGCACCACACACCACTTTTCCTTATGGCATGTGATGCCTACTTGCAAGAAGATTGATGTGTATAATTAATCATAAATTTTGTACCTTTAAGATTTCTTTTTGTTAGTTTTTAAATGAAATATTTTAGGGATTAATTTAATTTACGTTTTGTGTAGTAGGATCAAAGAAAGAGGAAAAAAGGAGAAAAAGAAAATAATTTCAATAAAAACAAGATTTTTAGGAAATCTTGGACCTTGCTTACTATCCAAAAAATAACTCTCTCATTTGAACTCTGATTGAGTTGATTTGTAACATCCCTATTTTCTTTTTTTAATATAGGCATATAAATATTTTATTAAGGAAATAAGAGAAGAATAATGACTTATTAAGCAATTTTTAGATATCTAAGAATATAAGCCTTAGAAATTCTTCACCTTATGTGTATGTATAGAGAATTTTTCTAACATTAAGTGAATAGGAAAAAGGGAGAAAACCTAAGAGGAAACATTATAAATAACACCCTAGAAAGGGGCAAAATTCTTGGACAAGAAAAATAAATTTTTGAAGGAAAAAGTCTTGAAATTTCTTAGAAGATGGATTAGGGGAATTTTTCATCATTCAAGAACTATACTTCCTAAGTTTAACACCTCACCCCATAAATTTAGGCCTCTACCTATGGATACTCTATATAGAGTTTTTTCCACCTCACATAAATGTTTGACGAGCCACATGGTTGGGCCAAGTAGGAGACATGACATAAACTTGGACTAGGATTGAAAGATTGGGCCAATAACCCAAAACTCATGAAAGTGTGGCCAAGCCTTTCATTCTGGCTAGGAATTTTATCCAAGCCTAAGGAAATGACCAAGAATGAGCCGAAAGAGGAGAGGGAAAAATGAGAGCCATGTGATGAAATAGTAGTGTAATAGTAAGCAATAATTACTCATCATGGGAGGTGAATAGGCTTGTTTTGGAAAGTCTAACAAGTTAGGGAAATACTATTACATAAGTGTTACATAAGCAAGCATTATTGTCACATGGAATTGAGGTAAAAATATCCCCACCATACACACACAATTTTAGCCAAGAAAGGGGGAATCGAGGGTTGGAAAATTGCCACCTAAAAATGAAAATTTATGAATCTTGAGTGAGCCAAAAGAAAGAGGAAATGAATCCCAAAACTTGAGGAGATCTTGTCACTTGTCTTAATCCCATCCCACCATGATTTTTGAACACCAAATCCCCCATTTGTCTGTGCACATTTCGGCCAAAGGAGAGGAAGAGAAGACCATGATTTTTCCTCCTCCAAGAAGCAACCATATGCACCCTAACAATGACAATATGGAATGTCCCACAAGTAAGCCTTAGACCCATGATTATGAGAGGTTGACCACTTGATTTTTTTAAGCAAAACCCAACCTTAGCACATGAAAATTTCGGCCAAGTGAGGGAGAGGAAAAACAGAAGCAAGGCAGAGGAGAGAAAGAGAGGAGAAGAATGGAAGGGAGAAGAAGAAATTTGGAGGACTAAGTGCTCAAGGTAAGTTAGCTTAACCTCCATTTGAATCCATCTTTTCTCTTCATCCTTGGGGTTTAAAACTCACCCTCCTTCTGTTATTCAAGCTGTTGGAAAAGACAAGGGGAAGGAAGATCTTGCCATTCCTTCAAAGGGAAAACAAGAAAAGGAACTCACTAAGTGAGCTAGGGACATTTGTAGGTAGGTTTAACAATATCTCTTTTTAAAGAAAAGCTTTGTGATTTGTAAAATTATTTGGCACTTTGATCCTAGGACTTTGATGATATTTGTAATAATTTGCTACTTTGATGATTGGCCATGGATGTTGCTATATCATGTTACATATTGATATTGCATGTGATGGATGTTTGAATGCTTTGGTTAGTATGGAAATTTCTACATAGATATGGATATGGATGGCAAAATTTTAGGGATTTTGTATTGCTATTATGTATATTTGAATGTGGTAAAAATGGATGGTAGATGGCTAGGATGATAAGATAAGTATGTCCTTAAACACCTAGAAGAAGACCATGAGAAATTTCTGTTGAACACAACCATGATGATGTACAATTTGATTCCATTTTTCTTTTAAAGTGGATGATGGAATATGTTAAATTAAGTAAGAAATGTAGTTAAAATTTTGAAATGAGTAATCCCATAGTTAGATAAAAATTAGGAAGAAAAATGGAAGAGGACTTAATAAAAGAATGAACTAGAATTTGAGGAAAGGCTAGGCAAGAAAACTAGTTTCCGGAATAACTAGGAAATGATTCTATTTTTGAATTTCTGGGAGACATCTGTAAGCAATTAAATGAAATGGTTCACATAAAACAAGTAGATATATGTCTCACGGATTTGTAGCCACTGGAATCACTTAATTTGGAGTTCATATGAGAGATATATGGTCTGATTAGTAAGCAGAGATCAGAACCTACCCAAGAAGAAATAACAGTGAATTTGAGGGAGTAATAATACAATGATTTCTTGCAATGTTTCCAATATGTTCAACATAATAATTTTTGAGGATTTTCTTATCTTTCCATAAGTTCTGGAATCACTTAATTTGGAGTATAAATGTAGTAGATATGGGCCAAAAAGTGACTAGAGTTCTGGGCCCAAAAATCCAGAATGCATTTTGGGCCTTAATTCTTAAAGAAATGGTAATTTCCAATGAGAGGTATTAAAAACCTTAGGAAAAATTTATAAATATAATGTATAAAAGCTCATATGTAAAAGAGGTGATAAAGGGGAATTTTATGAACAAGAGCATGTGTTGAAAATAATTTAAGTAGGAGAAAAGTGACTAGAGGCCAAAATAAAAAAAATAAAGAGATAAATTAATATTTAAGAAAGAAGAAGAATCTTATAAAGGAAAATAATAAAGGATTAGTGTATGCCCTAGCTATTGCCATTGAATGAAATCTTTACCATCCTAAGTATGTGATTTTGGCATGATTATGTTTTTAAAAAAATGATTTTTGAAATGCTTATGGCTTGATGAGCAAATGTGACATGTGGGCATAATGGATATACTTGTTATTGAAATCATATTTTGGATATTAATATGAAAAGAAAATAGGCAAGTACAGTCATATGGCAGTCCGTGTGGTGCACTAGTAGGGGACGCCCTACTCACAACTATGATGATGATAATAAAAAAAGAATTATGAGAAAAGAAAGAGAAAATGTGCCATGTCGGATGGAGTGAGAAAATAATGTACCGGAGAGCAGAGAATACTCATCCTGACTGGGGTTACTTGATATGAGAATGAGTTGATAGCCATCATATGATAAAACTATGATTTTTCTGACATGCTATGACTTTTTTAACAGTTGATCTTGCCCTTGATATATGAAATGACTATACATGCCCATGATATTATGAAAGTAATTACTCATGTCATACATACTATTGTTGCATGATTTTAATGTGCATAGATAAAGTACATTCACGAGGACCGATATATTTTTGCTATAGCTTATACAGCTAAACATAACATGATGACTGATATTACTGATGAATATGATTTATTGTTGAAACTATTGGGATTTAATTCTCACTATATCTCTATGTTATGTTTAGATAATTATATATGCAAATTTTCACCATGACTCTTGTTTTTCCTATGCGTTGGGTTGAATTGTCCTACAATGGACAACTGCCGATTGTATGTGATGTATTTGTTGTAGACATGACTGAGATTCTGGTGAAGGTACCACCACCCGCACTGGTGTCCCTGAAAGTAGTCGACGAGGATGACTAGGATGTAGACATATGTGTGTGACCTTTTGTACTGGTGCTTTTTGTAACATCTCTAATTTCCTTTCTTATATTTGTAGATGTACATAAATATTTAAGGAAATAAAACTTATTAAACAATTCTTTTTGATATTTAAGAAAATATAAGCCTTAGAAATTCTTCACCTTATGTGTATGCATAGAAAATTTTTCTAACATTAACGGAATAGGTAAAGAGGGAAAACCTAATAGGAAAAAAAATAGAAATAACATCCTAAAGAGAGGTGAAATTCTTGGGTAAGGAAGATAACAATTTTTGGAAGTAAGTAAAGATCTTAAAAATTCAAGAAGACCAAATTAGTGTAATTTTTCCTAATTCAAGAGCTAGAGTTACTAAGTTTAACATCTCCAACCATACATTGGGCCTTCACCTATGGACACTCTATAAAGTTTGTTCTCCCACTTCACATGAGTTTCTAGCAAGCCAATTGGATAGCCCAAACAAGAGATATAGCATAGATTTGGACTAGGATATAAAAGTTGGACCGATAGCCCAAAAATCATTAAAAAGTGACCAAGCCCTCCATTAGATGTAGAATTTCAGCCAAAACAAAGGAAATGGGCAAGAATGAGCCCATATCCAAAAGGAAAACAAAAATAAAATAAATCATGTGATGTAATAATAGTGCAATAATAATAAAGATTAGGTCGCATGGCATTAAGACAAAAATTCAGCAAGTGGTGTGATAATATCTATATCCTACACTCATAATTTTAGCAAGTGGTATAATAATACATGGCATTAGGACAAAACATTTATATCCTACACAAATAATTTCAGCCAAGCAAGGGAGATTCAAGGGCTAAAAGCTTGCCACTTAGAAAGGCAAACCTATCATACTTATGTGAGACAAAAGGAAAAAAAATGAATCCCTAAATCAAAGGGACCTTGTCCCTTATCTTAAAAACATTTTATCATGATTTTCAAATTACAAATCTTCTTTTACTTTGCATATTTTGACTAAAGAAGAGGAAGACAAGAACATGAGTTGTCTTTCCTCAAAAAGCAACCAAGTTTGTCCTAATTGTGATAAGGTAGACCTATGATTATGAAAGGAGGATCACTTGATAGTTTATTTAAGCAAGAACCAGCCTTATAACATGAGAAATTTGTCCAAGTGAGGGAGAGGAAAAATAGAAGCAAGTTAGAGTGAGGAAAGGAGAGAAAGATAGGAGAAGAGAGGAAGGAAGAAGAAAGAGAAGCCTAAAGGACTAGGTATTGAAGGTAAGTTAACTTAATCTCCATTTGAATCCATCTTTTATCTTCATCCTTAGTGTTCAAAACTCACCCTCCTTCTCTTATTTAAGTTGTTGAAAAAGTTAAGGGAAGGGAGGAATCATGCCACTTTTTTCAAGAAGAAACAAAAAAAAGAATTCACTAAGTGAGCCAAGGAGATCATTAGGTAGGTTTAACAATATATTTTTTTAAAGAAAATCTTTGAAATTGAAAACATTTATATAGGACTTTGATCTTAGAACTTTGATGAAATTTACAATATTTGTTACTTTGATGATTGGCCTTGGATGTTACTATATCATGATACATGTTGATCTTGCATGTGATGTATGTTTGAATATTTAGGTTGGTGTGGAAATTTTTGCATAGGTATGGTTATGCATAGCAAAATTTTAAAATTTTTATGCTGCTATTTTGTATATTTAAACGTGGTGAAAAATTAATTGAATATGATTAGATGTAAATTAAGAAGAGAATGGAAGATGACATAATAAAATGATGAACTAAAACCTTAGAAAAGGTTTGGTTAGGAAGCTGGATTTCGGAGTAAACAGGAAAGTTTCTGTTATTCAAATTATGGGAAGAATTGATTAGGAAATATAAAAAAAATGGTTAACATCAATAGTGTATATATATCTATCATAGATTTTTAGCCACTGGAATCACTCAATTTGGAGTCCATACAAGGTAGATATGTTCAGATTAGTGAGCAGTGGTCAGAAAATGGTTAACCAGGGAAGAGTTTGTTAGGAAAGCTTATGTGTTTGAATTTTGGGGAAAATTCTATAAGGAATTAAAATAACTGGTAAACGTAACATATATAGATGTATGTCTCACGGAAATTTAGCCACTGGAATCACTTAATATAGAGTTCATATGAGGGAGATATGGATAGATTTGTAAGTAGAGGTCAAAACCTGCCTGGGAAGAAATAACATTTAACGTGAGGGAGTAATATCGCCATGATTCCTTAATATTTCTCTCAAATGTTCAACATACTAGTTTTAGAAAATTGTGTTTTCTTTAAATGGACATAAAGATCACCTAATTCAGAGTTAAAGTGAGGGAGATATACTCTGATTAGTGAGAGAAGGTTAGACAGGACGAAAACCTGCATCAGAGAATAACACAACATAGAGCATGACCGTGTTTTAAGGCACGACCAAGCCGTGTTCGGTGCTCGAAATGGCATTTTGAAGCCTAAAGCATGGCCCTTTTACAAAAAATGGCCAAACCGTGTTACAGGATATATTTAGGCCATGTTGGAAACTAGTAAAGCTTATTTTGAACATTTTTCTAACCTAAATGAACCTCATTAACTATAAGATAATAATAGAAATCAAATTGAAGAATGCCTTATTAAAATTTTGAGAACATGTGATGAAAATGATATAAGTAGGAGGAAAGTGACTAGAGGTCAACTATAAAGAAAATGAAGAAAGACAAATAATATTTAAAAAATAAGAATCTTATAAATAAAAATAATAAATGACTAGTGTATGCCATAGCCATTGCCATTGCATGAACTCCTTACCATCTTAAGTATGCAATTTTGACATGAAAATATTTTGTAATGTGATATTTGAAACAATTATGTTCATGGCATGATTACCAATGAATTTTTGTAATGATTATATTTTTATGAAAAATTATGGCATGTGAGTATAATAAACATACTTGTTATTGAAATCATATTTTTGGCTATTAATGTGAAAAGAAAAGAAAAGAAAAGAAAAGAAATAATCACGGTCACATGGCGGTCTGTGTGGTGCACCAGTAGGGGATGCCCTACCAATGGCTATGATTATGTTAATGAGAAATGAAAGTGTGTCATGTTAGACAAAATGAGAAAAGCTTGTACTGGAGAGTAGAAAGTACTCACTCTGATCGGGGTATGATAGCCATCGTATGATATTCTGAAAATAGTTATACATGCCATCCATGTCATTACTGTAAGATTTTCATGCGCATAGATAAAATTCATTCATGTGACCTAAGGTAATTGTTGTAGCTTATACAGATGAACATGACATGATGAAACTATATTGATGTTAATTATGATTTATTGTTGAACCTACTGGGATTTAATTCTCGCTATATTTCCATATCATGTTGAAAAGACTAAATATGCAGATATTCTCTATGACCGACTTTTAGCGTATTTTGGATTGAGTTGGCTAAGATCTCGGTGAAGGTGCAACCACCCGTACCCGTATTCCCGAAATTGGTCAATAGAGATGAATAAGATGTGTACATATATGTGTTTGAATTTTCGTACGAATGTTTTTAATTAATGATGTATATGTGAACCCAGATTTGTATCAGTATTATTGCTATACTATAAACCTTAATTATGCTTGGTTAATTTAATTGAATGTTATTATTAGTTAAATAGTTAGTAATAAAGAGGTAATGACTTCATGGGACTTAAAAAAAAGTTGTTACATAAAAAAAATTGGAGTTGTTACATAATTGGTATCAGAGGACGTTGATCCTAGATGGCTAGTGGGTGGATGGTTATCTAAATTGATCTTATAGTGTCTTGAGTATGTTTATGGTTGTGTTGTGTGGGGGATCTGTGATTTCATATAGGTAAGAAATTACTAGTGTTTCTTATCTATATGCTGATGTGGTGTTATGTCTTCTCTAAATATTTTTGAACTAACTATTAGACTTGATCAACTCAATAGCAGCATAACTCTATTTTTGTCACAGTAGGATATGGCACCACCAAGGAGGAACCCAGCATACAATGCAGAAGAAACCGTGCATAACTTGGCCACAGCGATTCGAGACCAAGTTACAACCACCAATCAAATTCTTCAACATCTTCAGAACAATAACAACTTGAATGGAGAAAACAATCCAAACAACCGGGTGGCCGAAAATGATAATGACCTGTATGAGTTCCTGAGAAACAAACCACCTTATTTCCAAGGTGGCTATAACCCAACAGTAGCTGATAGGTGGATAAGAGAATTGGAGAAGATCTTTAAGGTGATGAACTGCACTAATGAGCAACAGGTTATCTTTGTTGCTTATATACTGAAGGATGAAGCTGAATGTTGGTGGCGAGAGGCTAGAGAACTGCTAACTCACCAAAGGAGGTAGATCTCCTGGCAAGTGTTTAAAGACATTTTTTTGGAAAAGTACTTTCCAAGTACTGTGCGGGCTGAGAAGGTGATCGAATTTCTCCAACTTAGACAGGGTAGCATGTTAGTAGATCAATACATCGCTAAGTTTGAGGAGTTGTCTAAATTCTCCTCTTACTTGAGGTTTAACCCTAATGAAGCATGGAAGGCTGTTAAATTTCAAGTCAGATTAAACCCAAAGATCAAGAATGCAGTGATAGCCTTGGAAATAAGGGAGTTTGTTCCCTTGATAAATAAATCTAGACTTTTGGAGAAAAGTTTAAGGGCAGTGAAGGACAAGAAGCAAAGGAGAAACCTGTGGAAGAGGAAGAAAGTTTTCCCAACCCCAGTAAGGACATGATGAGAAGTGGATATAGAGCTGGTAAAAGGTCATTGATTTTGAATCCCCGACCTTTCCAATAAGACCTCGCCTTAGTCAAGTGCACTAAGTGTGGACGCATGCATGGTAACCGACCATCCTACGTGGGACAAGATGTCTGCTTCAATTGTGGATAGAAGGGTCTTTTTGTGAGGAACTGCCCACAGAAAGTGGGAATGCAGTCAGAACAAAAGCCTCAGGTGAAAGGAAGGGTTTTCACCCTAGGCGGCCAAGAAGCAGCTCAATCATCTAATATGATTCAAGGTACGTACTACATCTATGGATTTGCTCTTACGGTGTTGTTTGACTTTGGCGCTAGTCATTCATTTATATTGGAAGAATGTATTAGGAAGTTTCAGTATCCTATTTCTGAAACCCCCTATGAGTTATTCATAGTAACCCCACAAGAGAAAGGGTATTAACTTTCTTTGTATGTAAAGACTGTCAAGTCACTATCCAAGAGACAATTTTTTCTGTAGACCTTGTCTTTCTTCCTTTAAAAGGTATTGATGTCATTCTAGGATTAGACTAAATGGTTAGAAATTGGGTCTTACTGAATTATTGCAACAAGACCCTTGAATTTCTACCTTTAACTCCAAAAGAGGAGATGTAGTTATTGATGTTTAATGCCAATCAAGTCAATAGGGAGTTGAAGAATGGAATACTTGGATATATTCTCTTGTATTCATGAAACCTAGAAGTCAAACCGAAGGTTGATAAAATCCCAATAGCCAACGAGTTTTCTAAAGTATTTCCATCATATATTCCAGGCTTACCTCCCAAGAGAGAGATATAGTTCTCTATTGCTCTCCTACCTGGGACAGGGCCTATCTCTATTGCACCTTATAGAATGGTCTCAAAAGAACTATAGGAACTCAAGAAACAGTTGGAAGAACTGTTAGACAAGCAATTCATTAGACTGAGTGTATCACCCTGGGGAGCTCCTGTGTTGTTTGTTAAGAAGAAAGACGGGAGCTTAAGACTATGCATAGTTTACAGATAGCTAAATAAGGTGACTATCAAAAACTAGTATCCTCTCCCTAGGATAGATGACTTATTGGATTGACTGAAGGGAGATTCCATCTTTTCTAAGATTGACTTGAGGTCGAGATATCATCAGATTAGGATCAAGGAGGAGGATGTACCAAAAATAGCTTTCAGGACTAGGTATGGGCACTATGAGTTTCTCATAATGCCCTTCAGGTTGACAAATGCACTTGTAATTTTTATGGATTATATGAATCACATTTTTTGACCATAGCGAGATCAATTTGTGGTAGTGTTCATTGATGACATCTTGATATACTCTAAGAGTGAAGAAGAACAAGAACAACATCTCCAAATTGTGCTGCAATTGCTAAAAGAGAAAAAGTTGGATGCCAAATTGCAGAAGTGTGGATTTTGGTTGACAGAGGTGAAGTATCTCAGGCATGTCATCTCTATTAGAGGGGTAGTCATAGATCCTAGTAAAATAGAAGCAGTGATTCAGTGGGAAAGACCAAAGACGGTTACAGAAGTTAGAAGTTTATTGGGTTTGGCAGGATACTACAAGAGGTTTATACAAAACTTCTCTCGTATAACCTTGCCATTGACTAAATTGACCAGGAAGGGAAGTCCTTTCAAATGGACTGATCAATATGAAGCTAGTTTCTAGGAGCTTAAGACAAAATTGACCACTCTTCCTATTTTAATTATTTCAGACCCCACAGGACATTTTGAAGTGTATAGTGACGCTTCAAAGAAACGGTTAGGGTGTATGTTGATACAAGACAAAAGAGTAGTTACTTACGCTTCTAGGCAACTGAGACCTCACGAAGGAAACTATCCAACCCATGATCTTGAATTGGTGATGGTGGTGTTAGCCTTAAAGATTTGGCGACACTATTTATACGGAGCGACATTTAAAGTATACTGTGATTATAAGAGTCTTAAGTACCTTTTTGACCAAAATGAGTTAAATATGAGGCAATGAAGATGTATAGAATTCCTCAATGATTATAAGTTTAAGATAAAGTATCATCTAGGAAAGGTGAATGTTATATCTGATGCCTTGAGTCGAAAATCTCTACACATACGTTGGATGATGGTGTATAAGATGCAAATGTTACAAGAGTTTCGAATTTTGAAGCTGGACACTACTCTTACCCTAAAAAAGCTAATCAATAATGGGTTAAGTATAGAGTATGTCCTTATAGGCCAGATTAAAGAGGTTCAAGGTCACGGTCAATACTTACAAAATCATAATTATCAAAATGATTTTTATGTTTCAGAAGATGGAGTAATCATGTATTAAGGAAGGGTTTGTGTTCCTCAAGAACGAGAGTTGAGGACTAAGATCCTGTAGGAAGCCCATCAGAGTAAATACTCAGTCTATCCTGGATCCACTAAAATGTACCAGGACTTAAAGAGGATGTATTGGTCGCCAGGAATGAAAAAGGAGATTGCCGAGTTTGTGGCGAAATGTCTAATTTGTTAGAAGGTAAAGGTAGAGCTTCAAAAGCGAGTGGAATTTTTACAACCTCTTGATATTCTTCAATAGAAATGGGACAGTATTTCGATGGAATTTATCATGGGCTTACCTAAGACTTCAGTTGGACATGACTCTATCTGGGTAATAGTTGACAGATTAACCAAATCTGCTCACTTTTTGCCCAAAAAGATTAACTATTCACTAGAAAAATTGGCCCAGTTGTACGTTCAAAAAATAGTTAGACTACATGGAATCCCTTTAAATATCGTTTCTGATAGAGATCCGAGGTTCCTATTGAGGTTTTGGAAGGCGTTACAAGAGGTTTTTGGAACCCAGTTGTGGTTTAATATTGCCTACCATCCTCAGACTGACGGGCAGACAGAACGGACCATTCAAACCCTAAAAGATATGTTGAGGACTTTTGTGATAGAGTAAGGTAAAGGATGGAATAAGTACCTACCTTTAGTGGAGTTTGCTTATAATAATAATTATCACTCTAGAATTAAGATAGCTCCCTATGAAGCTTTATACGGTAGGAAGTGCCGATCTCCACTCTGTTGGTTTGAGGTCAGAGAAAAGAACTTGCTAGGTCCTAATCTAGTTCATCAAACCACTGAGCAAATCAGAATGATATGAGACAAAATACTTATAGCTCAGAGTTGGCAAAAGAGTTACTATGATAAGAGCCATAGGCCTCTGGAGTTTGATGAAGGAGACCATGTATTTCTAAAGGTTTCTCTGACTATTGGAGTTGGCAGGTGTCTCAAGACTAGGAAGCTAAGTTCGCAAATTTTGGGACCCTACCAAATTCTGAGGAAACTGGGGACGTCAGCATATCAAGTTTCCCTCCCACCTAATTTTCAAACCTGCATAATATTTTCCATGTATCACAGCTATGTAAGTATCTTCCAAACTCCTCTCATGTAACACAGGAAGAACCAATCCAAGTAAAGGAGAATATGACATATTAGTTAGTACCGACATCCATATTGGACACCGACGTGAAGCAATTGAGGAATAAAACCGTTCCCCTAGTTAAGGTGTTATGGGAAGGTTTGACTCCAGAAGAAGTAACTTGGGAGCTGGAAGAAGTCATGAGGAAGAAATATCTGCAATTGTTCTTATTAGGTAATTTCAAAATTTTTAAGGACACAATTTATTTTAGGGGGAGAGAAATGTAATATCTTTAATTTTGTTTCTTTTAGTAGTATATGTACATAAATATTTAAGGAAATAAAACTTATTAAACAACTCTTTTCGATATCTAAGAAAATATAAGCATTAGAAATTCTTCGCCTTATGTGTATGCATAAAAAATGTTTCTAACATTAACAAAATAGGTAAAGAGAGAAAACCTAATAGGAAAAAAAATTAGAAATAACATCCTAAAAAGAGGCATAATTCTTGGGTAAGGAAGATAACAATTTTTGGAAGTAAGTAGAGATCTTAAAAATTCAAGAAGATCGAATTAGGGTAATTTTTCCTAATTTAAGAGCTAGAGTTACTAAGTTTAACATCTCCAACCATACATTGGGCCTTCACCTATGGACACTCGATAGAGTTTGTTCTCCCACTTCATATGAGTTGCTAGCAAGCCAATTGGATAGCCCAAACAAGAGATATAGCATAGATTTGGACTAGGATATAGAAGTTGGACCGATAGCCCAAAAATCATTAAAAAGTGACCAAGCTCTCCATGAGATGTAAAATTTCAGCCAAAACAAAGGAAATGGACAAGAATGAGCCCGAATCCAAGAGGAAAACAAAAATAAAATAAAACATGTGATGTAATAATAGTGTAATAATAATAAAGATTAGGTCACATGGCATTAAGACAAAAATTTCAGCAAGTAGTGTGATAATATATATATCCGACATTCATAATTTTAGTAAGTGGTTTAATAATACATGGCATTAGGACAAAACATCTATATCCTACACTCATAATTTTAGCAAGTGGTATAATAATACATGGCATTCGGACAAAACACTCCTAATTTCAGCCAAGCAAGGGAGATTCAAGGGCTAGAAACTTGCCACTTAGAAAGGAAAATCTATCATAATTGTGTGAGACAAAGAAAAAGAAAAAGAATCTCTAAATCAAAGGGACCTTGTCCCTTATCTTAAGAATATTTTATCATGATTTTCAAAATACAAATCTTCTTTTGCTATGCATATGTTGACTAAAGGAGAGAAAGACAAGAACATGAGTTGTCCTTCCTCAAAAAGCAACCAAGTGCATCCTAATTGTGATAAGGTAGACCTATGATTATGAAAGGAGGATCACTTGATAGTTTATTTAAGCAAGAACCACCCTTATATCATGAGAATTTTGTCCAAGTGAGGGAGAGGAAAAATAGAAGCAAGGTAGAGTGAGGAAAGGAGAGAAAGAGAGGAGAAGAGATGACGGAAGAAGGAAGAGAAGTTTAGAGGACTAGGTACTTAAGGTAAGTTAACTTAATCTCCACTTGGGTCCATTTTTTATCTTCATTGTTAGGGTTCAAAACTCACCCACCTTCTCTTATTCAAGTTGTAGGAAAAGCTAAGGGAAGGGAGGAAAAGTCAAGAGGAAACAAGAAAAAGATATCACTAAGTGAGTTAAGGAGATCATTAGGTAGGTTTAACAATATATTTTTTTAAAGAAAATCTTTGAAATTGGAAACATTTATATATGATTTTGATCTTCGAACTTTGATGAAATTGACAATATTTGTTACTCTGATGATTGGTGATGTGATCTTTATTAAGCATGATATTAATACCTTTAAACTTAATTTTTGTTTGAATTAAGTAAAATATAATTAGGAATTAACTTAGTTTTGTGTTTTGTCTTGTAGGAACAAAGAAAGAAGAAAAGAAGAGAAAAATAGAGATAAAATCATGAAAATGCTAATTTTTGACCTTTCATCACTAATAGAGGTATATCTTGCCCATTTAGCTCCGATCGAGGTGATTCTAGTAGCTATGGAAAAAAGAAACATAGAGCTACAATTTTCGTGTTTGGCACTTCAGCAACATCCAGAGTTTTCTAGGCGCTGTAGCGCTCGCAAGTTAGCACCGCGGCGGCCCGTCATGGCTAGCTCGGAGCACCGCGGTGCCCCTCCCCATGAACCATAGAGCGCCGCAGCGCTGATCGAGGACACTGTGGCGCCCCGTGACATATTCTCTGTGGCGCCGCCGTACAGACTTACTGATTTCGCGATTTTAGGTCTTTTTCACTGAAATTGAAGCCTGATGGACTCGGATTTGACCTAAATACATTCCTACTTCGATTAGGAGGGTTGAATCTATAAAAAGAGAGAAAAGCAAGCAGAGAAGGCATTCAATCCTTCATCCAAGTTCTTCAATTCTTCTTTAGATTTTCTTATGACCTAATTCTTTTGGTTGAGGTAGGTTGAAACCTCAAGGGATTTTCATACATTGTGAGATTTGGATTTGCTTTATTGTTTCAATTTGAATTGGGTATTGATTATTCATCTGTTTTCTTCTTAACGATTATTCATATGATTACTTGGAGACCTACTAGTATATTGTATGTCTTAATCTACCGCTGAATTGTGTTTTGAATAAAGTCTTCAATTCTGCAATTCATGAGGCAAATAGGTTTGAGGATTTTGGATTATAAATCATTGAACCTATGATGAATGATTAACTAAATTAGATATAACCGATGTGTTTATATTTGTTTAGCTCTGTCAGTTTCTCTAGTTCTTCATGTGGTTAATAAGTTATGCTTTATCGATGTGCTAAAGGATTGCTTGTTAATTAGGGTTTAATTAGTGCGATTGTCATTAATTTGCTAGGCTTAAGGAGGAACAAGGTTAGAAACCCAATGATAGATATTCAATTATAAATTGATTATGTTTTCAATGATCAATGAAATCCCTTGACGGTGGATATCAACCGAAACCAACATTTTTATCATTAATCACTCTCTCTTAATTACTTTAGTTATTGTTCATTTAGTTTTATTTGCAATTATCAATCCCCCCTTTCTCAATCACATAAGGTAATTTCAGTCTCTGTGGGATCGACCCTTACTCCCACTATTACAGGTTAGTTTTGAGGTAAGGTATTAATTTGGGTGTACCTGCGACAGTGCGCACCAAATTTTGGTGCCGTAGCCGGGGACTGCGTCATTACTTTTTGTGATTCTTTGATTTATGCATGTAACTCGTTCTTCTAATTCTC
Organism: Gleditsia sinensis; assembly: GCA_037074535.1. Classification (NCBI taxonomy): domain Eukaryota; kingdom Viridiplantae; phylum Streptophyta; class Magnoliopsida; order Fabales; family Fabaceae; genus Gleditsia; species Gleditsia sinensis. Next base: position 27,752,123 of record CM073464.1, on the reverse strand, counting down.
AAGATTTACAGTTCAATCCAGATATTGGAAAATTTGTATACAGGCACAGAAGAGAAATTCAAGAAGACGTTGATCAGGATAAGGAGGAAGTGATCATGGCCAGACACCCCACTCTGAAGGAGCTTGCAACTCTTGATTTACATCAGGAACCCTTATGCATTACTTTTCCTAATCTTGATGACAATGTTAATTTTGAGTTGAAATCTGGATTAATTCATCTCTTACCAAGTTTTCATGGTCTTGCAGGTGAAGACCCGTATAAACATCTGAAGGAGTTCCATGTGGTATGTACCAGTATGAAGCTCCCTGGAGTAATTAAGGAACAAATAAAACTCAGGGCTTTTCCTTTTTCCTTAAAAGATTCAGCCAAAGATTGGTTGTATTATTTGCCCTCTGGTACTATCACTACCTGGAATGAGATGAAGAGAATGTTTTTGGAATGTTATTTTCCTGCTTCTAGAGCCGCTACTATTAGGAAAGAAATATGCGGTATTAGGCAATTGCATGGTGAAATGCTTTATGAATATTGGGAGAGGTTTAAGAAATTTTGTCCAAGCTGTCCACATCATCAAATTAGTGAGCAGCTACTAATCCAATATTTTTATGAAGGTCTTTTGCAGGGAGATAGGAGCATGATAGATGCAGCTAGTGGAGGAGCACTAGTAGATAAAACTCCTGAAGCAGCCCGAATCCTGATATCAAATATGGCTGCCAATTCACAACAATTTGGCATTAGGCATGACCCTCCTATTAGGCATGCCCATGAGGTAAGTACCACTTCTCTACAGAATTAAATATCTGAACTTACTTCTCTTGTGCGCCAATTGGTTACAGGTACACTACATCAAGTTAAAGTCTGTGGAATATGTTTTGCAACAGGGCACTCCACTGACATGTGTCCTACACTTCAAGAGGAATCCATAGAACAAGCCAATGTTGTAGGAGGTTTTCCTGACCAACCAAAGAGGTATGATGCTTATGCTAATACATACAATTCTGGATGGAAGGATCATCCCAATTTCAGATATGGGAATGCACAAAATAGGTCTGCAGGATAAAATTTTCAGCAAAATCAGCAAGCCTATTATCCTAGACAAAATGCATCTCAGGATCACCAGGTAAGTAATTCCTTGGAAGATGTTGTCAAATCTCTTGCACATAACTTTCAACAATTTCAGCAAGAGACAAGAGCTAACATTCAGAACTTGACAACTCAGATAGGCCAAATAGCAACCACAGTTAATCGGTTAGATGCTCAAGAATCAGGTAAGCTACCCTCTCAAACTGTGGTAAATCCTAGAGAAAATGTCAGCGCAATTATTTTAATGAATGGTAAGGAAATTGAAGGTCCACCATCCGTTTCTTCTCCTAAAAAGCAAGAGAAATTAAATAAGGAGAAAGAAGCATCTACAGGTAAGTCTCTATCTACTCCAAATTATGAAGTAATGCCTCCTTTTCCATAAGCTCTTAAAGAGAATAGGTTAAATGAGAAAACTTCTGAATTGTATGACATCTTTAGAAAATGTGAAGTTAATCTCCCCCTTCTAGATACCATTAAACAGGTGCCAAGATATGCAAAGTTCTTGAAAGAACTATATACTTAAAAAGAAGGGCAAAAATTAAAGGATTTTGAAAAGATTCATATGAGTCAGAATGTATCTGCTATGATACAGACAAAACTCCCTACTAAATGCAAGGATCCAGGTATGTTTACTATTCCATGCAAAATTGAGGGAAATCGCATTGAAAAGGCTATGTTATATTTAGGACCTTCCATCAACGTTATGCCATATTCTGTATATACATCTTTGAATTTGGGACCATTGAAATCTGTAAATTTGATAATTCAACTAGCAAACAGGTTCACTGCATATCCTAAGGAAATAATTGAGGATGTCTTGGTGCAGGTAGATGATTTGGTGTTCCCTGCAGATTTTTATGTGCTTGACATGGACAATGGGGATTTTACTTCTCCAATATTATTAGGGAGACCATTCTTGAAAACCTCCAAAACCAAGATAGATGTTCACAATGGTACACTCACTATGGAATTTGATGGTGAAGTAATAAAATTCAATATGTATGAAGCCATGAAACACCCAGGTGATGATACTCTTGTTTATTCCATTGATGTACTTTATTCGTTGGTATACGATGTGTTTGAATTAGATGAAAAGGATAAAGTGGAGGAAAGTGTGAACAAATTTATATCAGCAGATGATGGTGAGATAGACTTGATGAAGAAACAAAGGAGAAACTGGCTGCACTCAATGATTTTTCAGAAGGGCCACAAAAAGGTAAGGTTGCTTACAAGGAATTATCAAATTCTGATACTACTCTTGTACCTTTTGTTTTGCAGGACCGTGGATCAATTTTGTCACCTCTTCCTAATCACCTGAAATACTTGGAAGTAGGAGATGCATCACCTATTATAGTTACAAAAAGTTTAGGTGTTAAAAAAGAAGAGGAATTGATGCATATTCTTCAGAAAAAAAGAAATGCCATTATAAAAACAATTGCAAACCTTAAAGGCATAGACCCGACTGTAGAGTTGCATCAAGTTCTAGAAATCAAAGGGGTTAGACCCCTTAAAGGTAAGAAATCTCTCCCTTGGTTAGGACCACTTGTTATTATTAATGTGGCTTCTAGTTATGAAGTTGAATTTCAAGGATTGAATCAGTCCCAGAAATTTAAAGTGAACATCAAAGAGCCTCCATGAACAAAGATAGGGAGCTGGGTCGAGCCAACGACATTAAACAAAGGCGCTTATTGGGAGGCAACCCAACATAATCAAAAAAAAAAGTGGGAATCAAAAATATTCATGGTCTAGTAATGCAACATGCTCATTCCACTCCAAACAAATTCAGGGAAGTTCACTTAACTCATATGTTTTTCTATATCTTTCCCTAATTCTTATCTTTCTTTTACATTGAGGACAATGTAAAGTTTGAGTGTGGGGGTGGAAGTTTATTTGTCTGAATTATTGTGACCCTATTATGAGCATTAATTTTCTGATTTTCACTATTAATGCATTTTTATTGCGTTTAGCAAGTTGAGTGATTGTGTGAGTGTTTCAATTTATGTTTTGGGATGTTAGGTACAACCAACAGCCAATGATATGACTATACAAAAGAAAATTTTAGCTCTTGAAAAATGTAGAAAATTCATGGTTATATGCAATTGTATCCCTTTTGCAATTTATTACTTTTGACTTTAGAATCCTGAAATATTTTTGCACAATAAATTTGGGCATTCAATTTATCTTTTACTTAGACAAGGTTTATATAATTCAAACATATTTCATGATCTCCCAGGATTCTAGAACTTATTTGAATACTGCTTGAGGCGAAATCCTAGGTTGATATTATTATTTAGGAGATGATTTAGGCATTATTTGATAGATTGAGCCTTTCTAGCCTAACCTAAGCAATGAAATATCCTTAGTTCCTCTATCTTGAGCTTAATGAACTTTTCCCTCTAAAAACCACAAATGAGCCAAAAGCCAAATTTTGTATGAATATCCTTATTTTTCTTTATCCCATTCACTCACTCCATGATTATTTTGCTAAATACTTGTTTTGTAGAGCTTAAATTGACAAAAGGGTGGAAGGGTGGAGTAAGGAAAAGAAAAGAATTATGCAAAAAAAAAAAAGAATTATGAAAAAGGAAGAAAAGAAAAATACAAAAAGGATAAAAGCAAATTTTATGGGTGAAAGAAAAAAAAAGTTTTGAGGACCAAGGAAAAGGATGGATTAAACTCAATTGAAATAATAAAATGAGTGTGGGGGGAAAATCTCCCCAAATTTAGTAAAGCTAAAGAGATAAGATTTAATCATGTAGTGCAGGATGATTGAGCCTAAATTTGTATTCTTTATCTTACCTTATACTCTAGCCACATTACAAGCTAAATAAATTCCTATTGATCCTAGAGGTAGTTTTGGCCTACATTAGTGGAAAGTGGCATGAAGAATAAGCATATGGAAATCCTAAATTAATTAGAGATCTACAACCAAAATTTTGGGATATATAAACTCATATGAGTAAAAGGAAATTTATTGACCCAAAAACATACACACACTAGGGATTCAGAAGGATAAAATAATATATTTCATTTGTGTTAATCTTGTGCATGATTATGACCTTCCAAAATTTTTCTAGAGTATATTTTTATGTTATGAGGCAAACGTTTGGTAAGCCAAACACTCACTACATTATTGATTGTTGTTTTTTTGTCTTTAGGGATTATTTTGCTTGAGGACAAGCAAAAGGTTGAGTGTGGGGGTATTTGATGTGATCTTAATTAAGCATGATATTAATACCTTTAAACTTACTTTTTGTTTGATTTAAGTAAAATATAATTAGGAATTAACTTAGTTTTGTGTTTTGTGTTGTAGGAACAAAGAAAGAAGAAAAGAAGAGAAAAATAGAGAGAAAATCATGAAAAATGCTAATTTTTGACCTTTCATCACTAATGGAGGTATATCTTGCCCATTTGAGCTCTGATCGAGGTGATTCTAGATGCTATGGAAAGAAGAAACATAGAGTTACAATTTTTGTGTTCGGCACTTCGGCAAAATCTACAGTTTTCTGGGCGCCACGGCGCTCAAAAGTTAGCACTGTGGTAGCCCATCATGGCTATCTCAGAGCATCGCGGCGCCCCTCCCCAGGAACCATAGAGCACCGTGGCACTGACTGAGTATGCCGCGGCACCCTGTGACATATTCTCCGTAGCGCCGCGGCGCCCGCTACCGTACAGACTTACTGATTTTGCGATTTTAGGTCTTTTTCACTGAAATTGAAGCCCAATGGACTGGGATTTGACCTAAATACATTCCTACTTCGATTAGGAGGGGTGAATCTATAAAAAGAGAGAAAAGCAAGCAGAGAAGGCATTCAATCCTTCATCCAAGTTCTTCAATTCTTCTTTAGATTTTCTAATGACCCTGCGTGGCTAGTTCTTTTTAGTTGGTTGAGGTAGGTTGAAACCTCAAGGGATTTTCATATATTGTGAGATTTGGATTTGCTTTATTGTTTCAATTTGAATTGAGTATTGATTATTCATCTGTTTTTCTTCTTAATGATTATTCATATGATTGCTAGGAGGCCTACTAGTATATTGTATGTCTTAATCTACCGCTGAATTGTGTTTTGAACAAAGTCTTCAATTCTGCGATTCATGAGGCAAATAGGTTTGAGGATTTTGGATTATAAATCATTGAACCTATGATGAATGATTAACTAAATTAGATATAACCGATGTGTTTATATTTTTTTAGCTCTGTCAGTTTCTCTAGTTCTTCATGTGGTTAATAAGTTATGCTTTACCGATGTGCTAAAGGATTGCTTGTTAATTAGGGTTTAATTAGTACGATTGTCATTAATTTGCTAGGCTTAAGGAGGAACAAGGTTAGAAACCCAATGATAGATATTCAATTATAAATTGATTATGTTGTCAATGATCAATGAAATCCCTTGACGGTGGATATCAACCGAAATCAACGTTTTTATCATTAATCACTCTCTCTTAATTACTTTAGTTATTGTTCACTTAGTTTTATTTGCAATTATCAATCCCCCCTTTCTCAATCACATAAGGTAATTCCAGTCTCTGTGGGATCGAACCTTACTCCCACTACTACAGGTTAGTTTTGAGGTAAGGTATTAATTTGGGTGTACCTGTGACAGTGCGCACCAATTGGCCATGGATGTTGCTATATCATGATACATGTTGATCTTGCATGTGATGTATGTTTGAATATTTAGGTTGGTATGGAAAGTTCTGCATAAGTATGGTTATGGATGACCAAATTTTAAGATTTTTATGCTGCTATTTTGTATATTTAAATGTGGTGAAAAATTAATGTAATATAATTAGATGTAAATTAGGAAGAAAATGGAAGAGGACATAATAAAATGATAAACTAAAACCTTAGGTCTAATTAGAAAGCTGGATTTCGGAGTAACTAGGAAAGCTTCTATTTTTCAAATTCTGAGAAGAATTTGTTAGGAAATAAAAGACATGGTTAACATGAAAAATGTAGATATATATGTCACAGATTTTCAGCCACTAGAATCATTCAATTTGGAGTCCATATGAGGCAGATATGGTCAGATTAGTGAGTTGTGGTCAGAAAATGGTTAACCAAGGAAGAGTCTGTTAAGAATGCTTCTGTGTTTGAATTTCTGGGAAAATTCTGTATGGAATTAAAATAACTGGTTAATAAAAAATATATAGATATATGTCTCCCAAAAATTTAGCCACTGGAATAACTCAATTTGGAGTTCATATGAGGGAGATATGGATAGATTTGTAAGTAGAGGTCAGAACCTACCCGGGAAGAAATAACGTTTAACGTGAAGGAGTAATATCACCATAATTCCTTAATATTTCTCTAAAATGTTCAACATACTAGTTTTAAATACTTGTGTTAGCTTTAAATTGACATCAAGATCACCTAATTCAAAGTTAAAAGGAGGGATTTAGGCTTTGATTTGTGAGAGAAGGTTAGGCAGGATGATAACCTGCATAAGGGAATAATACAACATAGAGCACGGCCGTGTTCGGGGCTAGAAATGGAATTTTGAAGCTTGCATAGCTGTTTTATAGGAAATGGCCAAGTCGTGTTACAGGATACGTTTAGGCCGTGTTAAAAACTGGTAAAGCTTATTTTCAACATTTTTCTACTCTAAATGAACCTCATTAATTATAGGATAAAAATAGAAATCAAATTGAAGAAGAATGCCATATTAAATTTGTGAGAACATGTGATGGAAATGATATAAGTAGGAGGAAAGTGACTAAAGGTCAAGCATAAAGAAATTTAAGAGATAAAAATAATATTAAAAAAGAAAAAAGAATCTTATAAATAAAAATAATAAATGACTAGTGTATGCCATAGCCATTTCCATTGCATGAACTCTTTACCATCTTAAGTATGCAATTTTGACATGGAAATATTTTGTAAAGTGATATTTGAAACAATTATGTTCAAGGCATGATTACCAATGAATTTTGGTAATGATTATATTTTTATGGAAAATTATGGCATGTGAGTATAATAAACATACTTGTTATTGAAATCATATTTTTGGCTATTAAGGTGAAAAGAAAAGAAATAAGCACGGTCACGTGGCGGTCCATGTGGTGTAGCAGTAGGGGATCCTCTACCAACGACTATGATTATGTTAATGAGAAAAGAAAGTATGCCATGTCGGACAGAGCAAGAAAACCCCGTACTGTAGAGTAAAATGTACTCACTTTGACTGGGGTAGCTTGATTTGAAAATAAGTTGATAGCCATCGTATGATATTCTGAAAATAGTTATACATGCCATCCATGTCATTACTGTATGATTTTCATGCGCATAGATAAAATGCATTCATGTGACCTAAGGTAATTGCTATAGCTTATACAGATGAACATGACATGATGAGCTATATTGATGTTAATTATAATTTATTGTTGAACCTACTGGGATTTAATTCTCACTATATTTTCATATCATGTTCAAAAGACTAAATATGCAAATATTTTCTATGACAGACTTTTAGCATACGTTGTGTCAAGTTGGTTAAGATCCTGGTGAAGGTGAAACCACCCGTACCCGTATTCCCAAAACTAGTCAATAGGGATGAATAAGATGTGTACATATATGTGTTTGAATTTTTGTACAGATGTTCTTAATTAATTATGTGTATGTGAACCCAAATTTGTATAAGTATTATTGTTATACTATAAACCTTAATTATGCTTGGTTAATTTAATTGAATGTTATTATGAGTTAAATAGTTAGTAATAAAGAGGTAATGACTTCATGGGACTTTAAAAAAAAAGAGTTGTTACATAAAAAAAATGGATTTGTTACACTTTTGACTAACCACTCGTGGATGCTAATTTTATTTTTGATATGGTGTTGGGTGTCTTCCTACTTTTGACATGTTTCAGGTAACAACAGATGCCGATGATGTATGTATATGAACTCTCAATAGCATCAATGTTAACGGTAGACTTTAAATCTTAATTATGCTTAACTAAATTGATTAATCACTATGAGATAAACAATTAGAAGTAAAGAGGTAATGACTTCACTAGTTAGTGTATCAATATAAAAAAGTATTGGAGTCGTCACATGATTCAAGTGGTTATGGAAAGCTAAGTCAAAGAGCCACAATTTTCATGTTTTGCATCTTGGCAAGTTCTATAGAATACCCACCGCTAAAATATAATGGAGAATAAGAAATATTATATCTCAAATTGATTAGATGATCTTTATGATGTCTCCTTGGTTGTATATTTATAATCAATGAGGTCCTTTAGAATTCGAGGTTTAATTTGATTAGAATTTGACCTATAGGATTCGTAGCCTAACTCAAACTCTTTTTCCTTCGGATTTAAAATTTTTCCAACTTATCGCACTAGCTTCACGATATTGAGAGTCCACCATCACGACGCTAAGCTTTATGGATTCTCACTTAGCTCCTTGGAATGTTCTAGGAATGTTGGCGTTGCAATGACGAGAAGCCACCATTGTGGTGCTGGGTTCTCTATTTGGCTTTCATAATTCTTTCACATTTTTCCTAATTTTCTTTATTTATTCTCTCCATTTTTCACTTTCTTTTATCCTAGAAAGCAAAACAATTTTTTTAACATAAACATGACTTATTTTACTCAGAAACTTTCAAAATGATAAGTTAAAGACACTTAATTTATGAATAAAAGTTCACTTATAAAATAACTCCAGAATCGTCCTCGAGAAAAATAAACAACTAAAAATAAAAATAGATTCAAAGTTATGTATGAGTTTTAAGCTCATTAATCCTTGCCACAAATATTTTAATGAATTATAGCTCAAGAAAAGTTTAAAAAGATCACAATTATGTAGAAAGTTAACTTAAATGCAATTTATATTTAACCTTTTTGAATCCTAAATGTGTGTCCTCAGATCAATTAACCATTTACACTCGAATGAGTTTATGCAACCAAAAAATTTGAAGTGTAAAACTCTGGATAGTTGATGTTTTAGGAACTTTAAAGGCTTATTTTTCATTTTACTTTACACTAATGTAGGGTATATATACATTACAACTCTAGTACACTAATAAGTTTAATAGGTATTTTTTGGGGCCAATTTTTTGGGTTTTTTTGTTATTTTTTATGTTTTTAGCTTTTTCATGTAATTTTGGGTTTGAGGATATGTTATCCTTTAAGAAGTTGTACTTTCTTCTCTTTCTAATATATTTTATTTTATTAAAAAAAACTTGTAAATGCTAATATAGAATTCACAAGAGTAGCATCAAGTTCCCAATAAAATACATACACAAGGAAATATTTAAATTACCTGTGAACAAATGAGTTTAATACAACACATCATTTCCTTCGAGACCTATTTGATTCTAGAGTTAATAAGAAAATTTTAAAACTCTCTAATTTCTGGTGATTTCTAATAGGAGATAATAACACTGGCATTTCTAAGAATTCCAATGAGTTACCATTAAAGAGATAATACTATTTTTTTTCCTTTTATGGTCAAAGACTCTAGGATTTCACTTGATGTGGATAAACTTGGATTAATCTTAGATATTAAGTGATAACTGGAAGAGAAAATCTGACTTAGGCAAAATTTGAAGGTGTAGGTGTTAGTACATACTAGTGCAAATAATTAAATGTACAATATATTTAAGCAAATAATTTGATTATAAAGTAAACTAGAAGTTACAGAGCTAGTTTGTTATCTAATATTAAATTATGATCTAAATTTCATTTATTTTCTAACTTGTCACTTCACTCTATAAGCTTGTGTACATGCACACATTCACCCTTCACTTTATGAGCATTTTTTTTATTAAACAAGAATTTGTTTATGGAAAGTTGAAATTATGATGCAATCATAGCTAATTCAGGTATGGGTGCTTTGTTGATCATGTCTTTGTTAAATATTTTCAATGTAAATCAGAGTTCATTCAAGTATAGGTACTTTTGGTGATCAATTATTCACTTCCCAGTCGTAGGTTTCCTTTGCTAAATACTTCCATTTATTTGACTCAATACATTAGGTATTTTTATGTATTTGAAGTTCCATATTTGTTAGTTTTCCTACTTGATAACCATTTCCTTTCAAATCTCCCTAGCTTGTAGTTTGCCCTAATAAATAGTTCCCCTTTCCCCAAATTTTGGTACATTAAGTGTCAAAATCTTGACAATGACATAGTTGTATATTTTTCTGGAAATGGTTCATAGAATACTTAGTTTATATATATATATATATATGAAATCATGTGTAACATCCATAGATTTTTATTAAATAGTGAAGGAATGGAAAGAGAATTAAATAAAACATTGAAGGAAACCATAGCAAATAATAAAGTAACTAAATGCTTTTGGGAGTGACCATAAAACCATTAGAATCCTCCCAAGAAAATATTAAAGAAATTTAGAGAAATAGAGGAAGCCAAACAAAGTGTTAAATAATAGATAGTTAGGATGTAATGAAATGGTAAACTTATAAATAGGAGTTGGTTGGAGTATATATTGGATGGGGGAAAAGCTTCTTGGCCAAGACATTAATATTTTAATAATTTTTACATGGCTCTAAGAGGGAAGTCGACCAAAGGAGGGAGAGGAGAAGGAAGGACGGCCAAGAAGAGAAGGAAAGAAAAATAAGAAGAAGAAGAAGAAAGATAAGAGAGAGATGAAGGTTTAGGGAAGGAAGCAAGGTAATTTTTATGCTTCTAAGCTCTTTAATCTTCTCTCCTCTTCATTCTAAGCCTTTTAAATTGATTTTGATGATGAAAAATACAAAACTTTAGAAGAAGGGTTAGAGATTGACCAAGAAGAGGAGATTCAGGACATCTTTGGTAGTAGATAGGATAAAGTAGATATCTCGGTAGGTTTAACAATAATCTTTCATTGGAATTCCATGTCTTTTGGAAGATAAAAAATTATTTCAAATATCATACTTTGATTATACATGATGCATATTTATTGTTAGCCATGTAGATTAAAGGATTGGATGCATATGTAATACATGTATTGTTGTTAAATATACCTTGAAAAGGGTGAAAATTAATGCTTGGAATGGATGGTTATGGGAGTTATAATTTGTGTCGAATTTGAAAATGTGATTAACACAAAAGTTATAGTCCTATGTCTTAGCTTTCTAAGTCCTCCAGAATTACTTCAATCGGATTTAATATGAAAGATTTATGCGATAGTGAGTGAAGAGAGGTTAGATCTAGTGTATAAAGTCTTGACACTAATTTTGATACACTATTGGGCCAATTTTTTTTCCTAATTTGTCAAATTCATAAATAAAAGTTGTAGCCTATTGTTTTATCTTTCTATAGGCCCCAAAATCACCTCAATCGGAGTTGAAATGATGGAGTTTTGACCTGATTAGTGAAACAAGGTCAGGATGGTTGAAAACATAAAGCACAAGACAACCTCAAGCATGGCTGTGTCCGAGTACACGACAATGCTGTGTTCTACGCGGGTGAAGGATTTGTGCAGCCCCAAGCATGGCCATGTTTGGTACTGGTGTTTAACTTAGTTTCAACTACATTCTACTCTAAATGAAGCTTATTAACTTTATGGTAATTAGAGAAACCAAATTGAGGAAGAATGCTCTATAATCTTTGTGATACAATACTAGTTTTCACCATTTCTTGTAATGAAAAGCATGACATACATTATGTATTAATACATATTTGTTAAATGATGAGGATGATGATGTGATGTCTATGCTATTATATCCATGCATGATAATTAGATGTTATGATGTATACATTGTTACATGATGATAGGCATATTAATACATATTTGTTAAATGATGTGATAATAATGGCAATCATGATGTTCATAATGAAGTACTTAATGCATACATGATGTGTGTTGATACTAATGGTTGTGAGATGTGATGCATACATTATTACAGTGGTGTCAAACGTATTAATACATACTTGTTAAATATTGATGAAGATGAAGATATTATGAATATGGCTAAATAAGAGAAAGAAACGAAATAATAATAAAAATATAGGATGACCCTTCAATAGTAAGGTGACCAGACGATTCGTATGGCTTTAAGATGGTACCGAATAGTGGACGCCTTATTAACCTTAAGTAAGTTGAGAAGGAGTATGGCCACTTTGATAGGGTAACAGTGGTATGTGAGTAGTGGGCAGGAGAATGGCACACATTACCTTATTACTAAGACAAAGATGGGTAACAGTGATATGTGAGTAGCGGGTGGGAGAATGTCTCACATTAACTTGCTACTGAGATAGAGATGTATGACAGTGGCTTGGGAGTAAGGGGTGAGAGTACTAATCACATTGCTTTATTACTCAGACAGAGATGAATGTGGAATAATCAACCACTATGTATAATGTTTTTCCATACAGACAATGTGATTATTATATGTATGGGTACATCATGTTTTATCTTGTTATTTGTGTATATTATGAATCTATTGTAAATGATGGACAATCTCTATAGCTTATACAACTGAACATAACACTATGGTGATTATTTATTCTATGATGCATTAATGTTAAACCTATTGGGACATCTATTCTTAATATTTTGATTTGGTATTATTTCCAGATAAAGATAACTAAGATGCTGACAGTCTCCTATCTTCGATCTTAGAGTTTCAAGAGGATTGTAATGACTGGACTTTTTTTTTCATATAACATAGATAAACAAGTCAAAATATATGCATCTTATATATATATATATATATATATATATATATATATATACACACACATGTCCACCTTAAATAAGAGATTAGCTTGTATATACACATGTAACACTAGGTACTAAGCATTATACTCAAAAGACAAAGTATCATGTAGTTACACCAAAACAATAGGTTAGCCCATTAACTAAACATATATTAGTTTACTATACAACTGCTCCTACGGCTATCACCCCTGGGGTATAGCTAGTGGAGGAAGTGGCCCAGGTGCAAGTATTTCCACTATATTGATCACAAGCAAACTAGCAATGATAGTGAATTATCCCAGATAAAGGACCTCTACTATCTGTAGCTCCAAGAAAAGAGTCAGGATGACAAACGGCATGCTAGTGATTTATATATGAACATGACACCAAAAGAAATGTAATTTGATAATATATCCCAATAAGATCAACATCTAGAAAATAACCACATACTAGGAAAACTTATGTGTTATGTTCAACTGTATAAGCTATAGAAATTGTTTTCTCTTGCATATAAGAAGACAACAAGAATTTATAACATACTTACATAGTCAACATATAGGTTATGCATCAATACCAGATGTTCATAAATAATAGAATATGTTTTAACCATATGCATATACATTAATTTCCGTAGTGGCTCATCATCTATAATTTCACATATTATTTTCTAACCACAAAGTGGTGTGAGCCTTTTCCCCCTCTAGCTATTCACCAACCATTGGGTTCCTTGGTCGAAGTAGTCCTTCTCACATTGACCACTCTACGCTATAGAGCGTCCCCTAACTTGGTACCATAACAAAGCCGCAACCCCTCAGTCGCCTTACTTTCACAAGGTGCCGCATGTCACCGGGTCACCTTAGTTGGGTAAAAGTCATCTTGGATATTTGTCAGTCCCCTTAACATAGCAGGATGACACCTGTTGCCAGGCCACCCTACTTTAGAGAGGGTCTTCTTAACATTTCACATATCTCTTGTTCCTCAACAACAATATACATATCAATACCATCATATGCATGACTAACCATTTCTCTTATGCATGCATCATCAATACTAATATACATATCAATACGATCATGTGTATGACCATCCATTTCTACACATAGATTAGGATAAAACAATTATGTATTAGTGCTATCATATGATATGCATATGTTATTTACCCCTTTTTTTGTCATGCACTTATAATTAAATCATGAGAATTATAATACCTTCAAAGCAAACCATGTTATTTTACCTAAATTTATAGCTCATGAAACTCTTATTTAAGTCCTATAATCGTTGATTCAAAGTTAGAAATCAACATGGGTCAAAAACAGGTAAAAATGAGCTACAACAACATACAACACAGCCTGGCCATGTCACGAAGCAAGGCCGTGTCACGCCCCGTGCCCTACAACCGTGTTTCCCAGTCCCAACCAGAGTACGGCCGTGCTCTGGGCACAAAAAAACCTAACTTTCTTTTTCCCATTTCTAATCAGCCACAACCAAGAAAACAATAAAAAACATAGATCATAGGCATATTATTCAGGTTAAAAACAACATTTATCCACAAAAATCATGACTTATAAACTCCAAAGAAACCATCCACAAAAGTATCTAAACAACACTCTTTCACCCATGTTAATGGATGGCAATCACCAAACATCATAAACATTTTATCAATGCCCACAACTACCATGCATTTATGCCTCCATTAAAGCATATATACACATACACATTTCTATTTAGTTAAGAAATCAAAAGAGTAGGTGTTGATCATACTCTATTGCACCAATTAGCTCTTTCTCTCTCTAGCATTGGCTGGATTTCCTCACTCTTCTTCCAATGACCAAGTTATAGATTTTTCCCCACCATTAGATCTCAATGAAAGATTATGGATAAACACAAGGTTAGGAAAGATTTAAGGGTCCAAAACTTACCTTTTCCCCTTCTCTTTGAACTTCCTCTCTCTTCTTCTCTTTCTCTCGACTTCTTTTTCTTTATTTTTCTTCTTTCTTTCTTCTCCTCTTCACCGTGAAGTTGTTCTTCCTCCCTTGTTTGGCTAACTTTTCTTCCCTTGAGTCAATAAAAACATTAAAACATTAAATCTCTAAGAAGCTTACCTTCATCTAACCAAGGCCCCTACTTTCTCCAAACATTACATTTGTGCCATCGCATTACATTATAACCATATTATTAGCTAAGGGCTTGTTTGGGTGAGTTGAATTTTACCAAGTGTTTAACCTCTTCTTGAGGCATATGCCAATGAGCTTTTGTGCCACATCTTCCATGGTTTCTCACTCTACCTCTTGCTACCCGGTCTCAGCCTTGAAAGAGAAGAAATTACTATTTTGTCCTTTAGAATTTTTCTCCAAAAATGAGATTTCTATTCTTTAATATTTATAATTATATTTATAAAAGTGGTCTATTTAATTCATTTCAACCTTCCTAATTTATCATTTCAATAAAAGAATAGAAATTTCGGGGTGTTACATGGGTTAGTTCACCATTATACAAGACATCATTGTAGTGAATGTCGTGGATATCTCAATGCCAGCACCACCTCCTTTACCCTTTGTCTACTAGGGTTGATGTGTTGTATAAAGTCTAATGCTAGGTTAATGTAACTATGTGACTTAGTGTTACTCCAATATAAACATTAATTACTAACGCACCCTTATTAGTATGGTAATGAAATATATGCTGCTTTTATACGTGTGTATTATTTAATGCTTGGATTGTGATGATTGTTTCCATTTTAAACCAAGGAGATAAAAAAATTGTCTTTTACAATGTTGGTATCAAAGTAGGTCAATCCTAGGTGACCATGGGGTTGAATGGTTGTAACAACTCCATTTATATATATATATATATATATATATATATATATATATATATACATACATACATATATATATATATATATATATACATACATACATATATATATATATATACATATGTATATTGGTGCGCACTGTCGCAGGCACGCCCAAATTAAAACCTTACCTCAACACTAACCTGTAGTAGTGGGAGTAAGGGTCGATCCCACAGAGACTGGAATTACCTTATGTGATTCAGAAAGGGGGGATTGAGAGTCGCAATTAAAATTAAGTAAACAATAGCAAAAATAATTGAGAGAAAGTGATTAATGAGAAAAGCGTTGGTTTCGGTCGATATTCACCATCAAGGGATTGCATTGATCATTGACAAAATTATCAATCTTAAACCAAATATCTATCATTGGGATTCTATCCCAGTTCCTCCTTAAGCCTAGTAAATTAATGACAATCGCACTAATTATACTCTAATTAACAAGCAATCCTTTAGCACATCGGTAAAGCATAACTTATTAACCGCATGAAGAACAAGAAAAACTAATAGAGCTAAACGAATACAAGCACATCGGTTATATTCAATTTAGTTGATATTCATCATAGGGTTAACGATTTATAATCCAAAATCCTTAATCCTATTTGCTTCACGAATCAAGTAATAAAAGCTTTGTTCAAAACCTAATTCAGCAGCTACACATACAATATACTAGTAGGCCTCCTAGCAATCACATGCATAATATTAAGAAAATAAGAACAGATGAATAAACAATACCCGGTTAAGATTGAATGCAATGAAAACAAATCCGTATCTCACAATGACATCAAATCCCTTGAGGTTTCAATCTCCCTCAACCAACTAAAGAAAATTAGCCGCGCAGGGCCATAGAAAACTAAACAAGAAGTAAAGAAAAGAGTTGAGAACTTGAATGAATTCTTTGCTGAATGAATTGATACCTCTCTGCTTACTTTCCTCCCTCTTTATAGATTAAACCCTCCTAGTCGAAGTAGGAAAGTTTTTAGGTCAAATCTCCATCAATTAGGCTTCAAATCAGGCGAAAAAACTCTAAAATCGCGACTTCCGGAGCGGCGGCGCCGCGGCGCATAAGTTCAGCGCCGCGGCTCTGCGAAGCTTCATCCACGGGGTGCCGCGACGCTCCATTCTTCGTACACGGGCGCCGCGGCGCACCCATGCAGCGCCGCGGCGCTCGTGGTTCTGGGGCAAGGGCGCCGCGGCGCCAATAACCAGCGCTGCGGCGCTACGAGACATCCATGACGGGCCGCCGCGGCGCTGTATTGTGAGCGCCGCGGCGCCTAGAAAACGCCGGATTTTGCCAAAGTGCCGAACACGAAAGTTGTAGCTCTATGTTTCTTCTTTCCATAGCCGCTGGAATCAGCTCAATCGGAGCTCAAATGAGTGAGATATGCTTCCATTAGTGACGAAAGGTCAGAAATCAGCATTTTTCATGATTTTCTTCTATTTTTCTCTTCTTTTCTTCTTTATTATTCCTAAAAACATAAAACACACAATTTAATTAAAACCTATCTATTTATCATTTAAATAAAATAAAAAGAAACATAAAATATGCTAAATACATGCTTAATTTAAAGCATGTCATATATATATATATATATATATATATATATATATATATATATATATATATATATATATATATATATATATAAATACCATGAATTCATTACCTCTTTAATTCTAACTTCTTAACTCGTAATAACAGTCAATTAATTTAACCAAGCATAATTAAGGTTTAAAATCTACCATTAATACTGTTATAATTCTAAGTTCACATACACATGATTAATAAAAAATGTCTATACAAAACTTAAACACAAATATATCTACATCTTATTCAACCATGTTGACCAGTACTAGGAATACGGGTACGGGTGGTTTCACCTTCACCAAGATCTTAGCCAACTCGATCACAGACACCTTATTAGTTACTAGGATCTGTCCAAAATAGAGTAACTCGATCCAACGTATGCTAAATGCCAAAGTTATAGAAAAAATCTGCATATTTAGTTTTTTGAACATGATATGGAAATATAGTGAGAATTAAATCCCAGTAAGTTCAACAATAAATCATAATCATCATCAATATAGCTCATCATATCATGTTCATTTGTATAAGCTACAACAAATGTCTTAGGTCACATGAATGCATTTTATCTTTGCACATGAAAATCATGCAGTAATGATAGGTATGGCATGAATAAATATTTTTAGGATATCATATGATGGCTATAAACTTCTTCTTATATAAAGCTACCCCGGTCAGGGTAAGTATTTTTTACTCTTTGGTACGAGCTTTTCTCACTATGTTCAACGTGGCACACTTTCTTTTTATTTTCTCATTAACATAATCATTGCCGTGAGTAGGGCGTCCCTTATTGGTGCACCACACCGACTGCCATATGACTGTATGTTCAATAACATGTTCATCATACTCACATGCCATAATTTATCATCAAAGCATAATCATTACCAAAAATCATTGGTAAAATGCAATCAAGCAATGAATATTATCATTTTCAAATATCAATTTATAAAATATTTTCATGTCAAAATTACACACTTAAGATGGCAAGGAGTTCATGCAATAGCAATGGCTAGGGCATACACTAGTCATTTATTATTTTCATTTATAAGATTCTTCTTGTAACAACACCATTTTTTTACATATATATATATATATATATTTATATATATATTAAAATCCCATGAAGTCATTGCCTCTTTACTTTGAACTATTTAACTCATAATAACATTTAATTAAATTAACCAAGCATAATTAAGGTTTATGGTATACCATTAACACTGATACAATTCTGGGTTCACATACACATCATTAATTAAAATCGTTCGTACATAAATCAAACACATATATGTCTACATTTTATTCATACATATTGACCAGTTCTAGGAATATATGGGTGCAGGTGGTTGCACCTTCACTGGGATCTTAGCCAACTAGACTCAACGTACGCTAAAAGCCGGTCATAGAGAATATTTACATATTTTGTCTTTGGAACTTGATATGAAAATATAGCTCATCAATGTAGCTTATCTTGTTATGTTCATCTGTATAAGCTACAACAAATATCTTAGGTCACATGAATGCACTTTATCTATGCACTTAAATATCATATAACAATGACATGTATGGCATGAATAACTATTTTCAGAATATCATATGATGGCTATCAACTTATTTTCAAATCAAGCTACCCAAGTCAGGGTGAGTACTGATAAAAGGAAAAATTGAGTGTTTAATGGTTATATTTTATCCCCTAATTAATAGTAAACTTGTGATTATTTCCCTACTTTTGGTTATACTTTGCTTTGGATACTTCCTTGGTTTGTTTTATGTTTGTAGGTGAGCAAAAGAAGACAAGAAGCAAGGGAAAACACTTATGTGATGAGCCATATGGACTTGGAACATGCTGAGGAGGAAGCAAGGAGGAAACCCAGAAGAAATTAGCAAGAAACGAGCTTCACAGCCTCAAGCGTGGTCAGGCCGTGCTCTGTGCAAAGAACGTATTTTCTCCGAGATTTCTAGCACGAAGCACAGCTAGACTGTGTCATGAATCATAGCCGTGATTCGTGTCCATACCCTCCGTTTTTTTTAGGATTTTCAATAGCCAAAGTGATATATATTAAGGGGGAAACGTAGCCAAAGACATCTAGACTCATAGAGACCTACTTTTACTCAGTTTTAAGCTTATAAAAAACCATTAGATTAGGTTTAGAGTAGGATTAGTTATTAATTTATGTTCTTAAAGTAGAATTTACATCAACTGAAGTTTGTATTCCTATTTCATCTACTGCATCCAGGTTTTATCTTTCTACTTTACTTCCGTCTCTACTTCTACTCTTCTATCTTGGTTTATATTGAACTATTATGATTTACTTAATAAATATGTTTTTGGTTTTTATTTCTATTATGCTTGAGTAGATTTTTTCTAGAATTTCAGTAAACCCACTTATGGTGTGATGATACTGAATTATTGAATTGAATTGTTGGAACCCTAATTGTATTATCCTTGGTTAATTAGGATTAGCTATTATTCGCATGTTTAAGAGTTGATAGAATGCCTAATCACCAATCTATCACGTCTTAGGTTATTAACTGATGAACTGAAAGGTGAAAGTTAATACCAGAACTTAATAGTTAATTAGGGATATCTTAATCACGAAAGTAGTTTAAGATTTTCTAGGAATTAAATCAAATAGTGGGCACGAGAAAATCGATTAATTGCATTCCATGGTTGGCATAGAACTTAATGGACCTAGGTTGAACTAAGAACCACGAAAGTAGGCAATTAGATTAACCTAGGTACAATTCGCTTGAAAGAGGTTATTAGTTAATTAAGGCTAAACCATCCCTAATTACCTAGGTAATTGCAATTAGAGGAATATATTGATTGTTGAATATGATAAGTGTGGTAAACCCTAACCCTAGGCTTTTGTTAATTGAATTACTTATTTACTTATTTGTGACACACTCTCTCATCGAATTGCATTGATTTAGATAGCATATTTTGTAGAGTTCTAGTAATTGACCATTATTCTCTGTGGGATACGACCCGTACTTGCTGAATTAGCTTCAGCTGTACCGTGAACTTGTGGTTATTTATAAAATACACATAACAAGTTTTTGGTACTGTTGCTAGAGAACAATAGTTAATATTAGATATTTTTCAAAATAGTTAGACTAGATCTTTTTCTTTTAATTTTTTCTGCATAATTCTATCTTGCTGATTTTTGTTCTATTTTCTTCCTTTTACAGGTGTGTTGCTCTTTTATGCTAAGGGATTGTGAAGTCTTTGTTGAATTTGACCCGGAGATTGAACGCACTCTAAGAAGGAGAAAAAGAAAATAGCAGCAAGATCATCCTGCACCACCTACCATGGTGGACAGAGATAACTGATCCATTAAGCATTTAGTCGGTATATTAGAGGATGTTCCTCTAAAGGTAGGTAAATTTTTCATACCGGTTGATTTTGTTATTTTAGAGATGGAGGAAGATGACAAAATCCCCATCATTCTTAGAAGGCCTTTCCTAGCCACAGATGGTGCAAACATCAATGTAAAAGATGGAAAGCTTTCTTTGAATCTAAGGGATGAGAAAGTAGAATTTAATTTGAATGATGCCATCAAACCCCTATCTCTAAATGAATCTTGTTGTATGATTGGTTTGCCTAAACCAGATATGGATGATTATGTAATGAATATTTCTTCTATTGACCCACCTGATTTATGCTCTTTGGAAAACTCTGTTGCTTATGTTAAACAGGGGGTCAAAAAGTAAGAAATTGAGGAGGAAGTTAAAGATATGAAAGTAGAACCTAAGCCACCTCCTCTCAACCTCAACAAAGCAAAGGAGAAAGGGAATGAGCCAAGAAGATCTTTGAAGGCTATTAGGCAAAGCCTCAAGCACCATACCAAGAGGCAATGGACAGCAAATAGAGTTATTCAAACTCTCTTCAGGCCTCTTTGAGTGGAAAGTGTGCCAAAGAGTCAAGCTAATGATTTTAAACAAGCACTTTGTGGGAGGCAACCTATATTTTAATTTTTTTGAGTTCTTTTTCATATAGTTTTCTTGCTTTTGGTTGTGCTTTTGTCTTCAATTTTAGTTGATTTCTTAGGTTAGGAGTTTAAGACTGTTTCTGGGTGTTTTGTAGGTCACAATTTGCATTTCGAAGAGTGAAGGAAAGAATTTTGAAGAAATCTTAAAGAAGATAAAAAAACTGAGGCTAAATTCGAAGAAATAGGAATTCCAACACCAAACACAGGCTACCCGTGTCATACACCATGCCTGTGCTTCAAACACGGCCAAATTTTGGCAATTTTAGGGAGATCTGCAACAAACACGGGCTGGTCGTGTCATAGGAAACAGACGTGCCTTAGGCCCAGTGCAAACACACCTTACCTGTGTTGCTTAACACGGGCCAAATCCAGGGATTTTGGGTTTCCAATGCCAAGCACGGCCATGCCGTGTCTCCAACCACAGTCGTGCTTCGGGTTCTAGCAAGCACACCTCACCTGTGTTGCTAAACATAGGCCATTTTCTAGGGAAATTCAGAATCCAGCCCGAAGCACAGGGGAGGTGTGCTAAGAAGCAGGGTCGTGCTTTGGGCCCAGGTAAGTAGTTTTGCCCCGTTCTTCTTCTTTTCTTCTCCCATGTCTCAGTTTATTCTCATCGTGCCCTAATTCCTCTCTCTCTCGGTCTCCCCACACCTAGCCATTCCCATGCCAATCCCAAAAATTTCCTTCCCTGCACATTCTCAACCTATTCCTTCTACAACCCAAATCTTCTACCTAGCTTAGCTCCCCCACTCCATTGTGTTCCTCTGCTACCTGTGTTATGCATTTCCTTCTCTGAACTCTGTAATCTTATTCTTGTGTCCATAGCCAGCACACAACTCCCGACTTGGCCTATCCTTTTTCTCCCGTGCCAGTACCCATTATCTTCCCAAACCTAGAAAAAAACCTTCCTTTGTACCCATGCCCAACTCCCAATTTTTCCCGTGCCAACTCATTTCCCACCATCATGTTCAACCCATTCCCTCACCTGCCTAGAGACACAAGAACTCACCCCTATGCACAACTCCCAACCTCCATTCACTTGTATTCCTCTCATCTCCCAAGCACACAAACAACTGCTAGCATCACTTGTGGCTTCCCTCCAGGTAAGTTTTATTTATGAATTTGTGTTTCATTTTTTCTGGTTTAGATTCCCTAGTTATTGCTGGTTGTCCATGACTCTTGCTGGTTATTATTGACTACATTATTTCACTGGTTTAGACATACTCCCAATATAATGCTCAATATTCTGTTTGAATGCATTGCCTGAATTAAAACTCATATGCAGTTGTGGTTTGTCTGACTAGCAGTGATAAACTCTGGTGATAGAAATTGAATTTGTATGTATTACATTCTCTCATTAACTACACGTTGCATTAAGAGCCTTAATTTTTTTGCTTTACACTAGGCTTGTCTTTGCTGAATAAGAATTGAACTTGACAAGTTTGCTTGGTTTTTCTTGGCAATTCTCTAGTTGAATCTAAGTTTCAAATTGGCTCATTTACAAATTCTCTTAGCCTAAAATTTTTCTTAGTTTCATTATCATTTGAGCCTTTGATTATTTGGAGAATATTGATTACTTTGTTTTTCCTGGAAATAGCCTTAAATTTGCTGGGTTCTTGCTGAATTATTCCTCTTGGTTACTACTACTTGTTATTTGCATTTGGTTTGGCTTAACTTTTGTTAATGGCTATTTTTTTTCACTGGTTTGCCTGAAACATTATGTCTAAATTTGGACATGTGTGTTTGAACTTGAATAGGTTGGTCTGAGCTTGTATTCAATTTACTAAGCTTTGAGGTGGAATTGATTAGCTTAATACTCCAAGTTATCTGTGCATAATCCTCCAGAAATTGAATAGATTGGTTTGAATCGAATTTGAATAGAATTTTATTGTGCTTTGCATTTCTGGACTTGTTTTTCACTAATTATTGCTCTGATAGTTACTGATTATTGTTGGCACATTTGACTAAGTTTGCATTGCATTTGATAATTGACAGTCTCACATTCTCTTATTCTGGTCTTATTCGTATCTTAATTGCCTTTTGGGGCTACACATCCCACTCCACTTTTACATTTGATTGCATATCATAATATGGGTCCTAAAAGAGCCAGAACTACCCAATCTTCCTCTTGATCCCAACAACAAGGTAGAGGAAGGATTCAAAGACTGTCCTAACCTCTTCATCAAATAAATGAGTATGGTATCGTGTTTGTTGATGATAATCAACGGACACGATACAATACTCTAGTTAAACGGGGAATGCTGAGTACCTGGTATATGGATGAGGAGTGTTTGGACAGGTTAGGACTTTTAACTGACATCCATTACCTCATTGATTGGATTAGGTGGAATACATTCATAGGATTACGTTACTCGGCCTATGCTAAAACCACCTTACAGTTTTTTAGTTCAATTTATATGGTCTTATTTCGGGTTCCCAACATCGAGTAGGGCCACATTAACTTTATATTATTTAACCGTACATTTAATTTATCCTTGGCTCAATTTAATGCATTATTCAGATTACCTCCCAAGGGAGATAGATCAGTTTCCTCATGTTTTCTTGCTCAACATTTTTGGAACTCTATTTCTGTTGGGGGCAATATGATGCATCGAGTTCAAAAGCCTTTTTTATTTGTAATCTCACTTTTAGATATTTACAGCGCCTGATGGCTCATACCATTTTTGGTAGAGCTGAAAGTGATGGGATTACAAATAAAAGAGAGCTTTATTTTCTTTGAGCCATGATAAACAGTCATAAGGTAGATACTATCACCTTCATGGCCCAATAAATGGCTCGGTTGGGTAATGCCATGAATGGCAAGGTGAACATAGGGGGTTTAGTAACTGCAATAGCTAGAGGGTTAGGATTTGAGGCAAATCTTCAAGATTTGCAACCAATAGTTGGCAGCAGCAGGATAGATTTAGAATCCTATTTGCATATAAAATTAATTGTTAAAAGGAATGTCGACTATTGGCTGCATCTCCGTGACCATAATATCTTTCACCTCCCTAACCCTACTAAGACAACAATTACTAATGAAGATAATTGGATATACCCTCTAGAAGAGGGTAGAGAGGGAGATGATGATCCTAAGGACGATGACATCCCCCTTGAGCCTGTTTTGGCTTTACCAGCCCCACCCTCTACCCATTTCACTGACACTGTAGGTCCTTGCCATGTGCCGCAAGAGGGCCAACATTCCATCTCCTCACGGCTTCGCCGAATTGAGGAGGAACAAATAGCACAGAGGGCCACCCTGCATGCAATCTAAGATTCAATCAAAATTATGAAGGGAATGATGAACAAATGGTACAGCTGGAATTTGAGTCAGAATCCTCCACCTCCTCCTCCAGACAACCAGTGAGTAAGTAAGTTGCTTCTTTCTTTGTCTACACTTTGACATGCTATAAATTAAGCATGTCTTTTACATGTTTTAAGTTTCTTTTTATTTAATTTTAGTAGAAAATAGATATGAATTAATTGAGTTTTTTTTTGTTTTAGGAATAATAAAGAACAAAAGAAGAGGAAAATATAGAGAAAATCATAGAAAAATGCTTATTTCTGAACCTTTGTCACTAATTAAGGCATATCTCACTCATTTATACTCCGATTAAGGTAATTCCAGCGGCTATGGAAACAAGATACATAGAACTACAACTTTCATGTTTGGCACTTTGGAAAAATCCATAGGATTCTAGGAGTCGTGGCGCTCACAAGAAAGCATCGCGACGTCGCGGCGCTGAGCAGCCCAGCAATGGGAACCACGACGCTCGATCCCTAACTGAACAGAATGCCCCGACACTAGCACGGGTATCGCGGCGCCCCATCTTTGAACGTCCACAGTGCCACGGTGCTCGCTACAGCATCAGTATGCCGAATTTGTGAATTTTAGGACTTTTTGACTCCAATTGAAGCCCGATGGGCTGGGATTTAACCTAGATACACTCCTACTTCGATTAGGAGGAGTTAATCTATAAAAGGGGAGGAAAGCAAGCAGAGGACAATGTACAATTTAAGCATGGGGGAGTAGACTTTAGGCTTTTGGTTTCACTAGTTGAATTTTTAGTCTTGCATGTATATACTGTATATATTGCATATCTCTTATTTCATTGCAAAATCACATAGTTTGTTGTTCTAGAGATAGATTAATGTAATAAAGGGTAATTTTTCCTCATGAACATGTGATGCACAAAGGAATATGAAATAGGTAATTATTATTTTAGTCTCTTTCTTCTAGTATTGAACCTCTAATTTTTTGATAAATATCTCTCTTATTGTGTTGTGAATTATATGATATCATTGATTTTAACACTATGAGAGTGTGAAGGTAGGGAGAGGTGAAAAATGAGGGAATGTGAACCCCAAAAAGTTTTCACTCTAAGTACCTATTTAAGTTACCAAAAAGGCCTTAGTATGAGTACCTAGCTGCCTTTACCTTAGTGAGATGGAGTATAAAATGCACTCACTGTATATTTCTAAAAAAAATGAATGAAATAAAAAAAATAAGAAGTAAAAGAATTTGAGTGAGAAAATGAGTGAAAATAGAAATAAGGGTAAGGCAACATAGGGAGATCTAAAGGATGAGGTGACATACTTAAGTGTTTAAAAATCAATTTGATGTATACAACTAATGGTAATAATGAAAGTTTGTATATAATAAGAGAATTTAAGTTCAGTTTTAGAAGAATGGAGACTAATTGATAAATGTCTATTCATATATCTATTGTGTTCATATTAATTAAGTGAAGAATTATCTGTATTGCATTTTTTCTGTCATCTGGAATCTGAATGCATATTTCTCCTTCTTGCTTATATGTCATGTTATTTGCTTGAGGACAAGCAAAGGTTTAAGCATGGGGGAGTTGATAAAAGGAAAACTTGAGTGTTTAATGGTTATATTTTATCCCCTAATTAAGATAAAACTTGTGATTATTTTCCTACTTTTGGTTATGCTTTTCTTTGGATACTACTTTGGTTTGTTTTATGTTTATAGTTTAGCAAAAAAGGCCAAAAAGTAAGGAAAAACATTCATGTGAGGAGCCATATGGACTTTAACATGTTGAGGAGGAAGCAAGGGGGAAACCCAAAAGAAATTGGCAAGAAACAAGCTTGGCAGCCTCAAGCATGGCCAGGTCGTGCTCTATGTAAAGAATGTATTTTCTCCAAGATTTCCAGCACGAAGCATGACTAAGTCGTGTCATGAAGCACGGTCGTACTTTGTGTCCGCACACTCTATGTTTTTTAGGGTTTTCAGCAACCAAAATGATATATATTGAGGGGGAAATCAGCCAAAGACATCCAGACTCATAGAGACCTACTTTTACTTAGTTTTAAACTTAGGAAACACAATTAGATTAAGTTTAGAGTATGATTAGTTATGTGATCTTAATTAAGCATGATATTAATACCTTTAAACTTAATTTTTTTTATTTAAATAAAATATAATTAGGAATTCGTTTAGTTTTGTGTTTTGTGTTGTAGGAACAAAGGAAGAAGAAAAGAGAAGAAAAAGATAAGAAATTCATGAAAAAATGCTACATTGTAGTGATTCCAGACCTTGCATCACTGTTTTTAACATATCGCCCTCTTATAAACTCCAATCAAAGTGATACAAGTTCCTGTGAAAATATAACACAATTATCTACAACGTTTATGTTGAAAACTTGGTCAAATTTGGGAGATTTAATAGTGTTATAGAGCTCGTAAATCAGAATCACAGTGCAGTAGGATGAATTCTGACCTTTTGTCACTAACTTTGGCATATTTCCTTCAATTTAGATTCGATTAGGGTGATTCCAGCAGCTATGGAAAGAAGAGAAATAGAGATACAACTTTTGTGTTTAGAAATTTGACAAATTTTGGAATTTTTTGGGCGCCACGGCACTACGTCATCACAGATTCGAAAGGCTGCGGCGCTCCCTAGTGCACTGCGGCGTTTGTTGCCCAGAAGCACCGGGAGCTGCAGTGCCCAAGCCTCAGTGCCGGGGCACCCGAACGTCAGAACCAGAGCACCCCAATGCTAGATCAGGCACTGCGGCGCTCGTCGCCACACCAGATTGCTGAATTCGCCATTTTGAGGTCTTCTTTACTCCAATTGAAGCCCAATGGGCCAGGATTTAACTTAGAAACACTCCTACTTCAATTAAGAGGAGAGAATCTATAAAAATGGAGGAAAGCAAGCAGAAAATTCATTCAATCATTCATCTAAGTTCTTAGTTACATTCTTTAATTCTTCTTTTGATTTTCTGATGGCCTTCTGTGGCTAGTTCTTTTTAGTTGGTTGAGGTTAGATTGAAACCTCAAGGGATCTTCATGCATTGTAAGATGTGGATTTGATTTTATTATTTCAATTTGAATTAAGTATTGATTATTTATCTGTTCTTCTTCTCAATGATTATTCATATGATTGCTAGGAGGCCTACTAGTATATTATCTGTCTTAATCTACCGCTGAATTATGTTTTGAACAAAGTCTTCAATTCTATGATTGATGAGGAAAATAGGTTTGAGATTTTGGAATATAAATCATTGAACCTATGATGAATAATTAACTAAATTAGATATAGCCGATGTGTTTATATTTGTTTAACTTTGTCAGTTTCTCTAGTTCTTCATGCGGTTAATAAGCTATGCTTTACCGATGTGCTAAAGGATTGCTTGTTAATTAGGGTTTAATTGGTGCGATTGTCATTAATTTACTAGACTTAAGGAGGAACAGTGTTAGAAACCCAATGATAGATATTCAATTACTGATTGATTATATTGTCAATGATCAATACAATCCCTTGACAATGGATATTAACCGAAACTAACACATTTCTCATTAATTACTCTCTTGATTATTTTCATTATTGTTTACTTTACTTAATTTTCGATTATCAATCCCCATTTTTCTAATCACATAAGGTAATATGAGTCTCTGTGGGATCGACCCTTTCTCTCACTACTACAGGTTAGTTTTGAGGTAAGTTATCAATTTGGGTGTACCTGCGACAGTACGCACCAATTAGTGATTAATTTATGTTCTTAGAGTAGAATTTACAGCAATTCAAGTTTGTATTCCTATTTCATCTACTGAATCCAAGTTTTATCTTTCTACTTTACTTCCATCTCTACTTCTACTCTTTTATCTTGGTTTATATTGAACTATTATGATTTACTCAATAAATATGATTTTGGTTTTTGTTTCTATTATGCTTGAGTTGATTTGATCTAGGATTTCGGTAAACCCACTTATGGTGTGATATACTGAATTATTAAATTGAATTGTTAGTGTAACAACTCTATTTATGTAACAAATTTTTTTTTCCTATAATTGTAAAATTCCATGAAGTTATTACGTTTTTACTGCTTAACTCATAATACATTTATTTGATTTAACCAAGTGTAATTAAGGTTTAAAATCTACCATTCTTATTGATACAATACTGAGTTCACATACACATCATTAATTTACAAATATCTGTACAAAAGTTTAACATATACATGTACATATGAGGCCTAATCATCCACGTAGACTATTGGGGACACTGGGGTGGGTGTCGGCACCTCCATCGGAATTTCAGTCACGTCTACTACTAATACATCCGATATAATCGATATTTGCCCAAGGTAGGGCACTCGATCCAACGTACAACAATAATAAGAGTCATGGAAAATAGCTGCATATTTAATCTTCTAAACATGATATGGAAAAATAGTGATAATTAAATCCCAGTAGGTTCAACAATAAATCATAATCAATATAGTTCATCACGTCATATTCATCTGTATAAGCTACAGCAAATACCTTAGGTCACATGAATGCACTTTATCTATGCACATGAAAATCGTACAGGAATGACATGTATGGCAGAATTAACTATTTTCAGAATATCATATGATGACTATCAATTTATTCTCATATCAAGCTACCACAGTCAGGGTGAATATTTTCTACTCTCCGATACGGGCTTTCTCGCTCTGTCTGACAAGACACATTTTCTCTTTCTTTTCTCATTATCATCATCATAAGCGTTGGTAGGGCGTCCCCTACTAGTGCACCATACAGATTGCCATGTAACCGTGCTTATTTCATTTCTTTTCACATTAATAGCCAAAAATATGATTTCAAAACAAGTATGTTCATTATTCTCACATGCCATAATGTTTCATCAAAAATGTTTCCATGTCAAAATTACACACTTAAGATGGTAAAGAGTTCATACAATGGCAATGGCTACGGCATATACTAGTCATTTATAAGATTCTTCTTCCTTTTTAAATATTATTTTTATCTCTTCATTTTCTTTATGCATGGCCTCTAGTCACTTTTCTCCTACTTATATCATTTCTAACACATCTTCTTACAAATTTAATACAGCATTCTTCGTCAATTTGGTTTCTACTAATATCTAATAGTTAATTAGGTTCATTTAGAGTAGACAAAATGTTGAAAATAAGTTTTACCAACTTCCAAACCAGCCTCGACGTATTTTATAACACGACTTGACCATTTACTATAAAACAGCTATGCTTTAGGCTTCAAAATGCCATTTCCAACACAAAACATGGCCTGACCGTGTTTCTATGTTGAGTTATTCCCTTATGCAAGTTTTCATCCTGTCTGACCTTCTCTCACTAATTGAAGCATAACTCCCTCATTTTAACTTTGATTTAGGTGCTCTTGGTGTCAATTTAAAGATAAAAAAATTATATAAAACTATTATGTTGAATAGTATAGCTAAATATTAAGGAATCTTATTGATATTACTTCCTCAAGTTATAGGTTATTTCTTCTCAGGTAGATTCTGACCTCTACTTACTAATCTGTCCATATCTTCCTCATAAGAATTCTAAATTGTGTGATTCCAGTAGCTAAAATTCTGTGACACATATATCTATAATTTTATATTAACCAGTTATTTTAATTCTCTACAGAATGTTCCCAGAAATTCAAACACAGAAGTTTTTCTAATAGATTCTTCCGTAATTAACCACTTTCTGACCACTGCTTGTTAATTAGACCATATCTACCTCATATGGACTCCAAATTGTGTGATTTTAGTGGCTAAAAATCCATAAACCATTAATCTACATTTTTCATGTTAGCCATTTATTTTAATTCCTTATCGATGCTTCCCCAAGTTTTAAAAATAGAAGCGTAAAATTTTGCCACTCATAGCCATACCTATGCAGAACTATCTACACCAGCCTAAGTATTCAAACATACATCACATGCAAGACTAATATGTAACATGATATAAAAACATCCATGACCAATCATCAAAGTTTTAAGATCAAATTCCCATATAAATGTTACAAATTTCAAAACTTTTCAAAAAGAAATATTGTTAAAGCTACCTTGAGCACTTAGTCTTCTAGACTTCTTCTTCCTCTTTCTTCCTCTCCTTTCCTCACTCTACCTTGCTTATATTTTTCTTTTCCCTCACTTGGACGAAATTATAATGTTATAAGGGTGGGTTTTGCTTAAATAGACTATCAAATAATTCACCTTTCATTATCATGGGTCTACCTTATCACAATTAGGATGCACTTGGTTGATTTTTGGAAAACAAACTACTCATGTTCTTGTCTTCCTCTTCCTTAGTCAAGATATGCATAGGAAAAGGAGATTTGTATTTTGAAAATTATGATAATATGTTCTTAAGTCAAGGGATAAGGTGCCTTTGATTTAGGGATTCATTTCCTTTTTCTTTTGTCTTAATCAAGTATGATAGGTTTACCTTTTTAGGTGGCAAATTTCCAACCCTTGAATCTTCCTTGCTTAGTTGAAATTATTTATGTAGGATAAGGATGTTTTGTCATAATGCTATGTATTATTACCCACTTGCTAAAATTATGAGCGTAGGATATTGATGTTTCGTCCTAATGCCATGTATTATCATACCACTTGCTAAACTTAGAAATTTATAACTTTTAAATTAGGAAAAATTACCCAAATCTAATCTTCTTAAAATTTTAAAACCTTTACTTACTTCACAAAAATTTATCTTCCTTACCAAAGAATTTCACCTATCTTTAGTAAGTTATTTCTAATTTTTCCTATTAGGTTTTATCTCTTTACTTGTTCCCTTAATGTTAGAAACATTTTCTATGCATACACATAAGGTGAAAAATTTCTAAGGATTATATTTCCTTAGATATATAAAAATTGTCTAATAAATTTTATTTTCTTAATTAGATATTTATGTAGCTTTAAAGAAACAAAATTAGGGATGTTACATTAAATATTTATGAACCTTTATTAATAAACGAAATTAAGGATGTTATAGTTGGAACCCTAATTGTATTATCCATGGTTAATTAGGATTAGCTATTATGCGCATATTTAAGAGTTGATAGAATGCCTAATCACCAATCTATCACGTCTTAGGCTATTAACTAATGAACTGAAAGGTGAAATTTAATACCAGAACTTAATAGTTAATTAGGGATATCTTAATCACGAAAGTAGTTTAAGGTTCTCTAGGAATTGAATCAATTAGTGGGCACAAGAAAACTGATTAATTGCATTCTATGGTTGGCATAGAACTTAATGGACCTAGGTTGAACTAAGAACCACGAAAGTAGGCAATTGGATTAACCTAGGTACGATTGGTAACGCTTAAAAGAGGTTATTAGTTAATTAAGGTTAAACCATCTCCAATTACCTAGATTATTGCAATTAGAGGCATATATTGATTGTTGAATATGATAAGTGTGGTAAACCCTAACCCTAGGCTTTTGTTAATTGAATTACTTATTTACTTATTTGTGACACACTCTCTCATCGAATTCCATTGATTTAGATAGCATATTTTGTAGAGGTATAGTAATTGACCATTGTTCTTTGTAGGATAGGACCTGTACTTGCCGAATTAGCTACAGCTATGCCGTGCGCTTGTGGTTATTTATAAAACACACATGACAAGTACTTTCTACTCTCTGGTACTTTTCTCACTCTATCCAACATGGTAAAATTTTTCTTTCTTTTCTCATTAACATAATCATAGCCGTGAGTAGGGCATCCCATATTGGTGCACCACACGGACTGCCATGTGACCGTGGTCATCTCTTTTCTTTTCTTTTCTTTTTACATTAAGAGCCAAAAATATGATTTCAATAACAAGTACGTTCATTATACTCATATGCCATAATTTATCATCAAAGCATAATCACTACAAAAAATCATTGGTAAAATGCAATCATGTCATGATCATAACTATTTTCGAATATCATTTTATAAAATATTTCCATGTCAAAATTACACACTTAAGATGGTAAGGAGTTTATACAATGGCAATGGTTAGGGCATACACTGGTTATTTATTATTTCTATTTATAAGATTCTTCTTCTCTTTTAAATATTATTTTCATCTTTTCATTTTCTTTATGCTTGGCCTCTAATTACTTTTCCTCCTACTTATATCATTTTCAACACATGTTCTCACAATTTTTATAGGGCATTTTTCTCCAATTTGATTTTTATTATTACCATATAGTTAATGATGTTCATTTATGGTAGAAAATATTAAAAATAAGTTTTACAAGCTCCCAACACAGCCTGGCCATGTTCCAGGACACATCCATGTTTGAAAAATACTTCAAACGTACTTAAAAAATTCCTGAACACGACCTACCTTTTATATCCCGTAATTTTTAAATAACAATGTTTTGTTATAAACAAATATATTTTTATTTTAAATCATTATGTTTTGCTAAAAGTAAACATGCTTTTAATTAAAATGATTTTATTTTGCTTAAAATAATTATATTTGGCTTTAAATAAATTTTTATAAATTTCTTTCTTGTAATATGCATAGAGTTATTTTATATTATGATTTATTTTATTAAAAATTTTATTAAGAAAATCATGATTTAAGAGTTCAATTAAAGTTTTGAAAGAATTTAAATTTTTAGAAATTTTTGAGATACTTTAGGATGAAAAATAATATTATTATATATATAGTAAAAAAATTTAAATATTTAATTATTAAATAATAATAAGTAAAAAAAATAAAGAAAGAAAAAGGGGAAGAAGGAGATGCAAAATAAGAGAATATGCAAATATTTGTATATGAATAGTGTTCCTATCTTTATTTTTTCTCTCTAAATCTGGAGTACTTTTGAGCCTCTAATTTCAAAACCAAGGTTACCAATGGATTCAGGACGAAGAGTACTACGATATTTGATGAATAATTTTTCAAATCAGCTGTAAAATCGTGGTAGATTGGAAGTAGAAAATTTTAGAAAAAGGTAAACTCTGAAACTCTTATTTAGAATCCTCAAATTAAAAATCTGACGTCATAGATGGATTCAAGAGATAGTTAGGATATGAAATTTTTTAGGCATCTGACAATTTTTTTGTACGTCATGAACAGTAAATCTAGTTGGTATGAATAGTAATTTCTTGCGATAAATAGTAAATTCAGTTGTGAATAGTATTCATTAGTTGACCAGTGTTGACTAAGCTTCTAGAGGCCAAATTTTGCAATTATGGAGTCATTTTTTAGGTTTTTGTACCCTCCAAACTTGTTTTTAGGTTTATTTATTCAAATTTAAATTGGAAAAGTACATTTTAGGGTTGTACAACCTAGAGTCTTACCCTGTGAGTAGATAATTCTTTCTATGACTTACCCTATGCTCTTCTGGGTGAGTCTACGTTGCTTCGAAGGCTAACAATTTTTGAATTATACTGTGTTTGTATTATAGAGTGTGCTCTGAACGTCATAGGCAGGATCCCTATTTCTGTTGATACTTTGACATTTATAACTTTGTCTGTATAATGTGTATACATGAGAGAACCTATATGTATCTATTTCCATGACAAAGAATAGTGTTATGCATGTTATGGTAAATATCTGATTGCGAAAAAAAATGTTTGTTTCACGTGCGCGTAAATTGGGGGCATTACAAGTTGGTATCAGAGTATTAAGTTTCCCTGTGGCTATCAGATGAAAGGATTCAATAGTAGAACCTTTAATATGGATATGAACCAGACATATTTATACTTTAGGTGCTACTGAGGGATTCTATAGGGTTTTAATTTCTTTTCTTTTCCACGTTTGCTAAATTTTCTAGTATAAGATTGATCGAATATTGTGGCATTTTAAAAAGTATCTATGGGTCAATTTCTTTCTGAAAGTGAAAGAGATAGGTGTGCCAGAGAATTTAAAGAATTGAAACATATGCCAAATATGATCATTTCTTAATATAATATCCGTTTTATCTAAATGTCTAGATATGGTAGACTTTGATGTGATATTAGGACTGGATTGGTTGGCACCATGTCTTGCCATTTTAAAATGTCATCTTCAGCTAATTAAATCCAATATTCTTAGAGAATCCCCTTTCATGATACGAAGTGATTGTAGTGAAGTACCGAATAATTTAATCTATGCTTTAACAACTTATAAGTTATTACAAAAAGGTGCCAATGATATTTAGTAGTGGTGAAAGATGTTGATATAAAGTACACTAGTGTTGATTAAGTTCAAGTGGTTAGAAAATTTCCTGATGTGTTTCTTGAAGAATTATCAAGATTACCTCCGAAATTTAAAATAGAATTTGGTATTGATTTACTTCCTGAAATCCAACTAGTATCTATATACCAATATAGAATGATATTGACTGAACCTAAGGAACTAAAAAAAATAGTTACAAGACTTGTAAGACAAGGAATTTATACGTCCTAATACTCTTTTTGAGGTGATGTAGTCATATTTGTGAAAAAGAAGGATGGATCACTGTGGTTATGCATAGATTATAAATAATTGAATAAAGTGACAGTGAGTAATAAATACCCATTATCTTGTATAGATGATTTGTTTGGCCAACTATAGTGTGCTTGATAACTTCAATTTATTGTAGTTCCAATGTGCTTTCCGAGTGTGTTTACTATGCTGTTTTGATTTATTAAGCTCTCTTATTCTCGGATTTAAATGAATGTGTTGACTCCCTTGGATACAAGATCATCCACCCTGTTTTCTGTGACAATTTAGTATGCATATGCGGCAATCATGGCAGCAAACCGACTGATATTGAGTGAGCTAGGCCCTTTTTAATACGATGCATATTATGGGAAACTGATTCTATTTTATATAGTGCAGGTGCCAGTACTTTTCTAATGTCTGTGACCAATTTAGCTATAAGGCTAGGCTAGTTTCCAGCTAGGGTTGTAGAAGGTTTGTAATGAACTCATTCACATTTTTAGTTATCAATGGCTTGCTGTTGCATTGTTGTAACATTCAACTATGCGTATGTTTTAATTTCCCTTGATAACGGAAGTTTAATAGAGGAAGATTAAGGCCAATATTCACCTGGAAGGAAAGTGAAGGCTGGAAAAAGAGTTGTATATGTAGGGCCGACTGATATAGGGATATATGGTTACCCCATTAGCCCAATAGTTGGAGTTTCATGCACAATTCAGGGGTTAGGGTTGATGCAAGGATGTGTGTCCGAACCCTAGAATTGTAGGGAATGGAAGTCTGGAAAGACCTCATTCAAGAAATAACTAGGCACTAAGGAAATTGCTGCAGCAATTCCTAGAGCAAAATAAGTGCAGAAGTTCATGGCAACCCTGAAGCAACCCTAGTCCACCTAATATCACTTTCTTTTACACACTAGTATCCCTCATCGTAATTATAGTCGTATTCAGTTGTTCTACTTCTCAACATAAATCATGTGAACCAACCAATTTTTGCTACAACATTTCACACGTCAAAATATTCTATTGTAATTTTAGTTCACTCCTCGTGGGATGATACTCACTCATCACTTTATTAGTTGGTCACGACACGTGCACTTGCATTCTGACATTGCATACACTCTATGTATTAACCAACAAGTTTTTGGCACCGTTGCCGGGGAGTGTCAACTTGAAAATTATCTTTAGTTATTTGAATATGTGAAAGATTTTATCTATTAGCCACTCTGGTGTCCTTTTGGACAGGTAAACGCAGTGCATGAGCAAGGCTGATAGGGAGCTTCTGCCTCTAGATCCAAAGATAGAAAGAACGCTTCTAAGAAGAAGGAGATGACAGTTTGGACCTCAGCAGTAGGCAGAAATAGCCAACTAGAATGGTGCAGACAACATGGACGATAGAGATAGGGTCTTAAACGCTTATGTCCAACCAAACCTAAATGGGTTGAACTCGAGCATTGTGAAACCAGAAATCGAAGCTCTTCATTTTGAGCTCAAGCCAGTAATGTTCCAGATGCTGTAGACTACAGGCCAGTTCAGTGGAATACCTACAGAGGATCCTCACCTTCTCTTGAGAGTATTCATTGAAGTCATGGATGCTTTCAAAATGAATGGGGCAACAAAAGAAGTTCACAGGCTGAAACTGTTCCCTTACTCATTAAGAGATCGAGCTAAAGCGTGGTTAAACTCTCTGCCACCCGATTCTATTGCTAACTGGAGTGATTTGGCAGAGAAATTTTTGCTGAAATACTTCCCACCTACCAAGAAGGCTAGATTGAGGAATGATATCACGTCTTTCCAGCAACTAGAAGGAGAATCACCATATGAAACCTGGGAAAGATATAAAGAGCTGTTACGGAGATGCCCCCATCATGGAATCCCTTACTGCATTCAGATGGAGACCTTTTACAATGGCCTTAATGCTCAAACACACACCATAATGGATGCATTAGCTAATAGGGCACTCTTATCTAAAACATATAATAAAGCGCATGAGCCACTCGAAAGGATGGACAGCAACAACTATCAATGGCCGATGGACAGAGTCTCAATAGGAAAGAAAACAACAGGCATGCATGAAGTGAGTGAAGTTACTTCTATCACAGCCCAGCTAGCTTCACTAGTTAATGTCTTGAAAAACCAGTAAATGATCCGCCCTCAAGTAGCCAATGTAGCTCAGGAGAATGGAGCATCTTGTGTACTGTGCAATGGAGCCCATCTATTTGAAACTTGTCCCTCAAATCTAGAGTCAGTGTGCTATGTAAGAAATATGAATCGCAATAACAATCTCTACTCTAACACGTATAACCCAGGATGGAGACAACACCCCAATTTTTCTTGAAGTAACTACAGTACTGGACAGGGGAGCAACTCTACCCCACAAAGACCACAGGCCCCCTGGCTTCCAACAACAAAGACAGTAGCTTAGTGAACCCCCCACTTCACTGGAATCCTTGCTGAAGGAATATATGGCAAGAAATGATGCTTTGATCCAGAGTCAAGCGGCCTCATTACGGAATCTGGAAACCCAAGTGGGACAGCTCGCTAATGAATTGAAAAGCAGACCTCCCGGGACACTTCTAAGCAATACCGAAGTCCCTAGGAGAGAAGGGAAAAAGCACTGCAAGGCTATAGCCTTGAGAAGTGGGAAGGTGGTGGAAGCACCCAAAGCAAAAAGACAAGACCAGAAAGACCCCACTGTACCCCTAGAGAAGAAGAAAGACAAGTAGAAGGAAGAGGAGGAGGCAAGTAAGGAAGTAGACATCTCTGGAAAAACTGTTGCAGCTTTGCCACAGCCAAACTCTGCAACTTTGCCACAATAACATGCTTCAGCTTTGGCACAGTAAAACTCTGCAACTCTACCACAACAACATGCTTCAGCTATGCCACAGCAAAATACTACAACTTTGCCACAGCAAAACGTGCAGCAAACTAAGTTACCTCCACCATTTCCTCAGAGATTCCAAAAACAGCAGAATGACCAATAGTTTAAAAGATTCCTGGATGTCTTGAAACAGCTGCACATCAACATCCCCTTGGTGGAAGCACTAGAGCAGATGCCAAATTATGTAAAGTTCATGAAGGACATCCTAACCAAGAAGAGAAGATTCGGGGAGTTTGAGATTGTTGCTTTCACACGGGAATGCAGTGCTATGCTGTAGACCAAGCTGCCACCCAAAATCAAGGATCCAGGCAGTTTCACCATACCTTGTTCTATTGGGAACCAGTATTTTGGCAAGGCACTTTGTGACTTGGGAGCAAGCATCAACCTCATGCCAATGGCCATATTCAAGAAGTTGGGGATTGGAGAAGCAAGGCCTACCACACTATCACTGTAATTGGCTAACAAATCCATTACATCTCTAGAAGGAAAAATTGAGGATGTCCTCGTTAAGGTGGACAAATTCATCTTCCCAGTAGACTTTATAATACTGGACTATAAAGCTGATGCAGAGGTGCCAATTATTTTGAGCAGACCATTCCTAGCAACTGGCCGAACATTAATTGATGTTTAAAAAGGGGAACTAACCATAAGAGTCCAAGATGAGCAGGTTACATTCAATGTACTCTAGTCTATGAAGTTTCCCAGTGAAGTAGAGGAGTGTTCAGTTGTGTCTATGATAGATGCATTGGCATTATAGCAATTTCAAAAATGCTACAAGGGTCCATCACCAGTAGTATGAACGGATAACTCAGATTCAGAAGGGGAAAACGAGAAAGAATGGGCCTGGATTCATGT
This sequence comes from Gleditsia sinensis, assembly GCA_037074535.1. Lineage (NCBI taxonomy): Eukaryota > Viridiplantae > Streptophyta > Magnoliopsida > Fabales > Fabaceae > Gleditsia > Gleditsia sinensis. The sequence goes on along the minus strand of CM073464.1, from coordinate 27,713,547 downwards.
CAGGCATGGCATTAGGAAGCAGGGGCCATTGAAGGAGCTATTAGATGTGTCCTCACCAGAATCAAGGCTGTTGAAGGCATCAGTGGAGAAACCACCAACCTTGGAGCTAAAGCCATTACCAGCACACCTCAAGTATGCATATCTAGGAGAGACAACCACTTTTCCTATGATCATATCAGCACTCTTGACAGGAGAGAAAGAGGAGAAATTGGTCCTGACGTTGAAGAAATTCAAAAAGGCTATTGGTTAGACCCTTGCTGATATTAAGGAAATCAGCCCCTCATTCTGCATGCATAAGATCCTTTTGGAGAACAATGAAAAAGGGTCTATAGAACCCCAACGGAGGCTCAACCCAATAATGAAGGAGGTGGTAAAGAAGGAAATCATCAAGTGGCTAGATGCTGAAATTATTTATCCCATATCAGACAGCTCTTGGGTTAGCCCCATCCAATGTGTTCCTAAGAAAGGGGCAATGGCGGTGGTGGAAAACAAAAACAATGAGCTCACCCCCACCAAGGTTGTGACTGGCTGGAGGATTTGCATGGACTACCGGAGACTGAACAAAAGCACCAGGAAACATCGTTTCCCCCTGCCATTCATTGACCAAATGCTAGATAGACTTGCAGGAAGGAAATATTATTGTTTCCTAGACGGGTACTCATGTTACAACCAGATTGCTATAGCACCTGAAGATCAGCATAAGACCACATTCACATGTCCCTATGGCACTTTTTCATTTCGAAGAATGTCATTCAGGCTTTGTAATGCTCCAGCAACATTTTAGCGATGCATGATGGCAATTTTCACAGAAATGGCTAAGCAGTTTGTGGAAATTTTCATGGATGACTTCTCAGTTTTTGGGGACTCCTTCGACCTATGTTTGGGAAACCATGCTAAAGTCCTACAAAGATGTGAGGAAAAAAACTTGGTGCTGAATTGGGAAAAGTGTCAGTTTATGGTAAAAGAGGGGATTGCGCTGGGACATAAAGTCTCTCAAGAGGGACTAGCAGTTGACAAGGGCAAAGTGGAAATCATAGAAAAGCTGTCTCCTCCCACCTCTGTCAAGGGCATCCGAAGTTTCCTTGGCCATACAGGATTTTATAGGAGGTTCATCAAGGACTTCTCCAAGGTTGCTAAACCTCTATGCAGTTTGCTAGAGAAGGACAAAATTTTTTGTTTTGATGAAAGCTGTATGACAGCATTCTATGATCTCAAGACAAAATTGAGTACAGCTCCAGTTATCGTGGCACCGGACTGGACCTCTCCATTTAATTTAATGTGTGATGCTAGTGAAGCAGCACTGGGAGCTGTCCTTGGGCAGCGTAGGAATAAGCTTTTTCATTCTATATATTATGCAAGCAAAACGCTACAAGGGGCCCAGCTAAACTACACAGTGACAGAGAAGGAGTTGCTTGCAGTAGTTTTCGCCTTTGAAAAATTCAGATCATATCTGGTAAGAGCAAAAGTGATAGTGCACACAGACCATTCTGCCATCAAACACCTGGTTAAGAAAAAGGATTCCAAGCTTAGGCTCATTCGATGGGTGCTTTTGCTTCAGGAATTCAACCTGGAGATCAGGGATAGAAAGGGAACTGAAAATCAAGTGGCAGACTATCTCTCCAGACTGGAAGGGGACAGCTTAGGAGCAGATAAAATTAACGAAAGATTCCCAGATGAACAACTCTACCTCCTGTCCCAAGATGGTGTGCCATGGTATGCTAACTATGTAACTTACCTTGTGAGTGGCATGCTCCCACCAGATTTGACGTCACAGCAGAAGAAGAAATTTCTGCATGATGTGAACTCATACTACTGGGATGAACCGTACCTTTTCAAGTAGTGTGCTGATCAGATGATAAGAAGATGCATCCCCAGCGAAGAGATGGAGCAAATCTTACAACAATACCATACTTCCCCCTATGGAGGCCACTTTGGAGAAGTGAAGACTGCGAACAAGGTACTACAGGCCAGGTTCTACTGGCCTTCTCTATTCAAGGACTCCCACTCCTTTGTGACGAAATGCGACCGGTGCCAGAGGATATGAAACATATCTAGAAGACATGAAATGCCATTGAACAACATCCTAGAGGTGGAATTATTTGATGTGTGGGGAATAGATTTCATAGTCCCATTCCCTTCGAGTTTTAGGAACCAATACATCCTAGTAGCCGTTGACTATGTCTCGAAATGGGTGAAATCAAGGGCATCTCAAACGAATGAGGCCAGAGTGGTAACCAGATTTTTGAAGAAAAACATCTTTACAAGGTTTGGAACCCCCAGAGCCATCATCAGCGATGGAGGTACCCATTTCTGCAATAGGCAGTTCAGAGCACTATTAGCTAAATATAGAGTAAGGCACAAGGTGGAAACACCTTATCGTCCACAAACTAGTGGGAAGGCTGAAATCTCCAACAGAGAAATCAAGGGAATCCTGGAGAAAACGGTGGGCCTCACTAAGAAGGATTGGTCCTCAAGATTGAATGATGCATTATGGGCTTATAGAACAACCTATAAAACACCGCTGGGCATGTCACCATACAAGTTGGAGTTCGGTAAGGCTTGTCATCTACCAGTAGAGCTAGAGCATTGGGCATATTGGGTAGTGAAGGAGCTAAACCTGAATTTGGAAGCTGCTGGTGAGAAAAGGATGCTGCAACTAAATGAGCTAGATGAATTCCGTGGTCAGGCTTATGAGAATGCCAAACTATACAAGGAGAAACCAAAGCAATGGCATGACAAGAAGATACAACCGAGGAACTTCGAAGTAGGAAAAAGAGTATTGCTGTACAACTCCAGGCTGACCTTGTTTCCTGGGAAATTGAAATCTCGTTGGTCTGGTCCCTTCCTCATTAGCAAATTTTTTCCTTTTTGGAACTATTGAACTAGAAGAAGAAAAGGAAGGGAGGACATTCAAGGTTAAAGGACAAAGAGTCAAGCACTACCTAGGAAGTGATGTGGATAGACAGCACACCTCAATTCATCTGCAAGAGGGATGAACAGGGAAGAAGTCAAGCTGTTGACTCTAAAACAAGTACTTATGGGAGGCAACCCATGTTTAAATTCATTGTTGTTTAATTTGATAGTTTTTAGATAGCTTAAATCGTGAATCTAAAAGCATTTGTGTTTGTTTCACAGGTTGGGAAACACAGCAGTCTGTAGGCCAATTCTTGCTTTGCTGCAGCAAAACCATGTGAAAGTTATTCCTTGCTTTGGTATAGCAAGATTATGTGCAAGCCACCTCTGCTGTAGCAAAAATCATAGGCAAGCTAGTTTTTGTCGCATGAGTTGCTGCAACAAATTCATTTAGCCCTAAAGAAAAGAGTCTCCCTTTCAAAAGAAAATGAGAGCACGAAGAGGGACTAAGGGCTTGAGACAAAAGAGAGTTATCAAAAGCAAAAAGAGGGGCGGGAAAATTTGCTGAAACCCATAAGTCACAAACTCATGTCCCTAACTCCCTCATTTCACCCCTGCACATGACAACCTCTGCAACTCCCTCAACCCCTTCACATTATAAGAACCTCCTCGTACTCTCAACCCCTCCATTTACCGGAGCCCCCTTCACACCAGAAGACCTACATTTCTCAGCCCTCACAACCAACAATGCCGAGGATTAAGATTGTGGCAAGAAAGGCGAGCAAAGTGCAAAAATTCACCTCCGAGGAGAACAAGCAGATACACGATAAAGAAATCCTGCTGTGAAATTTCTGCGCAGAGAAGGGTTTCACCTTCACCACGATGGAGGATTTAGGACTACCCATGTATGTTGCAGCCGTGGTCAAGCAGAGGGGATGGGAAACTTTTGCTAGTCACCCGTGAACTGCCCTTATCCCTATGGTAAGGGAGTTCTACGCTAACTTTCTACGAGACAACAAGAAGTGAGTAAAAGTCAAGGAGACTCGGGTTCGGTTCAACCAAGCCTCCATTAATAAGGCCTATAATCTACCGGATGAGGAAGACCAGTATGAAAAATATCTAAAGGCTCTGAAGGACCATGACTGGGATGCAATTCTCACCCAGGTGTGCATCCCAGGTACCAATTGGGACAGATCTCCACAAGGTGCCACCACTATCAATCGAGTCTCCTTAGTACCTGCAGCGAAGGTGTGGTACCACTTTCTTAAAACTCGCCTTTTGCCTTCCACACACGGGCAAACGGTGAGCAAGGACAGGGTAGCAATGGTCGATGCTATCATCTTAGGTAGGCCTATTAATGTGGGTAGAGTCATCAGTGAACAAATCAGAGTATGTGTAAACCAAAGAAAGGGAAGCTCACTCTTCCCTTTCCTCATCACTCTACTGTGCCAAAATAGTCGAGTGCCAATCTCAATCGACGAGAAGGCACTCAAGGGGGTAGCCCTATTAATAGCATCACCATTGCCCGGATTGTCCAAGAGAAAGCTACTCCAGACCCACCAGTTACCCCACAAGCACCACCACCCTCAGCAGAACAGGCTGCATCCACTTCGGCCACTCGCCCAGCAGACAAGACTTTACAACTCTTACTTCAGCAGCAAAACATGATCTTGAAGAAGCAATCTCTACTCCTCAAGCTCCAGCATACCTTCTGGTAGTACCAACAGTAGAATGACATTGCCCTCTAGAGAACACTAGAGCAAAATTTTCGATAATTCTACCTTTTCCCAGATTTCCCCTTGGAAATACTACACTACACGATTGAGGAAGAGCAGAGGACCCCAGAACCTCATTCTAAAGAAGGCCAAGAGTCTCAAGACTCTTCCCACAGGCATAAGCAGCAGCGTTGCCCACCACAGACTCATGAGGCCATGGAGTCTTCAGGGGATGATGAGCCTCTTGCAAAGAGGGCAGCTACCATCAAGAAGGCGAAGGGCAAACTCCAGAGCTTGCAAAGATCAACACAATGAAGGAGTGGACTCTGAAGCTCCTCAAAGTCTTTTGGGGGTCAATACCACTAGGGTGCTGCAACATCCCTGCAAGCACCCTCAAGAAGTTCCCTTATCTCTTATTCCCTCTTTGCTGTTTTGGAATTTCTTTTACTCTGCTCATGTTTTCGATTTGTGCCTCTCATGGCTTTGGCAATAGAATCAGCAGTGGGGACACTGCTTAACATTAAGTTTGGGGGGTGTGATATAGATTGCCTGAGGGTTTATTGTGGCATTTGTTGGGAAATTGAATTAGTATTGTTTTAGTTATTGCTGTAGTGTTTGTTATGGCATATGTTGGACTTGTCTGATTTATGCTTCTATTTATTTATGCTTTGGCTTATTTGTGCTTCTGGTTGATTGTGTTGAATGAGACTGTACTATTACTTGTTGATGTCTGTCTTATTGTCTATTTTAGATATATATATAAAAAAGGGGGGAGAAAAGGAAATATAGAAAAAGATGAGTCTGTACACTTCATAACCTACTGTAGTTCTGGGACACTCCATGAGGAGTAGTAGGAATTTCACCAGAATAGGAGCTCTGCACACTTACCCAATCACACACAGAACCTTCTTCTAATGAACACAGGGCCATGGGTAGTTTGTCAAGAGAAATTTGGTGATTTTTTCAGAAATTAGACTTAAGTTTGTAGAGCTAATATTGAGAGTCTCCTACTGAATTATAAAAGAGGCATAAGCTTATTGTCAGAAAGGCTTAAGTTTAGGGGAAAGTGGAGGAAAAGAGAGAAATATTGACACTCCAATGCCTCTGTAGTTCCTTAGTAACCAGGGGTATGCATGAGCCCCATGTGTTTTCTTGCATAAAACAGGGACATACACTACAAGAAAAATGGGTTTCAGTGGCGACTAAAGTCGCCATTAAAATCTGAAAAGTCGCCACTGTAGACTTCTAGTGGCGACTTTCAGTCGTCGCCTATACATCCGACATAGAAGGGTTTTAGTAGCAACTAAACGAAGTTGCCATTGAATCTGAAGCATCAGTGGCGATTAATGTCACCACTAAAAGTAAAAAATTGCCACCAAAACTTAATTAATCACCACCAAATATATATTTTCAGTGGCGACTTAGCTAAGTCACTGCTAAAAACACCATATGGTGGCGACTAAAGTTGCCACTGAATCCCCTTTTCAGTGACGACTGTAGTAAGTCGCTGCTAAAAATAGCCTATAGCGGTGACTTTAGTCGCCACTGAATCCCCTTTTCAGTGGCGACTTAGCTAAGTCGCTGCTAAAAACACCATATGGTGGTGACTTTCTATTGTCGCCATTGAAAATTGTATTCAGTGGCGACTTTAGTCGCCACCATAAGGTGTTTTTAGTAGTGACTTAGCTAAGTCGCCACCGAAAAGTGCTCAACAAAGACATTTGGTGGCGACGTTAGTCGCCAGTAAATCCATAATTTGGTGGTGACATAACACATTCGCCACTAAAAAGCTAGGGGAAAAAAGCTATAGTGGCGATTTAAGTCGCCAGTCAACATTGTTTTCTTTAAAATAATAGCTTTCTTTTATCAGATATTAGATATCACCGCTGAAGTCATTATTTAATTTTTTTTGTTAACTTTTATTTGTACTATTTTAAATTTCGAAATACTAAATTAGAGTCATCTCAGTGCATATTTAATTCTAAATAGACACATTGAAAAAGTTAAAAAAATTGTATATAATCAAAGATATAATATAACATAAGTAAAATTTAATTTCAAGTCCATACATCTATCCTTGTGATATTTGCTGTGTCCGATACAAGCAAATTAATTTATTACAAAGGATATATTTTGACAAACATCTAGAATAGAACAATCAGCTCTATACCATGTAACTCCTGTTAAAATGTCAGTTTTGCACGTAAAGTATGTTCAGTTCCACCAGTAACCTACAAGAGGAATGACAAGCCATCAATTTAATCTATTAGTACAACTCATACAAACTTCAAATACACAAATAGAGAAGCCTTGGAGGACATCAAACATTATTCACAAACTTCAATTTGATTATTGAAAGAAAAACAACATATCAAAACTATCTTTTTTAAGCTCCACTATAGTGTCATATTTGCTTCCTTAAAATCAATTGTATTTCCAATTACTCCAGGCTCCAACTAAAAACTAACACTAAAAATTTCAATCAAGTAGGGGAATAAGTAATCAGGATCTCAAGATAAACTTCAGATTAACAATAAAGTTTATCCATTGCTTGTGCATGTGAGAATTGTACATCAGTGAACGTATACACTTCTACATGTGAAGCTAATTCATAAAATACACATATCACATATTAAGCCATCGAAAGACCTATCATGTTCAGTTATGTTATATCTCTTCTACGCTTGTTCACATTAAAAGCCAAGTATTGGATGTCATAGTTTGGATCTTTACACAGGCCAGAGCAATGAAAAATCCTTCCCCAACCCTTGCAAAATTATGTGCCCAACCAAACAACTTTATTATAATAGAGTATGAAATAATACATAAAGCACAAAATAGTGTTCCCATATTTAGGAATTTAAAATTTCTCATGACGCAGTTATTATGAAAATGTTAGTACTTCCCATGGCATCACAAATGATTTTTCATTTCACATAACTAAGAGCAGTAGACTAACAGGTCCTCAAGAATGATTATGATTGACCACATGTGGTCTTCACAGGGGGGCGGATACATATAATTTTAAGCTTTATGAGCATCTAAAAGTTTAAGAGACCAAAAAATTATAAAATTTAAATTACCAAGTCCATAACATAATAAGAAGAATCTGGAATAAGATTAATTTTACAATATAAACCAAGATATAAGTCATTGGCAATCATATCAATAATGGATTCAATATAGCTAATACATACCAGTGTCTTAGGCTGTCAAGAATGAGTTCCATTACCATAGGATGGTTACAGTTTAATGAATTTTCTGGGAATAAACAATTGATTCAAGTCAGAGGACCTCAGATATGGATCAGATAATGCTGCCTGTTATGTTTGCATATTATACCAACGATGCCTGTTATGTTTGCACATGTTGTGGTTTGACTTTATTGTTGGCTGACTACGACTCTGAAAATGATGAAATAAATCATAAATTAATTTGAACAAAGATATAAAGATAACATCTTAGAGGCTAAAACAAGGTTAAATTACCACATCTAGAGAAGTTCAGCAATTGTCTATCATTGTCCAACATGTAATAAACCTGTAGATGAATTTGTTTGATGTATCAGTGGAAATTGAAGACAGTTCAAATAGAGGAAGAGCAAATCCTTTTTAGTGCTTTATACAACTGAAACAATCGTAGACTAATAAGCTTTTCTTCACATATGTGTGACCAAAGACAAATATAGTGTTTACTATTATAAGTGGAGGACAACTTCTTGAGGGAGAAACTCACCTTGAAACTAGAATATATATCAATTATAAGATTAACTACTTTATCTTAGATACCATAGTTTGCAAATCTTAGAATTTCAAGTCAAATATCACCTTATTATCAATTCCACGAAATGAAGTAGTATATGGGTTTGCATCATCAGCCTCATTAGCAATTTTTGAAGTCTTAAAACAGAAACAGATCAAACATTATTGATGCATGTCAATTTTAGGATTTGTCTTGCTCAGTTTGCAATATAAAGTACTTCCAACATATTATCCAGTCTTGTATCACAATGAAGAACACCACAGTTCCGAAGATGCTTCGGTGTTTCAATAATGCTTTTAAAAAGAAGAAGAAAACTTATCAAATAAAAAGTACAACCGGGAGCATAAAATGATACCCTCCTAAATAGGGAAGATTGCCACAATAAATTTACATCATTACCTCGAGAAGATTGCCGATGACATGCCTAAGCTTCTTAATTTCTTCTGATAACCGTTTCAACACCTCTTTATGCCTCTCAAGTTCATTCATAAACTTCATTTTTTCATGAAAGTAAATATCCAACAAAAAAAGAAGTCAAACTACTGACGAGGAATCCACTACATAGCATTGCATGAAGTGCCCAATGATGCAACACTAAAGTAGCCTAAAAAGGAATAGCAGTATATATGATTCATTTAGACATAGTAAAAGTATCTCTCAGAAAAAAAAATACACATGAACACTCAACTCGTGGCAGAGAGAAGTTAATTCTACACATCAAATTAAAACAGGAAAATAAAATAAGTATGGTTTAACTCTCCCTCAAACCTCCCCCCCCCCCCAAAACACAGTTATAAAGTAGGAAAACCAAATCATTAAGAACTCTTAGCATTCTTTTCCAAAAGGAACATGAGATTATAGCAAATGTGCACACTTTACCACCACTACATATAAGCATGCCCACTATAATCATCACATAAACCCACAGCAGATGAAATACAAACAATAGTACATTAAAAAGCTATTCACTAAAGAATGATAACATCTTAAACAAACCTGAATATCTCTAACAAGATTCTTCATTTGATCATAATCCTCCACGTCAATATTTTTACACCTTTCAAGCAACTGAACAGAAAAGTGAGCATAAAGTCAAACATAGTAATAAACTTCATTTTTCAATGTTCCAAAAAGCAATACCTCAGAAACTTTGTGATGCAGATCGTCCTTTTTCATTTTAAGAGCTTCAATTTCATGCTTACAACCTTTCAGATCAATTTCTCTCTCCCTCATGATTTCGTTCATCATACATAGCTTCATTAGGCAACACTTTTAGCTGAAACAGAAGTGTATAATGTCATCGTGAAGCATGCCAGGTTTAAATAGAAAAATTATTATTAAGCAATAGACAACCAAGAAAAGTATATCCTAACAGTAAGATTCTTAACCTGAATCTGCAATGTTTTGAACTCTTCTTCAGAGAACAAAAATGATTTTGATTTTTCCCGCTCAGCTTCTAGTGATGCATGTGCAGAATCTACTGCCTTGAGAGCACTCTTAAGCTACAGAGAACCAATTATTATTTGCACAAAAATAATATACAATTAACTACAGAATTGATAAGCTAAGATGAAATTCAAAACTCACAAAAAAGAATTTAAAGACAGATAAAGAATAACTAATCATAGGCAAACAACACAACCATATCCACAGCAGGACCTCGGAATGAAATGGTCCTTGACAGAAATGACAAACCAATTGTTACAAACATTACACATGTTGCACAAAAACATGGAAAGCTCTCTATATGATTATATATTGTCTACACATGCACACAAGCAGACTTAGAAACTCCTTTTAAACTACTACAAGCAGAACTCCAAAAGGAAGCCATTAACAGAATCCTTTTCCATAAGAACAACTGGTCAGATACTATGATTAGCACTCATGTTTCCATATGGTTGGAAGCCGTCGCTTGCTAAGCCCATCCTAACATTTCTAGCATCAACTGAGAATTCAGGATGTTCCTCATCGAAGGATTTCCAAGCAATAGAATCAGCTTGATGCCTTAATACACCGTCATCAACACGTTCCTCCTTATGCCACCTCATATCTTTAGCAGTGTGTCTTGCCATGTACAATCTTTGCAAGCGAGACTTTATTGGAAAATATCGCAATACTTTGTGTGCTTCTTTCTTTCCTTTCTGCCCATTTAATTTCCATCTCAACAACTTACACTGAGGGCACGATTGTGCATTAGCAAATTCTTTTCTATATAGAATGCAATCGTTTTTACATGCATCTATCTTTTTGTAGTCTAAACCTAAATCTTGTATAACTCTCTTGGCTTCATAGTATGAACTTGGTACTTGGGCCCCTTCTGGCAATACTTATTTAAATAAATCTAACATGTCTACAGATTTTATCACTCCAGTGATTAAGACACTTTAGACTAAGTAGCCTAACGATAAATGACAACTTTGACACCTTCTCACAATTTGGATATAGATTTGTTTCGGCATCTTTGAGAAGTTGATAAAACTTCTTTGCTTGCAAATTTGGCTCTTCATTATTCTCTACACCAGTATTAATATCTTCTGTGTTAGCAAATCCATATGCATCATGTATCATTCCAGATATATCATCCTCTTCAACATTGCCTTCATAAGGGAGATATGAAGTCGTCTCTAAAGCTTCTCCATGAAGATCCCAAACCTTGTAAGACGACCAAAAACCATTATTCAATAGGTCAAATCGTACTTCGTGTCTCACTTTGAATACTGTGTTTCTACATTTTTTGTAGGGACACCTAAGTTTGCTACCTGCCCTTAAGTCACTGTATGCCCACTGAAGGAAATTATATGCTCCTTGTATATACTTTGGATCAGCTCTATTTCCAATATTCAGCCAACTTTTGTCCATAATGTTTCCTGCATAATTGATTGGAGTGAAAGTGAGCAACTGAAAAAAGAGAGTGAGCAATGTACTTGGACAAGATAAAGTGTATGTACATTGCTAGAATAGAATGGAATCGTATTGACAAAAGTAGTAGAATTAAGGACATATTGAGAAAAGTTCTAAAAATAGGATCGTGATGACCAAGGTTAATTAGAAAGAGCAATTCAAAAAGAATTTTTTAAGTTACCAATGGCTCCAAATAATTATTGAGAAAAGAACGTGTCTATGAAACAAAAGATAGGTTTTTTGAAATTTGTCAAGTAGAACTACTCTCCATGTAGTATTACTATATTCCTTTCCATGAAGGTTATAACTAGAAGAGAGGTTCAGTTGGTTGGCATCAGCTGTGCTTCATTAGTTTGGCTTTGATTTCTAACTTCTAATTAACATGTTCCCTCTAACTGTATTAAAGTTTGGTATGGGATTTGAAATACCTAGGTTAATGACTTTGTTTGCATATCAGACAATGCCTATGTTAGAGAACAGGTTCTGGACATGAGAAAACAATCTTAGAAAGTTTGAATGGTATTTAACCGTTCCCACACCATATGTCTTCCCTGTCTTGTATATCAAAGCTGCCTCTACTGCATCAAATAAGGAGGTATAAGTCCTGTCTTTTTCAAGTGCCAAAGTGTGACTAGTGCAGTTTAGAATTCTTAGATTAATTGCTAAATTTTCTGCCAATCTAAAAGGATGTTACAATAACAGCAATGATCACCCTTCACTATATATATTTTCAGTGGTATTCAGGGAGATCATTGATGTTATTGTAACATTCCAAAGTTTTTGTTTCCTCAAAAGAAAAATAATTAAAATAAAATAATAGGAAAGAATTAAAAATAATAAAAACTAGGAATAATAATAAAAGGAGAAACATTGAAAATTCCTCATAAAATACTCTAAAATATTAGGAAGAGAAGGAGAAAATTTGTTCGAAGAAATTCCTTAAGGTAAGATAAGGAAAAAATGGTTTAATATAATTGAAGATATATATTCTTAAGGGAAGAATAAGAGAATTTTATTTCTAATGAAGTGTTAAGGAGGGAAAAATGGAAATTTCATTATATACTAAAAGTAAATTTCTATATAAAAAATTAAGTTAGGAAAATAATCTTGATTAGTAATTTTTAAATTGATCAGTATCATTTTAAATGAGATTTTAATCTCAAAAGAGGTGTTTGGCCATCTAAACAAGGCCTTGGGAAAAAGGAGGGGCAATGTTGGAATAAAACAAGTTACTAAAGGTATTTTGGGCACTAAGGGCTAATTGTTGCCCAAGAAATGAGACATAATATTTTTTAATAGAAGAAGCATTTTAGCATAGACGAGAGATGGAGTTTCGGCTAAGAAAACTGAGAAAGGAAAAGACAAAAAGAAAAAAAAGATAAGGGGAGGAAGAAAACTGTGAGATTCAAAGAGAAAGGGAAAGAATGAGAGAAGAAAGGGAAGGATAAGCTAACTCTATCCTATCTTTCTATTTCTTCTTCTTCATTTGACACTTCCTAAACTCTCCCTATCTTCCATGGAAAGGTGCAGAAAGGTTGGCAAGAAAGGAGAGGAAGTGAAGCCACTCAAAGGAGGATCCATAGGAATTAGTTCAACAAACCAAGGGAGATACTAACCTTGGTAGGTTCAATTATAATCTTCAAATAATATCTGTATATTTCTCTGCTCCAAGATATTGTGCATTGGCAGGACCTATGGCCAAAATGGTCGGTCCACTGGTTGGTGTATGAGAACTAGGTTAATGTTATGAACATATTTTCTCTCTAATTTTGTTTTAAACTCTATATGAATAATATCAATTTACCAACAATATATAAAAAAGAAATTATCAGTTTCCATATCATTAATATCTATGACCTAAACCTTAATGAATGTTTAATTTAAATGAAACGAATTATTTAATTAAAATTGAAGGTAACTCAAAGCAACAACCAACACTTCAAAGCATTTCAAGCTTTGATGCAAACTAGACCCAGCTCACGAGCGCTTTATTATGGAACTAGATATGAAGCAAAAAGTTATTCATATTGTAGTTCATATCTCATAGATTTGATTGAACATAGAAGACTTGGAGATAAAAAAATATTTAGAAAGATAGAAATAACACAAACAAAAGTTGTTTCCAGCAAATGAGAGTTCCAGTGCTTTGTGTGGCGTGTGTGGGAAAGTGAGCAAAGAGAGTGAGTTCACTTTGTAGAGTTGAAATGTCAAAGCTTGAGTGACAATAAAAGTAGAAGATGAAGCTTCTTACTTTGTTTAAAGTAGATGTAAAAAGTAGAAGATGAAGCTTCTTACTTTTGTTGACTAACATAAAAGTTATTCCCTCCTCTCCCTTCCTTCTCAATTCTTCGGTATTCCACCTCACAAATTCAGAGGCCTTTTTCACGGGCTTGAGCAACAGGGAAAATTAATTTATGGGAGCTTCTTCATGGGGTTCTTCGCGGGGTTGAAATTCAGGGCCTTCTTCGAGGGGTTCTTCGCGGGGCTGAGCTACAGGGAAATGAAATGCAAGGTCCTTCTTCGTGGGGTTGGTTCAAATGTGTGGGTTGGGTTGAGCAACAGGGAAGTGCATCCGAGAGGGGTCTAGGTTGAGGTTGGGTTTTGCTCGCAGGAAGGGGTCTAGGTTGAGGTTAGGTTTTGCTCGCGGAAAAACAAAGTTCTGGGAGCTTCTTCGTGGGGTTCAGCTACAGGGAAATGAAATGCAGGGGCATTCTTCGCGGGGTTGGTTCAGGTGTGTGGGTTGGGTTGAGCAACAGGGAAGTGCATCTGAGAGGGGTCTAGGTTAAGGTTGGGTTTTGCTCGCACAAAAATAATGTTAATGAAGCTTCTTCGCGGGGTTGAGCTGCAAAATATCTGTGTATCCGAGAGAGGCTTTCAATTTTTCTGTTGTTTAGTGTATCTGAGAGAGCCTACGTGCAAGTGAGGGAGGGTCAAGTGAAGGTCAAGTGCAAGTGACTAAGATGGCAAGCCTTAATTTGTTTTAATTGTTTTTGCTTATATCCAAGCTTATATTAGAAAAAATAAGATGGCAACCCTTAATTTGTTTTAATTTGTTTTCATTTTTATTATTTTATTTATTATTATTATTATTATTATTATTATTATTATTATTATTATTATTATTATTATTATTATTATATATATATATATATATTAATTTTACTTCTAAAATTTCTTATTAGTTTATTTTATTTTTCTTTTAAATAATTTTATTTAGATATATATAATAGTTGTGATAATTATTTAAATTATATTTAATTTTTAGACTTATTGGTGTATTTTAAATTTTTTCCCTTTTTTTAAATTTTTATTTAATTTATTTAATAAGAATAACAAAAATTTACCATTTTTCAAAGATATATACATTTTTAACTTGATTTTAAAAATTTTATTTTATCAATTTTATATTTAACTAAAAATCAACTTATGTTAAATAAATCTAAATTTATTTTATCAATTAATATTTAACACATTATTTTTATATAATTAAAGTTTATTTTCACTATAACTTTCAGTGGCGACCCAAAAAAGTCGCCACTAAAAGCCCTTTTCAGTGGCGACTTTTTTGGGTCGCCACTAAAAGATCGCATGAAAACCTAATTTCTTGTAGTGATAGAGTATGAGTGGGATTTTACTTAAAGGTGATAAGGCTGAGTAACCGGGTGCCTGAACCTTACATGTTGGCACTCGCGTCAAAAGGCACTAATGACCTCTGCTAGAATAATATATAGTTAACAAAAAAAGAGAGAGAAGAAAAAAGAAAGGAAATCAGTGAGCAACCCCCCTATTTGTTACCCTGGCTGTGCCTATGAAGTATGCCAACTTATCCTAAGTAAGGAGGCTCGATATATTAGCATGAAAATCTTAGGAACTCTGGCTGATCTTGACCCAAGTGGCTCTTGGAGAAACTATCCATATCACACACACAACTTCAAAGAAGGTTTTGGTTGTGATTGGGAAGAAGGCTTGTGGTGTTCCTTATATGGAAACAATCCTGAGAGTTAAGATCTAGCAGCAGGACCATATAGAATTATATAGGGGAGAAGGGCTGGAATTAATTAGAAGAGGTGTGGTGAACAGAGCAAATTACTTAGGGACAAGCAACCCTTTAAGTTTGGGAGGATTTGATAACTTCAATTTATTGCAGTTCCAATGTGCTTTTCGAGTGTGTTTACTGTGCTATTTTGATTTATTAAGCAATCTTATTCTTGGATTTAAATGAATGTGTTGACTCCATTGGATACAAGATCATCCACCTTGTTTGCTGTGACAATTTAGTAAGCATATGCGGCAATCATGGCAGCAAACCAAGTGATATTGAGTGAGCTGGGCCCTTTTTAATACGATGCATATTATGGGGAACTGATTTTGTTTGATATGGTGCAGGTGGCAGGGGAGAAGAGTTGCACAGCAAGTGCAACCACCACCTAGCAGGAGAAAGTAGCAACCAGCTGACACTGTAGGCTGATGGGTGGTACAGAAACAGCCTCCACTATTGAAAGTGAAAACAAAAAAGCTACAAGCAGGGATGCTGGCCACAGAGCAGGGATAATGTCAAGAAGAATGTCAGCATAACCAGGCCACTTTAATGGGACCACAAGGCTTGACTATAAAGGGCAGAAAGTAGAGCGCAGCAAGGAGGAGGCGACGAAAAAAGAAGAAGAGAAGTACACAGAGGGAGAACCTAGAAATCCCTGATGGGAGAGGGTTGTAAAAAAAAATCCCAGCCTAGGGTTCACTGTCATTGCAGGGTGAAGCATTGGAGCAAGAAAGAGTCTGCTTTTCCAGAAATTCTTCGATCCCTGTTGTGATTTTTATTATTTAGCAGGGAACTGCATCTGATTGTTTTATTTTAGTTGTATTACTCGGGATGCATACCAGTACTTTTCTGATGTCTGTGACTAGTTTAGCTATGAGGCTGGGCTAGTTTCCAGCTAGGGTTGTAGAAGGGTTGTAATGAACTCATGCACATTTTTAGTTATCAATGGCTTGCTGCAGCATTGCTGTAACATTC
Source organism: Gleditsia sinensis (assembly GCA_037074535.1). NCBI lineage: Eukaryota > Viridiplantae > Streptophyta > Magnoliopsida > Fabales > Fabaceae > Gleditsia > Gleditsia sinensis. Next base: position 27,697,299 of record CM073464.1, on the reverse strand, counting down.
AACTGTGCGTATGTTTTAATTTCACTTTATAACAGAAGTTTAATAGAGGAAGATTAAGGCCAATATTCACCTGGAAGGGTAGTGAAGGCTAGAAAAAGAGTTGTATGTGTGGGGCTGACCGATATAGGGATATATGGTTACCCCATTAGCCCAATAGTTGGAGCTTCATGCACAATTTTGGGGTTAGGGTTGATGTAGGGATATATGTCTGAACCCCAGAATTGCAGGGAATGGAAGTCTGGAAAGACCCCATTCAAGAAATAACTAGGCACTGAGGAAATTGCTGCAGAAGTTCATGGCAACCCTGAAGCAACCCTAGTCCACCTAATATCACTTTCTTTTACACCCTAGTATCCCTTATCGTAATTATAGTCGTATTCAGTTATTCTACCCCTCAACATAAATCTTGTGAACCAACCAATTTTTGCTACAGAATTTCACACGTCAAAATACTCTACTGTAATTTTAGTTCACTCATCGTGGGACAATACTCACTCATCACTTTATTACTTGGTCTCGACACGTGCACTTGCGTTCTGACATTGCATACACTCTGTGCATTAACCAACAATGCTTAATATTAAAAAAAATTGATTTGAGATCTGGATATCATCAATTAAGGATAAGGGAAGAGGATATTGTAAAAATAGCTTTCAGGACTCGGTATGAGCACTATGAGTTCTTAGTGATGTCATTTGGTTTGACAAATGCCCCAGCTGCAGTCATGGACTTGATAAATAAAGTACTTAAGCCATTCTTAGATCAACTTGTTATTGTATTTATTGATGATATACTAGTATATTCCAAGTTCAAAGGATCATAAGCAACATATGCAGATAGTTTTACAAACTCAATATGCTAAGCATTCAAAATGTGAATTTTGACTTACTTGTGTTTCTTTCTTAGGGCATATGGTTAATGAGGATAATATTCAAGTAGACCTTAAGAGAGTAAAAGTGGCATAGCAATGGCTACGTTTTACTACATTTAAAGATGAAGATCCAAATCCAATTAGTGCTTTCTACGGTTGTCTACCGTCCAATCTATTTTAGCCATAGTTGGATTAGGTACATGAATAAATGCCTATAAAGCATTAATCAACTCCTCAGCATTTAAAGCTGAGATGAGAATTCGTCGTACTGAGTGTAAGATAAACCTTTGTTCCATAGCTTGATCAAAAAAAGACAAAAAATCAACCAAGAAATGGTTAACATTTAACAAACCTATCGGTTTGTAATGCATATTCAGTTGTGCCCAAGAGACTATTTGGAAAATCACTTCTAATGTACCAAAACCCCTAAGTAAGGCAATGAAGGCATCAGCATTCATTCTAGCCATATGTTCATGCATGGAAGCTACTCTAAATTCTTCCCCAATTGTCTTAACTACGATGTTAGATGTAGCTAGAGCTGTGGGCATAATACCTAGTGTAACAGCTCCATTTATGTAACAACTCAAAAGTTTTTTTTTAAATTCCATGAAGTTATTACCTTGTTACAACTTAACTCAAAATAACATTTATTTAATTTATACAATACTGATTTTACATACACATCATTAATTGAAAAACATCTGTACAAAAGTCTAACATATACATATTAATCCTAATCATCCACGTAGACTACTTCTGGAGACATTGGTGCGGGTGGCGGCACTTCCACCAGAATTTCAGTCACGTCTATGACAGATATATCTGATATAATCGATAGTTGCCCAAGGTAGGGCAGTTCGATCCAACGTACAACAATAATAAGTGTCATGGAGAATAGCTACATAGTTAATCTTTTGAACATGATATGCCACACTTTCTCTTTCTTTTCTCATTAACATAATCATAACCGTTGGTAGAGCATCCCCTACTAGTGCACCACATAGATTGCCATGTGACCGTGCTTATTTCTTTTTTTTTCACAATAATGGCCAAAAATATGATTTCCATAACAAGTATGTTCATTAAATTCACATCAAAATATAATTATTACCAAAAATCATTGGTAATCATGCCATGAACATAACCGTTTCAAATATTACTTTATAAAATATTTCCATATCAAAATTACACACTTAAGATGGTAAGAAGTTCATGCAATGGCAATGACTATGGCATATACTAGTTATTTATTATTTTCATTTATAAGATTCTTTTTCTGTTTTTAAATATTATTTTTATCTCTTTATTTTCTTGATGCAGGTTTTCATCCTATCTAACCTTCTCTTACTAATCAAAGCATAACTCCCTCATTTTAACTCTGATTTACGTTATCTTGGTGTCAATTTAAAGATAAAACAATTATCGAAAACTATTATGCTGAACAATTTTGCCAAATATTAAAGATTCTTGGTGATATTACTCCCTCAAGTGACAAGTTTTTCCTTCTCAGGTAGATTCTGACCTCTACTTACTAATCTGTCCATATCTCTCTCATAAGAATTTCAAATTGAGTGATTCCAGTGGCTACAATTCCATGACACATATATCTATAATTTTGTATCTTAAACAGTTATTTTAATTCCTATAGAATATTCTTAGAAATTCAAACACAAAAGCTTTCCTAACAAATTCTTCCATGATTAATCATTTTCTGACCACTGCTTACTAATCGGACCATATCTACCTCATATGGAATCCAAATTGAGGGATTCTAGTGTCTAAAAATCAGTGAGACATAGATCTACATTTTTGAATGTTAACCATTTATTTTAATTCCTTACTGATTCTTCCCAGAAATTTAAAAATATAAGCATAAAATTTTTCCATCCATAGTTATAACTATGTAGAACTATCTACACCAGCCTAAGTATTCGAACATACATCACATGCATGATTAATATGTAACAGAAACATCCATGACCAATCGTCAAAGTTCTAAGATCAAAATCCTATATAAATGTTACAAATTTCAAAACTTTTCAAAAATAAATATTGTTTAACCTACCTAAGGATCTCCCTAACTGACTTAGTGAATTCATTTTCTTGTTTCCTCTTGAAGGAGTAGCAAGATTCCTCCCTTCCCTTAGCTCTTCTAGCAGCTTAAATAAGAGAACAAGGGTGAGTTTTTTGAACCCCAAGGATGAAGAAAAAAGATGGATTCAAGTGGAGATTAAGCTAATTTACCTTGAGTACTTATTCCTCAAGATTTCTCCTTCCTCTTTCTTCCTCTCTTCCTCTCCTTTCCTCACTCTACCTTGCTTATGTTTTTCCTCTCCCTTACTTGGACGAAATTCTAATGTTATAAGTGTGGATTTTACTTAAATATACTATCAAATAATTCACCTTTCATGATCATGGGTCTACCTTATCACAATTAGGATACACTTGGTTGACTTTTTGGAAAACAAACAACTCATGTTCTTTTCTTCCTCTTCCTTAGTCAAGATATGCATAGGAAAAGGAGATTTGTATTTTGAAAATTATGATAATATTTTCTTAAGACAAGGGACAAGGTCCCTTTGATTTAGGGATTCATTTCCTTTTTCTTTTGTCTTAATCAAGTATAATAGGTTTGCCTATTTAGGTGGCAAATTTCCAACTCTTGAATCTTCCTTGCTTAGCTGAAATTATTTGTGTAGGATAAGGATGTTTTGTCATAATGCTATGTATTATTACCCACTTGCTAAAATTATAGATGTTTTGTCCTAATTCCTTGCATCGTCATACCACTTGCTAAAATTATGAATGTAGGATATAGATATTATGACACCACTTGCTATATTTTTGTCTTAATGCCATGTAACCTAATCTTTATTATTATTACACTATTATTTTATCACAAGATTTATTTTATTTTATTTTTCCTCTTGGATTGGGCTCATTCCTACCCATTTCCTTTGCTTTGGATAAAATTCTACCTTTCTTGGAGGGCTTGCTCACATTTACATAATTTTTGGGCTACTGGTCTAACTTCTATATCCTAGTCCAAGTCTATGTTTTATTTCTTGCTTAGGTTATCCAATGGGCTTGCTAGAAACTTATGTGAAGTCGAAAAAATCTATATGAAGTGTCCATAGGTGAAAGCCCAATTTATGGGTGGAGATGTTAAACTTAAAAATTTTTAACTCTTGAATTAGGAAAATTACCCGAATCTAATCTTCTTAAAATTTTAAACCTTTACTTCACAAAATTTTATCTTCCTTACCAAAGAATTTTGCCTATCTTTAGTATGTTATTTCTAATTTTTCCTATTAAGTTTTCCCTCTCTACTTGTTCCCTTAATGTTAGAAATATTTTTTATGCATACATATAAGGTGAAGAATTTCTAAGGATTATATTTCCTTAGATATCTAAAAATTGTCTAAAAAATTTTATTTCCTTAATTAAATATTTATGTATCTTTAAAGAAACAAAATTAGGGATGTTACATTAAATATTTATGTACATTTATTAATAAAAGAAATGAAATTAAGGATGTTACAACTAGAACTTGAAATCCTCCTGTATGTTCAGGACTAGAACCACAAAAGACAAATATTTCGAAACTGATAGAATATTGTTCCCTCCATAACTGCATTCACCCTAACTTTGAGTATGAAGGTAAAGATACTAATGCGTGCATTTATAGAACTCAGAAAATGACATACTTACAATAACTATGTGAATAGGTCGACAGCATAATTAGAATAACTATGTGAAAGGCCAGTGGATATAAGCTAAATTAAAGGTGAATTTTAAAAATGATAGCACACATGCATAAGTATAGTAGTTGTGATTGTGGCGCATATTAAGCACATAAATAGAATATGGTTAACATATTACTAGAAATTTTTTCTTTTTCTTGTTGTCCTTGATGAAGCATTGATGTCTTGATTCGTATAGGGAAGTTATAAGTGATAGGTGTTATTGTAAAAAAGAGAGCGAAAATGCAAATAAGTTAATTGTTAAAAAGGGACAATCAAATGATTTATCTTGTATTCCCAATGTTCTTGCTAGTCGACCATCGGTATTATTAAGTCGATCAAGTATTTTGAGAATTTTTTATTTGGACTAGTTTATTTTACAGTCGATTGATTATATCTATTTTGAAACAATCAGCTGTATCCTAACAGTTAACTACGTGGTCTTTGTTTTTCACAAACTTTTATAAGCTTAGAAATGTTTCTTTTCCATGTGCTATTTTTCCACCAAATAATAGTAGCTTTGAATTAGATTTTGGCACATATATTCAAAACTTGCAGCCATTGATTTTAACTCTCTCCAATGCTTTTCCTAAGCTATTGACTTTCTATTTTGGCACCGTTCACTATTATGCTTTTCGTCTGTTTTATTGTATTCTCCCTCATTAATGTTTGGTATTAAATGCAAGGTTCTTTTCCCTCAATACAAGGAAGTTAATTTCTTTTCTTTGAAACTCAATTATTATAGTGTCCAAGTGATTAATAGGTTAAAGTAATGGAGATTTTGATAGGATTTATCTACCAAAGAACGTATTTGGAAAAAAAAATCTTGATATCAAGTATGTATAACTGTGAAAGTTGGTAGACCATGTACAAATTAAAAAGAATAATGAGTTTACAGTATATACTGATTGAGTACTAAGTGTGGATGACACCTAAATTTATCTAATGCAGCTGAGTAAGGAAAGGAGATTTTAGAGGAAGCCATAGATTTTGAATATTGATGGGATATACTAAGATTTGCAATAATTGTACTAGTATAATGGTAAAAACAAGATACAAGTGATATATTTTTTGTTGTTTCGTGAGTCAGCAAGTAAGAATTGAATATATTATTTTAGGAGAGCTATTTAGGAAGCCTTAGGATCATAGTCAGATTATAGTATAGATGATAGTAAATTTAAATGATGTGTTTATGCATTAAAAGTTATGCTTCAGGTATCTTTATATAATTTTGGTGGAAGTTGGAAGAAGTTATTTGTCCGTAGTTGAACTTACCCATATCAGTAGTTATCAGGCAATATATAAATGGTATCATTTGAGTTTTTACATTAAATATCGTAGGTCTCCTAATAGGTAGATGAGTTGAGTAAAGTTAAGTTTTTAGAATATAATTTGAAATAACATGCAATAGATAGAATATGACTAATTTAAATTGATGATGCTAGTTTGAAAAGCATGCTTCAAGCATATAAATTTGAGTTTGGTGGGAGATCCCTTAGTAGAATTTACCTATAATAAAATGATATTGGATGACTTTAAACCTTATGTAAGAGGTGTTACAAAATTTCTGTTAAATGACTAAATAGAGTCAGACTTATTGTAAGATGTCGTTGATAAAGTGAAACTGATTAGAAAAAGAATACAAGAAACTCAATATAGGCCAAAAGTATATAAGGACCAAGAATGTTGAGCACAAAAAAAATATTAGTTGATGACCAAATATTCTTGAAGGACTCGCCCATCAAAGAGGTAATAGGTTTAGAAAGAAGGAAAAAGTTAAGCTATAGTATATAGGTTCTTTTGAAATCTTGGACAAAGTATGCATAGTATATATCGCCTAACTTTCTCATCAGGATTAAGTGATGTTGGTATAGTCTTTCTTGCATCAATGTTAAGGAAGTACCTATCAGATTCTTCTCATGTTATCTAATTCTAAAAAATTCTATTGGACAAGAATTTGACTTAATTATGAAGAAAAACTGATATTTATTATTGATCAACAAGTGAATAACTTATGGCCGAAAGAAATCTCTATGGTTAATTTAACAACCTTTTTTTCTATTATTATACAATATTGAGTTCACATACACGTCATTAATCAAAACGTACATGCAACATATCAAACACATAGATATTTACATCTTGTTTATTTTGGTTGACCAATTCCGGAGATACAGGTGCGGGTGGTTGCACCTTCTCCGGGATCTGAGCCAACTCGACCACAAACATCTTATTTGATTCTGAGATTTGCCCAACATAAAGTAAATCGATCCAATGTGCACTAAAAGCCAGAGCCTTAGAAAAAAGTTGCATAACTAATTTTCTGAACATGATATGGAAATATAGTGAGAATTAAATCCCACTAAGTTCAACAATAAATCATCATCAATATAGCTCATCACGTCATGTTCAGCTGTATAAACTACAGAAAATATCTTTGGTCACATGAATGCATTATATCTATGCACATAAGACTCATATTGTAATGATATGTATGACAGGATTAACTATTTTCAAAATATCATATGATGGCCATCAACTTATTCTCATTTCAAGCTACCCCGGTCAGGGTGAGTATCCTCTACTCTTCGGTACGGGCTTTTCTCGCTCCGTCCGACATGGCCCACTTTCTCTTTCTTTTCTCATTAACATGATCATAACCGTTGGTAGGGCGTCCCCTACTGGTGCACCACACGGATTGCCATCTGACCGTGCTCATTTCTTTTCTTTTCACAATGATAGCCAAAAATATGCTTTCAAAAACAAGTATGTTCATCAAAATATAACTATTACCATAAATTATTGGTAATCATGTCATGAACATAACCATTTCAAATATCACTTTATAAAATATTTCTATGTCAGAATATCACACTTAAGATGGTAAGAAGTTCATACAATGGCAATGGCTATGGCATATACTAGTCATTTATTATAAATATTAATTTCATCTCTTCATTTTCTTTATGCTTGTCCTTTAGTCAATTTCTTCTTATTTATATCATTTCTAACACATGTTCTTACAAATTTATAAAGCATTTTTCTCCAATTTGATTTCTACTATTACCCTATAGTTAAAGAGGTTCATCTAAGGTAGAAAAATGTTGAAAATAGGCTTCACTAGCTTCTAACACGGTCTGACCATGTTCCAGGATACAACCATACTTTAAAAATACTTCAAATGTACTCAAAAATAGCCCCGAACACGGCTAACCCGTGCTTCAAGCACCCAGAACACGGCCTGGCCGTGTTCTGTGACCTTTGCTCACTAATTAGAGCATAACTCCCTCATTTCAATTCCGATTGAGGTGATCTTGATGTCTATGGAAAGCTAAGACAATTATATAAAACTATTATGTTAATCATATCAGCAAAATAGTAATAAATATTGGTGTTATTACTCCCTTAAATGCAATATTATAGGTTCTAACCTTTACTTACTAATCTAACTATATCTCCCACATACGAATTCCAAATTAAGTGATTCCAGTGGCTAAACATCCGCGACACATAAATATATAATTCATATGTTAACCATTTATTTTAATTCCTTATAGCATTTTCCCAGAAATTAAAACACCGAAGCTATCCTAACATATTCTTCGTTGATTAACCATTTCCTGACCTTTGTTTATTAATCGGAACATATTTACCTAATATGAACTCTAAATTGAATTATTCCAGTGGTTAACAATCCGTGACACATATATCTTTAATTCTTATGTTAACCATTTATTTTAATTCCCTACATATCATTCCCAAAAATTAAAACACAGAAGCTATCCTAACATATTCTTCTCTGATGAACCATTTTCTGAAATTTGATTACTAATCGGACCATATCTACCTCATATGGACTCCAAATTGAATGCTTTCAGTGGCTAAACATCCTTGACAAATATATCTTTAATTCTTATGTTAACAATTTATTTTAATTCCTTATAAATTGTTCTCAGACATTAAAACACCGAAGCTTAAAATTCTGTTACCCATAACCATACCCATGCAGAACTATCTACACCAACCTAAATATTCAAACATACATCACATGCAAGATCAATATGTAACATGATATAGCAACATCCATGACCAATCATCAAAGTTCTAAGATCAAAATCTCATATTAATATTATAAGTTTCAAAAGTTTTCTTCAAAAAGAAATATTGTTAAACTTACCTGGAGCACTTAGTCCCCTAGACTTCTCCTTCCTCTTTCTTCCTCTCCTTTCCTCACTCTACCTTGCTTTTATTTTTCCTCTCCTTCACTTGGACGAAATTCTAATGTTGTAAGGGTGGGTTTTCTTATATAGACCACCAAATAATTCACCTTTCATGATCATGGGTCTACCTTATCACAATTAGGATACACTTTGTTGAATTTTTGGAAAACAAACAACTTATGTTCTTGTCTTCCTCTTCCTTAGTCAAGATATGCATAGGAAAAGGAGATTTGTATTTTGAAAATTATGATGATATGTTCTTAAGATAAGGGACAAGGTCCCTTTGATTTAGGGATTCATTTCCATTTTCTTTTGTCTTATACAAGTATGATAGGTTTGCCTTTTTAGGTGGCAAATTTCTAGCCCTTGAATCTCTATTATTTGGTTGGTATTATTTGTGTGGGATAGGAATGTTTTGTCCTAATGCCATGTATTATCATAGCACTTGCTAAAATTATGAGTGTAGGATATAAATGTTTTTGTCCTAAAGCCTTGTATTATCTTGCCACTTGCCAAAATGATGAATGTAGAATCACACCACTTGCTAAATTTTTGTCTTAATGTCATGTAACCTAATCTTTATTATTATTACATTATTATATCATCACCTAATTTATTTTATTTTATTTTTCCTCTTGGATTTGGGCTTATTCATACCCATTATGGGCTTATTCCTACCCATTTTCTTTGCTTTGGATAAAATTCTACCTTTCTTGGAGGGCTTAGTCACATTTTCATAATTTTTGGACTATTGGTCCAATTACTATATCCTAGTCCAAGTCTATGTTTTATTTCTTGCTTAGCTTATCTAATGGGCTTGCTAGAAACTTATGTGAAGTGGAAAAACTCTATATGAAGTGTCCATAGGTAAAAGCCTAATTTATGGGTGGAGATACTAAACTTAGTAACTTTTACTCTTAAATTAGGAAAAATTACCCTAATCCAATCTTCTTAAAATTTTAAGACCTTTAATTCACAAAAATTTATCTTCCTTAACTAAAAATTTCACCTTTCTTTAGCATGTTTATTTCTAATATTTCCTCTTAGGTTTTCTTTCTTTACCTATTCCATTAATATTAGAACATTTCTATGCATATATGTAAGGTGAAGAATTTATAAGGAAAATATTTAAAAATTACGGGATGTTACAGTTAAGGTTATATGGCAAAACCACTCAAGTGAATAAACTCCTCAGAAAGTAAAGATGATATACAAAAGAGATATCCCCAATTGCTTGAGTAGTAAGGTTAATAAATGTAAGTTATGCCTCGACTTCATTTTCTACTTGTGTTAGGATGGTTTGAAATTCGGGGATTGAATTTCTTAAGGGGGGAAGAATGTAATATCCTTTAATTTTTAAATAATAATGTTTTGCTATAAACAAATATATTTTTATTTTAAATGATTATGTTTTCCTAAAAGTAAATATGCTTTTAATTAAAATGATTTTATTTTGCTTAAAATAATTATATTTGGCTTTACATAAATTTTTATTTTATTTTTATAAATTTCTTTCCTTTAATATGCATGGAGTTATTTTATATTATGATTTTTTTAAAATTTTTATTAAGAAAATCATGATTTAAGAGTTCAATTAAAGTTTTGAAGAATATAGATTTTTAGAAATTTTTGGGATACTTTAGGATGAAAAATAATATTATTATATATGTAATAAAAAAGAATTAAATATTTAATTATTAAATAATAATAAGTAAAAAAAAGGGAGATGGGGAGATGCAAAGAAGAGAATATGCAAATATTCGTATATGAATAGTATTTCTCTCTATTTTCTCTCTCTAAATATGGAGTACTTTTGAGCCTTCGATTTCAAAACTTAGGGTACCACTGGATTCAGGACAAAGAGTACTACGATATTGGTTAAATGATTTTTCAAATCAGCCGCAGAATCGTGGTAAATCGGAAGTAGAAAATCTTAGAAGAAAGTAAACTCTAAAACTCTTATTTAGAATCTTCAAATTGAAAATCTGACATTGTAGATAGATTCAGGAGATAGATAAATCTTACTATATGAAATTTTTCAGCCATCTAATAGCTTTTTGTTCGTCGTGAATAGTAAATTTGATCGGTATGAATAGTGATTTTCGGAGGTGAATAGTATTCATTAGTTGACCAGTGTTGACCAAACTCCTAGAGGTCGAATTTTGCAATTATAGATCCATTTCTTAGATTTTTGTACCCTCCAGACTCATTTTTGAGGTCTATTTGATTAAATTTGGATTGTAAAAGTACATTTTAATGCTGTCCAACCTGGAGCCTTACCCTATTAGTAGATAATTATTTCTATGACTTATCATATGCTCTTCTTGAACTTAAAATGTATAATTGGCTCTGTTTACAAATTATTTATGCTATCATAAGTTTTTGAAATGTATTAAAATATCTGTTTTGCTTATGAACTGGCACATAGTTCAAGAAAAGTATGGTTTTGTAAATAGATTTTGAAACTCATTGAATATGTGGTTTTAAATGTATTTATCATTATTTGGTAAAGTGAATATTATGTGCATGAGGCATTGATTTATAAAGCTATAAAGTTTCTTATTATGATTGAATGGCAAGCGTAAAGCTCATGGCGAGTTGCTTGATAATTATACATTGTATTTGATGAATATGCATATATATATATATATATATATATATATATCTGTATATGTATATATATATATATATATATATATATATATATGTACGGATGAATATCGACGAGTTGTATGGCTTGTGACTATACCGAGTAGGGGACGCTCTATTAGCCTGAGTGAGCCAAAAGAGGGCCGCTCTAACTGTGTGACAGTAGTAATGTGAGGAGGCAAATGGGTGATGAACTTACATTCTCTGATAATTTATTGTGACTGTAGTTGATCGGTCACTATGCATATAGCAAATTATTGAATTGATTTTATTGAGAGCTGAACATATCACCAACCTTTGTTGTATGTGTAACAACTCCATTTTTTTTAAAGTCCCATGAAGTCATTACCTTCATTTAACTCATAATAACATTCAATTAATTTAATCAAATATAATTAAGGTTTACACATCATTAATTAACAATATCCATATATGTCTACATCTTATTCATCCATATTGACTAGTTTCGGGGATACGGGTGCAGGTGGTTGCACCTGTATCGGGATGTTACCCAACTCGACCATAAACACCTTATTAATTTTTGGGATCTGCCCAACATAGAGTAACTCGATCCAACATACACTAAGAGCCAGAGTCAAAGAAAAATATGTAAAATTAGTTTTCTGAACATGATATAGAAATATAGTGAGAATTAAATCCCAGTAGGTTCAACAATAAATCACAATTATCATCAACATAGATCATGTCATGTTCATTTGTATAAGCTACAGCAAATATCTTAGGTCACATGAATGCACTTTATCTATGCACCTGAAAATCATACTGTAATGACATGTGTGGCATGAATAACTACTTTTATATTACCATATGATGACCGTCAACTTATTTTCATATCAAGCTACCTCGGTCAGGGTGAGTATTTTCTACTCTCTGGTACGGTCTTTTCTCACTCAGTCCGACATGGCACACTTTCTCTTTTTTTTCTCATTAACATAACCATAACCATTAGTAGGGCATCCCCTACTAGTGCACCACACAGACTGCCATGTGACTGTGCTTATTTCTTTTCTTTTCACATTAATAGCCAAAACTATGATTTCAATAATAAGTATGTTCATTATACTCACATGCCATAATTTTTCATCAAAATATAATCATTACAAAAAATTATTGGTAATCATGACATGAACATAACCGTTTCAAATATCACTTTATAAAATATTTTCATATCAAAATTACACACTTAAGATGGTAAGGAGTTCATGCAATGGCAATGGCTATGGCATACACTAGTCATTTATTATTTTCATTTATAAGATTCTTCTTCTTTTTAAATATTATTTGTATCTCTTCATTTTCTTTATGCTTGGCCTCTAGTCACTTTCCTCCTACTTATATAATTTCCAACACATGTTCTCAAAAATTTAATACGGCATTCTTCTTCGATTTGGTTTTTATTAATATACTATATTTAACAAGGTTCATTTAGGGTAGAAAAATGTTGAAAATAAGCAGTACCAGCTTCCAACACGGCCTAAATGTATCCTATAACACGGTTTGGCCATTTTTTGTAAAATAGCTATGCTTTAAACTTCAAAATGCCCATTTCAGCATAGAACACGGCTTGTCGTGCCTTGGAATATGGTCATTCTCTATGTTGTGTTATTCCCTATTGCAGGTTTTTGTCCTACCTGACCTTCTTTAACTAATCAGACCATAACTCCCTCATTTTAACTCCGCATTAGGTGATCTTGGTGTCTATTTGAACATAAAACAATTATCTAAAACTATGATGATGAATATTTTAGTGAAATCCTAAGGAATCTTGGTAATATTACTCTCTTAATTTAAACGTTATTGCTTCTCATGTAGGTTCTGACCTTTACTTACCATCCTTACCATATGTGTATAAAAAAATCTTAAAATTTTCTCATCCATATGCAGAACTTTCTACACTAACCTAAGTATTCAAACATACATCACTTGCAAGATCAACATGTAACATGATATAGCAACATCCATGGCCAATCATCTAGGTAACAAATATAGTAAATTACATCAAAGTTCAAGGATCAAAATCCCATATAAATGTTTCTAATTCCAAAGCTTTTCTAAAAAGAAATATTGTTCAATCTACCTAAAGATCTCCCTAACTCACTTAGTGAATCCTTTTAACTGTTTCCTCTTGAAAGAAGTAGCAAGATTCCTCCCTTCCCTTAGCTTTTCTAGCAGATTAAATAACAGAAGGAGGGTGGGTTTTTGAACCCCAATAATGAAGAAAAAAGATAGATTCTAGTGGAGATTAAGCTAACTTACCTTGAGTACTTAGTCCTATAGACTTCTCCTTCCTCTTTCTTTCTCTCTTCTCCTCTCTTTCTTTCCTTTCCTCATTCTACCTAGCTTATGTTTTTTCTCTCTCTCACTTGGACGAAATTATCATGTTATAAGGGTGTGTTTTGCTTAAATAAACTATCATGTGGTTCACCTTTCATAACCGTGGGTCTACCTTATCACAATTAGAATGCACTTGGTTGTTTTTTTGGGAAAAACAACTCATGTTCTGGTCTTCCTCTCCCTTAGTCAAGATATGCATAGCAAAAGGAGATTTGTATTTTGAAAATCATGTTAAAATGTTCTTAAGACAAGGGACAGGGTCTCTTTGATTTAGGGATTTATTTCCTTTCTCTTTTGTCTTAATCAAGTATGATAGGTTTGCCTTTTTAGGTTGCAAATTTCTAGCCCTTGAATCTCCCTTGCTTGGCTGAAATTATTTGTGTAGGATAATGATGCTTTTTTATAATGCTATGTATTATTACCCACTTGTTGAAATTATGAATATAGGATATAGATGTTTTGTCCTAAAGCCATGTATTATTACCTACTTGTTGAAATTATGAATGTAGGATATAGATGTTTTGTCTTAATACCATGTGACCTAATCTTGATTATTATTACACTACTATTTTCTCACATGATTCTTATTTTTCCTTCTTGGATTTGGGCTTATTCTTACTCATTTACTTTGCATTGGCTAAAATTCTACCTTTGATGAAGGGCTTGGTCATATTTTCATGATTTTTGGGCTATTGGTCCAACTTCTATATCCTAGTCCAAGTCTATGTTTTATTTCTTGCTTGGGCTATCCAATTGGCTTGCTAGAAATTCATGTGAAGTGGAAAAACTCTATATGAATTGTCCATAGGTGAAAGTCCAACTTATTGGTGGAGATATTAAACTTAGTTACTCTAGCTCTTGAATTATGAAAACTTACCCTAATCCAATCTTCTTGAAATTTTAAGACCTTTACTTACTTCACAAAAATTTATCTTCCTTATCCAAGAATTTCGCCTCTCTTTAGTATGTTATTTGTAATTTTTCCTATTAGGTTTTCTCTCTTTACCTATTCTCTTAATGTTAGAAACATCTTCTATGCATACACATAAGGTGAAGAATTTCTAAGGATTACATTTCTTAGATATCTAAAAATTGTCTAAAAAATTTTATTTCCTTAATTAATTATTTATGTACCTTTATTAATAAAAGAAATGAAATTACGGTTATTACATTAAATATTTATGTACCTTTATTAATAAATGAAACAAAATTAGGGATGTTACAGTTTGCTTGGGATTATTTTATGGTTCTAATGTGGGATTCTCCCAATGTTTTCATGTGAAATATTTTGATGCATAACAACATTTGTTTAATGATCATATAGTACAATATATAGTTTTGAATATCTGAATATCCTTCGTTTTGAGAATATTTGAAATGTGGATTCCATATGGATGTACTTCCGAACTGTATTTTCTATTTGAAAAATTTTAAAATATGAGTACATCTAGATGTTGATCTAAGAGGTCATAGGAGGTATTATCTACTCACTGAGTTTTCAAACTCACTACACAATATTTCCATATATTTCATATAAGAATACATAGTTTGATCTTGTAGATAGGTGATTAGTTAGGTGACATATACTCTGGGTGAGTCTATGTTGTTTCCAAGGCTAACAGTTTTTTAATTATACTGTGTTTGTATTTTAGAGTGTGCTCTGAATGCCACAGGCATGATCCCTGCTTCTGTTGATACTTTAACATTTTTAACTTGGTCTGTATAGTGTGTATACATGTGAGAACCTATATGCATCTATTTCCATGACTGATGTGATCTTAATTAAGCATGATATTAATACCTTTAAACTTAATTTTTGTTTGATTTAAGTAAAATATAATTAGGAATTAGCTTAGTTTTGTGTTTTGTGTTGTAGGAACAAAGGAAGAAAAGAGAAGAAAAAGATAAGAAATTCATGGAAAAATGCTACATTGCAGCGATTCCAGACCTTTCAGCATTTTTTTGAGCATATGTCCCTCTTATGAACTCCAATCAAAGTGATTCAAGTGGTTGTGAAAAGATAACACAATCATCTACAACGGTTATGTTGAACACTTGGTCAAATTCGGGAGATTTCATAGCTTTAGAGAGCTCGAACATCAGAATCATAGTACAGCAGGATGAATTCTGACCTTTGGTGACTAATTTTAGCATATCACCTTCAATTTAGATTGGATTAAGATGATTCCAGCGGATATGGAAAGAAAAGACATAGAGATACAACTTTTGTGTTCAACACTTTGGCAAATTCTGGAATTTTCTAGGAGCCGCGGCGCTCGCAAGAGAGAACCGCAGCGCCACTGTAGCGCACTGCAGCACCCTCCGCCGCACCAGGTCGCTAAATTCACGATTTTTAGGATTTTTTAACTCCAATTAAAGGCCAATATGCCAAAATTTGACCTAGAAACGCTCATACTTCGATTAGGAGGAGTTAATCTATAAAAAGGGAGGAAAGCAAGCAGAAAATTCATTCAATCATTCATCCAAGTTCTTAGTTACATTCTTCAATTCTTCTTTAGATTTTCTTATGGCCCTATGTGGCTAGTTCTTTTTAGTTGGTTGAGGTAGGTTGAAACCTCAAGGGATCTTCATGCATTGTGAGATGTGGATTTGATTTTATTATTTCAAGTTGAATTGAGTATTGATTATTTATCTGTTCTTTTTCTCAATGATTATTCATATGATTGCTAGGAGGCCTACTAGTATATTATCTGTCTTAATCTACCGCTGAATTATGTTTTGAACAAAGTCTTTAATTTTTTGATTCATGAGGCAAATAGGTTTGAGGATTTTGGATTATAAATCATTGAACCTATGATGAGTAATTAACTAAATTAGATATAGCCGATGTGTTTATATTTGTTTAGCTCTATCAGTTTCTCTAGTTCTTCATGCAGTTAATAAGTTATGCTTTACCGATATGCTAAAGGATTGCTTGTTAATTAGGGTTTAATTAGTGCAATTGTCATTAATTTGCTAGGCTTAAGGAGGAACAGGGTTAGAAACCCAATGATAGATATTCAATTATAGATTGATTATGTTGTCAATGATCAATGCAATCCCTTGACGGTGGATATCAACCGAAACCAATGTCTTTATCATTAATCACTCTCTCTTATTTACTTTCATTATTGTTTACTTGGTTTTATTTGCAACTATCAACCACCCTTTTCTCAATCACATAAGATAATACCAGTCTCTGTGGGATCGACCCTTATTCCCACTACTATAGGTTAGTTTTGACGTAAGGTATCATCAATTTGGGTGTACCTACGACAGTACGCACCAATGACAAAGAATAATGTTATGAATGTTATGGTAAATATCTAATTACAAAAAAAAATGTTTGTTTCACATGCTCGTAAATTGGAGGCGTTACACTACTCGTGCTAAAGCAACCCAGGCCTGACCGTATTCAGTGATCTTTCCACACTTATTCAACCATATCACCCTCATATGAACTCCAATTGAGTTGATCCCAAAGCCTATAAAAAGATAAGATACTTATATACAACTTTAATGTTTATCATTTCTTTAGATTCCATACGAATTATTCCCAGAAAATCTAAAACAAAAACACTTACATTTACCACCCTGGATTCTAGACTAATTCTGACCTTTACTCATTAATCAGCTATATCTTCTTCATAAGGACTCCAAATTAAGTGATTTCAGAGCCTATAGATCCATGCATATATCTATATTTATTAACTTAGCAATGTCCTTTAATTCCCTACAGAGCTTGCCCAAAAATTTAAACAAAGAAGCATACTTAACAGATTCTTCCCTGGTTAGCTTGTTTCTGACCACAACTTACTAATTTGACCATATCTCCCTCATATGGAATACAAATTAAGTGATTTATTGCCAAAAAATCTGTGTGACATATATCTACATTTTTTATGCTAACTATTTCTTTTAATTCCCAACCTATTCTTCCCAAAATTCGAAATACAGAAGCATCCTTGATTACTCTGAAATCCAATATTCTTAACCTAGCCTTTCCTAAGGTTCTAATTCATCCTTTTATTAAGTCCTCTTCCATTTTTCTTCCAAATTTCTACCAAACCAAAGAATTACTCATCTCAACATTTAATTATATTTCTTACTTAATTTAACATATTCTATCATCCACTTCAAAAGAAAAATAGAATCAAATCATGCCTCACTAAGGGTGTTTCCAAATAGAAATTTCTTATGTTCTTCGTCTAAATTTTTAAGGCCATACTCATTTTATCAATCTAATCACATCAATTTTTTGCCACATTCAAATATACAAAACAGCAGCATAAAACCCCTCAATTTTTTCCACCCATAGCCATATCTATGCAAACATTTCCATACCAACCAAAGTATTCAAAACATCCATCACATGCAAGATCAACATGTAACATGATATAGCAACATCCATGGCCAATCATAATAGTAGAAAAAATTATAAATTTCATTAAAGTTCTAAGATCAAAATCCTATATAAATTTTCTAAATTTCAAAGGTTTTCTTTAAAAAGAGATATTGTTAAATCTACCTAAAGATCTCCCTAGCTCACTTAGTGAATTCTTTTTCTTGTTTCCTCTTAAAGCAAGTAGCAAGATTCCTCCCTTCCTTTAGCTTTTCTAGCAGCTTAAATAAGAGAAGGAGGGTGAGTTTTGAATCCGAAGGATAAAGAGAAAAGATGGATTCAAGTGAAGATTAAGCTAACTTACCTTGAGTACTTAGTTATCTAGACTTCTCCTTCTTCTTTCTTCCTCTCTTTCTCTTATTTCTTCACTCAACCTTGCTTCAGTTTTTCCTCTCTCTCACTTAGACGAAATTATAATGTTATAAGGGTGGGTTTTGCTTAAATAAACTATCAAGTGGTTCACCTCTCATAATCATGGGTTTACCTTATCACAATTAGGATGCACTTGGTTGTTTTTTAGGGGAAGACAACTCATATTCTTGTCTTCCTCTTCCTTAGTCAAGATATGCATAGCAAAAGGAGATTAAAAGTTTAAAATCATGATAGAATATTCCTAAGACAAGGGACAAGGTCCCTTTGATTTAGGGATTCTTTTTCTTTTTCTTTTGTCTCACTCAAGTATGATAGGTTTGCCTTTTCAGGTGAAAAATTTCTAGCCCTTGAGTCAACCTTGCTTGGTTGAAATTATTTGTGTAGAATAAGGATGTTTTTCATAATGCCATGTATTATTACATACTTGCTGAAATTATGAATGTAGGACATAAATGTTTTGTCCTAATGCCATGTATTATTACCTACTTACTAAAATTAGGAATGTAGGATATAGATGTTTTGTTCTAATGCCATGTGACCTAATCTTGATTATTATTACACTACTATTTCCTCACATGGTTCTTATTTTTTCTTCTTAGATTTAGGCTCATTCTTGCCCATTTCCTTTGTTTGGCTGAAATTATACATCTTATGGAGGGCTTGGTTACATTTTAATGATTTTTAGGCTATCGGTTAAACTTCTATATCCTAGTTTAAGTATATGTTATATCTCTTGCTTGGGCTATCCAATTGGCTTGCTAAAAACTCATGTGAAGTGAAAAAACAAACTCTATGAAGTGTCCATGGGTGAAGGACCAATGTATGGGTGAAGATGTTAAACTTAGTAACTCTAACTCTTGAACTAGGAAAAATTATCCTAATCCAATCTTCATGAAATTTTAAGACCTTTACTTATTTCTAAAAATTTATCTTCGTTACCCAAGAATTTTGCCTCTCTTTAAGGTGTTATTTGTATTTTTTTTCTATTAGGTTTTCTCTCTTTACTTATTTCCTTAATGTTAGAAACATTTTCTATGCATACACATAAGGCGAAGAATTTCTAAGGCTTATATTTCCTTAGATATCTAAAAATTGTATAATATATTTTATTTCCTTAATTAAATATTTATGCACCTTTATTAATAAAATAAATGAAATTAGTGATGTTACACTTCTTCTTTCTTAAATATTATTTTCATCTCTTTATTTTCTTTATGCTTGACCTTTAGTCACTTTCCTCCTACTTATATCATTTCCAACACATGTTCTCACAAATTTTATAGGGCATTCTTGTTCAATTTGATTTCTATTATTACCCTACAATTAATGAGGTTCATTTAAGGTAGAAAAATGTTGAAAACAAGCTTTTTCAGCTCCAAACATGGCCTGGCCATTTCCTGTAACACAGCCATGCTTTAGGCTTCAACAAGCCTTTATCTGCACTGAAAACAGCCATGCTCTATGTTGTGTGTTGTCCCCTGATGCAAGTTTTCATCCAACCCAACCTTCTCTCACTAATCAAAACATAACTCCCTCATTTTAACTCTGATTGAGGTGATTTAGTTGTCCATTTAAAGTTAAGACAATCCTATCAAACTCTTATGTTGAACATTTTAGTGAATTTGTAAGGAATCTTAGTGTTATTACTCCCTAAAATTTGATGTTATTTCTTCTTGGGTATGTTCTGACCTCTACTTACTAATTTGACCATATATCCCTCCTACGGACTCCAAATTGAGTGATTCTAGTGTCTAAAAATTTGTTAGACATATATATATATATATTAACCATTTCTTTTAATTCCCTATAGATTATGCCAAAAAATTCAAACACCGTAGCTAATTACCTAATATATTCTTTCCTTGTTAACTAGTTTCTGACTACTGCTTACTAATCTGACCATATCTTTCTCATATGGAATCCAAATTGAGTGATTCTAGTGGATACAAATCCATGAGACATATATTTCTAAGGCTTATATTTTCTTAGATATCTAAAAATTGTTTAATAAGTTTTATTTCCTTAATTAAATATTTATGTACCTTTATTAATAAAAGAAATAAAATTAGGAATGTTACAATGGTTGCCTATATCGGTCTAAGAATGTCTTGAATATGCATCTGGAGATGTTGTGTAAGGTAGCATTTAATTTCAGTAAGAAAATTACTATTATTTCCTATCTGTACACTTGAGTGGTGTAATGGCTATTGTAGAATATTTCATTCACTATTGAGCTTGATCACCTCAATGGTGACTAACTTCTTTTAAATGATATAATAGATGATCGCACTACCAAGAAAAAATATGACGAGTCATGTGAAAGCTACCTTACATTACCTAATCATAGCTATTTAAGACTAGGTGTCTGCCACGAACCAATCTTGCGGCATATGCAGAATAATAATAATAATAATGATAGTAAAGTGGATGGAAGTAAGAGAAATGGTGGAAATAAAAATGGATGGGCAGAATTTATGAGGGCACGACCTCTTTCCTTTGTGGGTAGGTATGAGCCAATAGTAGCTGAAAGGTGGCTAATAGAGTTATAACAGATCTTTGAAGTCTTTAATAGCCCCGATGATTAGAAGGTCACCTTTTCCATATATATATATATATATATATATATATATATAATAAAAGAGAAAGCAAAATACTAGTGGAGGGGGGCTAGGGAGCTACTAAATCATTAGGGTAGACAGTGTATGTGGCAAGTGTTCCGAGGAATTTTTTTGGATAAGTCTTTCCCTAGTAGTGTAAGGGCCAAAAATGAGATTGAGTTTCTTCAACATAAATAAGGTAGATGGACCATCAATCAATACATTTCTAAATTTGAGGAATTTGCCAAATTTTTAACTTATTTGAGATATAATCCAAATAAAGCCTAAAAAGCAGTGAAATTCGACGCATGTTTGAATCTTGAGATCAGGTGTGCTATAGTTGCCTTTGAAATCTAAGAATTTGCTTCCTTAGTCAATAAATGCCAACTGTTGGAGAAAATCTTAAAAGTTGCAGAGCAAGAAAAAGAGAGGCAGATTCTATAGAAGAGAAAGCAGGAGACTCTGACCTTTGGCAAAAGTATGAAGGAGAGGGTTACTTCTTGCGATAAAAAGCCTATTATAATGGAATCTAGATATTACCCGTCAAATGTTGCAGTAGATAGATGTGGAAAGTGTGGACAACCACATGGAATAGACCATGTTCTATCAGTCGAGCCACTTGTTATCGCTGTGGGCAGAAAAGACATCTTGCATGGCATTGCCTACTTGGCAATCAAACAGGGCTTGAGCAATGACAACAAAGGAAAGGGCAATTTTTCCCTTTGAGCAATGTTGAAGCAAAACAAGCCCCTAACTTAATACAATGTACGTGTTACATCAATGATTTTTCTCTGGTTGTACTATTTGTTTTAGGCATTATTCATTCCTTTATAGAGACTAAATGTGTGGAAAAGTTACTATATCTTATCTTTGATTTACCATATGAGTTACTTGTGATGACACCCACAAGGGGAAAAATAATTACGTCTTTGGTATGTTTAAATTGTTCCATTATGGTGTGTGAAAGATTGGTTGTTGTGGATATGCTTTGGTTACCCTTGGATGGTTTGTATATTATTCTAGGTATGGATTGGCTAGGCCAAAATTGAATTCTTTTGAACTGTCATAGTAAAAATTTTAAGTTTCTTTCCATTCCCTCTGAAGAATAGAACTATAGTATAATCAATGCTGGTAATTTTGGTAAGGAGTTAAGGGATGGAAATTTGAGTTATGTCTTCTTAGATGCTACCAAATTGCACTTCCTCCGCATTTTTCAAATCTTCATAATGTGTTCCATATTTTGCAACTTCAAAAAGAACGTCCAGATCTATCACAGTCAACACATGAAGACTTAATAGCTGTAGATGGAAATCTAAGTTACAAGCCCGAACACATTGTAGTTTTAGATAGAGACATAAAGCAACTGTGGAACAAAACCATCCCTTTATTGAAGATAGCTTAGAAAGAACTGACATAAGAAGAAGCTACAAGGGTAAAATAAGATAATTTGAAACATAAGTATCCTTAACTCTCCAGAATCAGGTGATCACTGAATTTTGGACACAAAATTCTTTTTTAGGAGGGAGAATTGTAACATCCCTTAATTTTTATTAAATAGAAAATAATTTTAACAGTGAAGGGAAGAAAAGAGAATGAAATAAAACATTGAAGAAAACCCTAAAAAATAATAAAGTAACTAAATGGTAAAAAGAAGGAAAACTAGAAGGGGGAAATTGTAATTTCCTAACTCCTTGGGGTTAGAACCGAACATTAAGAAATGAGCTAGAGATATACTTTTAGGTGTGACCCTAAAACCATTAGCATCCTCCCAAGAAATGATTTAAGCAATTTTGAGAAATTAAGGAAGCCAAATAAGGCCTTAAGTAGTGGATAGTTAGGATGTAATAAAGTGGCAAACTTGTAAATAGTGTAACATCCCTAATTTTATTTCTTTTATTAATAAATGTACATAAATATTTAATTAAGAAAATAAAAAATATTAAACAATTTTTTGGATATCTAAGAAAAAAAATATAAGCCTTAGAAAATTTTCACCTTATGTGTATGCATAAAAAATGTTTCTGACATTAAGGTAATAGGTAAAGAGAGAAAACCTAAAAGAAAAAAAATTAGAAATAACACCTTAAAGAGAGGCAAAATTCTTAAGTAACGAAGATAAATTTTAGGAAGTAAGTAAAGGTATTAAAATTTCAAGAAGATTGGATTAGGGTAATTTTTCTTAATTTAAGAGCTAGAGTTACTAAGTTTAACATCTTCACCCATACATTAGGCCTTCACCTATAGACACTTCATAGAGTTTGTTTTTCCACTTCACATTAGTTTCTAGCAAGCCAATTGGATAACCCAAGCAAGAGATATAACATAGACTTGGACTAGGATATATAAGTTTGACCCATAGACAAACAATTATTAAAATGTGACCAAGCCCTTCATGAGATGTAGACTTTTAGCCAAAGCAAAGAAAATGGGCAAGAATGAGCCCAAATCCAAGTGGGAAAAATAAGAACCATATGATGCAATCATAGTGTAATAATAATCAAGATTAGGTTACATGGCATTAGGATAAAATATCTATATCTTACACTAATAATTTCAGCAAGTCATGTGATGAGATAGTAGGTAATAATACACGGCATTAGGACAAAACATCTATATCTTACACTAATAATTTTAGCAAGCCATGTGATGATATAATAATACATGGCATTATGTGTAACATCCCTACTTTCGTTTCTTTTATTAATAAAGGTACTTCAGTATTTTGGTTAAGGAAATAAAATTTATTAGACAATTTTTAGATATCTAAAGAAATACAATCCTTAGAAATTCTTCACCTTATGTTTATGCATGGAAAATGTTTCTAATATTAAGGGAATAAGTAAAGAGAAAAAAACTTAAGAGGAAAAATATTTGAAATAACATACTAAAGAGAGGCAAAATTCTTGGGTAAGGAAGATAAATTTTTGGGAAGTAAGTCAATGTCTTAAAAATTTCAAAAAGATTGGATTAAGGTAATTTTTCCTAATTCAAAAATTAGAGTTCCTAAGGTTAACATCTCCACCCATATATTCAGCTTTCACCTATAGACACTTCATATAGAGTTTTTCCACTTCAGATGACTTTCTAGCAAGCCAATAGGATAGCCTAAGCAAGAAATAAAACATATATTTGGACTAGGATATAGAAATCGGATCGATAACCCAAAAACCATGAAAATGTGACCAAGCCCTCCATGAAAGGTAGAATTTTAGCCAAAGCAAATAAATTAGGTAAGAATGAGGCTAAATCCAAGAAGGAAAAATAAGAATTATGTGAGGAAATAGTAGTGTAATAATAATCAAGATTAGGTCACATGGCTGTAAGACAAAATATATATATCCTACATTCATAATTTCAACAAGTTGGTAATAATACATGGCATTAGGACAAAACATCTATATCCTACATTCATAATTTCAACAAGTAGGTAATAATACATGGCATTATAAAAAAACATCCTTATCCTACACCAATAATTTTAGCCAAGCAAGGGAGACTCAAGGGTTGAAAATTTGTCACCTAGAAAGGCAAACCTATCATACTTGATTAGGACAAAAGAAAAAGGAAATGAATCCCTAAATCAAATGACCTTGTCCCTTCTCTTAAGAACATTTTATCATAATTTTCAAAATACAAATCTCTTTTTACTATGCATATCTTGACTAATGGAGAGGAAGACAAGAACATGAGTTGTCTTTCTCTAAAAAGATAACCAAGTGCATCCTAATTGTGATAAGGTAGACCTATGATTATGAAAGTTGAACCACTTGATAGGTTATTTAAGCAAAACCCACCCTTATAACATTATAATTTCATCTAAGTGAGGGAGAGGAAAAATATAAGCAAGGTAGAGTGAGGAAATAAGAGAAAAAGATGAGAAGAGAGGAAGGAAGAGGAAGGAGAAGTCTAGAAGACTAAGTACTCAAGGTAAGTTAGCTTAATCTCCACTTGAATCCATCTTTTCTCTTCATCCTTGGGGTTCAAAACTCACCCTCCCTCTCTCATTCAAGTTGTTGGAAAAAATATAAAGGAAGGGAGGAATCTTGCCACTTCCTTTAAGAGGAAACAAGAAAAAGAATTCACTAATTGAGCTAGGGAGATGTTTAGGTAGGTTTTACAATATCTCTTTTTGAAGAAAAACTTTGAAATTTGTAACATTTATATGGGATTTTGATCTTAGAACTTTTATGAAATTTACAATATTTACTACTTTGATTATTGGTCATGGATGTTGCTATATCATGTTACATGTTGATCTTGCATATGATGGATTTTTTGAACATTTCAGTTGGTGTGGAAAGTTCTACATAGGTATGGCTATGGGTGGCAAAATTTTAGGATTTTTATGCTGTTATTTTGTATGTCTGAATGTGTTGAAAAATTGATGGAATATGACGTAATAAAATGATGAACTAAAACCTTAGGAAATGTTTGGTTAGGAAACTGGATTTCAGAGTAACTAGGGAAACTTCTATTTTTGAAATTCTAGGAAGAATCGATCAGGAATTAAAAGAAATGGTTAACATAAAAATTGTAGATATATGTCACACATATTTTTAACCACTAGAATCACTTAATTTGGAGTCTAGATAAGGGAGATATTGTCCGATTAGTAAGTCGTGGTCAGAAACTAGTTAACCAGGGAAGAATCTGTTAGGTAAGTTTCTATGTTTGAATTTTTAGGCCAAATTTGTAGGGAATTAAAGGAAATGTTTAACATAATAAATATAGATATATGTCTCATGTATCTATATGCTGTAAAATCACTTAATTTGGAGTCAATATGAGGGAGATATGAATGATTAATGAGTAAAGGTCCGAATGAGTCTAGAATCTAGGGTGGTAAATGTACACATTTTTGTTTTCAATTTTCTGAGAATAATTAGTAAGGAATATGAAGAAATGATAAACTTGAAAGTTGTATATAGCTTTTTATAGGCTTTGGAATCACCTCAATTAGAGTTATTATGAGGGAGATATGGTTGAATAAGTGAGGAAAGGTCACAGAACACGGTTAGGCCATGTTCTAGGTTACTTTAGCATTGGTAGGCCGTGTTTAGGGCTGTTTTTGTGTATGTTTAAAGTATTTTCAAGCATGGCCATGTTTAATGATGATTATGATTTATTATTGCACCTACTGGGATTTAATTCTCACTATATTTTCATATCATATTCAGAAAACTAAGTTATGCAGATATTCTCTATGACCGGCTTTTAGTGTACGTGGGTCGAGTTGGCTAAAATTCCAATGAAGGTGCAACCACCCACACCTATATCTCTAGAACTAGTCAATATGGATGGATAAGATGTTGACATATATGTGTTTGATTTTTTTTGTATGGATGTTTTTAATTAATGATGTGTATGTGAACTCAGAATTGTATCTGTGTTCATGGTATTTCATAAACCTTAATTATGTTTGGTTAATTTAATTGAATGTTATTAAGAGTTAAATAGTTAGAAGTAAAGAGGTAATGACTTCGTGGGATTTTACAAATATATAAAAATTTTAAAAAAATGGAGTTGTTACATTATGACAAAATATCCTTATCCTACACAAATAATTTTAACCAAGCAAGAGCGACTCAAAGGCTGAAAATTTGCCACCTAGAAAGGTGTAACAACTTTATTTATTTATTTATTATTATTATTATACAATATAGAGTTCACATACACGTCATTAATCAAAACGTACGTACAACATATCAAACACATAAATATCTACATCTTATTTAATCTGGTTGACCAATTCCGGAGATACAAGTGCGGGTGGTTATACCTTGACCAGGATCAGAGCAACCTCGACCACAAACATTTTATTTGTTTCTGGGATCTGTCCATCATAGAGTAACTCGATCCAATGTACACTAAAAGCCAGAGCCATAGAAAAATCTGCATAACTAATTTTCTGAACATGGCATGGAAATATAGTGAGAATTAAATCTCAGTAACTTCAACTATAAATCATCATCAATATAGCTCATCACGTCATGTTCATCTGTATAAACTACAACAAATATCTTTGGTCACATGAATATACTTTATCTATGTACATGAGAATCGTACAGTAATGACATGTATAAAAGGATTAACTATTTTTAGAATATCATATGATGACTGTCAATTTATTGTCATATCAATCTACCCCAGTTAGGGTGAGTATTTTCTACTCTCCGGTACGAGCTTTTCTCGCTCCGTCCGACATGGCACACTTTCTCTTTCTTTTCTCATTAACATAGTCATAACCGTTGGTAGGGCGTCCCCTATTGGTGCACCACACGGATTTCTATGTGACCGTGCTCATTTATTTTCTTTTCACAATAATAGCCAAAAATATGCTTTGAATAACAAGTATGTTCATCAAAATATAATTATTACAAAAAATTATTGGTAATCATGCCATGAACATAACCATTTCAAATATCAATTTGTAAAATATTTCCATGTAAAAATTTCACACTTAAGATGGTAAGAAGTTCATACAATGGCAATGGATATGGCATATACTAGTCATTTATTATTTTCATTTATAAGATTCTTCTTCTTTTTTAAATATTAATTTTATTTTTTTATTTTCTTAATGCAAGTTTTCATCCTATCTGACCATCTCTAACTAATCAGAGTATAACTCCCTCAATTTAACTTAGATGTAGGTGATCCTAGTGTCAATTTAAAGATCAAACAATTATCTAGAATTAGCGAAATTTTAATAAATCAATGTGATATTACTCCCTCAAAGTATATGTTATTTCTTCTCGGGTAGGTTCTAACCTCTACCTACTAATCTGTCTATATCGCCCTCATAAGAATTCCAAATTAAGTGATTCCAGTGGCTAAAAATCCATGACACATATAACAATAATTTTTATGTTAAGCATTTATTTTAATTCCTTACAGAATGTTCCCAGAAATTAAAACACATAAACTATCCTAAAATATTCTTCCCTAATTAACCAATTTCTGACCATTGCAAACTAATCGGACCATATATGCCAAATACGGACTCCAAATTGAGTGCTTCCAGTGGCTAAAACTCCATGACACATATATCTATAATTCTTATTTTAAAAATTTATTTTAATTCCTTACAGAATATTCCCAGCAATTAAAACACAGAAGCTATCCTAACAGATTCTTCCCTGATTAACTTTTTTCTGACCATTACTTACTAATCGAACCATATCTACCTCATATGGACTCCAAATTGAGTAATTTTAGTGAATAAAAATATGTGAGACATAGATCTATATTTTTCATGTTAATCATTTGTTTTAATTGCTTACCGATTCTTCCCAAAATTTTAAAAATAGAAGCTTAAAATTTTGCCAACCATAGCCATACCTATGCAGAACTATCTACACCAGCCTAAGTATTCAAACATACATAATATGTAACATGATATAACAACATCCATGACGAATCATCAAAGTTCTAAGATCAAAATCTCATATAAATATTATAAGTTTTAAAACTTTTCTTCAAAAAGAAATATTGTTAAACTTACCTTGAGCACTTAGTCCTCTAGAATTCTCCTTCCTCTTTCTTCCTTTCTTCCACTCCTTTCCTCACTCTACCTTGCTTTTATTTTTCCTCTCCATCACTTGAACGAAATTCTAGTATTATGAGGGTGGGTTTTGCTGACATAAACTATCAAATAATTCACCTTTCATAATCGTAGGTCTACCTTATCACAATTAGGATGCACTTGGTTGAATTTTTGGAAAACAAACAACTCACGTTCTTGTCTTCCTCTTCCTTAGTCAAGATATACATAGGAAAAGGAGATTTGTATTTTGAAAATTATGATAATATGTTCTTAAGATAAGGGACAAAGTCCCTTTGATTTAGGGATTTATTTCCTTTTTTTTTGTCTTAATCAATTATCATAGGTTTGCCTGTTTAGGTGGCAAATTTCCAACCCTTGAATCTTCCTTGCTTAGCAAAAATTATTTGTGTAGGATAAGGATGTTTTGTCATAATGTTATGTATTATTACCCACTTGCTAAAAGTATGAGTGTAGGATATAGATGTTTTGTCCTAATGCCATGTATTATCATACCACTTGCTAAAATTATGAATGTAGGATATCACACCACTTGCTAAATTTTTGTCTTAATGCCATGTCACCTAATCTTGATTACACCATTATTTCATCACTTTATTATTATTTTTTATTTTTTTTCCTCTTGGGTTTGGGCTCATTCTTGCCCATTTTCTTTACTTTGGTTAAAATTCTACCTTTCATAATGGGCTTAGTCACATTTTCATGACTTTTAGGCTACGGGCCCAACTTTTTTATCCTAGTCCAAGTCTGTTTTATTTCTTCCTTGGGCTATCCTATTGGCTTGCTAAAAATTCATGTGAAGTATAAAAACTCTATATGAAGTGTCCATATGTAACTTTAACTCTTAAATTAGGAAAAATAACCCTAACCCAATCTTCTTGAAATTTTAATACCTTTACTTACTTTACAAAAATTTATCTTCCTTACCCAAGAATTTCACTTTTCTTTAATATATTTATTTCTAATATTTCCTCTTAGGTTTTCTCTCTTTACCTATTCCATTAATGTTAGAACATTTCTATGTATACATGTAAGGTGAAGAATTTCTAAGGATTATATTTCCTTAGATATGTTAAAATTGTCTAATAAATTTTATTTTCTTAATTAAATATTTATGTACCTGATGTGATCTTAATTAAGCATGATATTAATACCTTTAAACTTACTTTTTTTTTTATTCAAGTAAAATATAATTAGGAATTAGCTTAGTTTTGTGTTTTGTGTTGTAGGAACAAAGGAAGAAGAAAAAGATAAGAAATTCATGGAAAAATGCTACATTGCAGCTATTCCAGACCTTTCAGCACTGTTTTGAGTATATCTCCCTCTTATGAACTCCAATCAAAGTGATTCAAGTGTCTATGAAAAGATAATACAATCATCTACAACCTTTATGTTGAATATTTGGTCAACTTCTGGATATTTCATGGCGTTACAGAGCTTGCAAATCAGCATCACAGTGCAGCAAGATGAATTCTGACCTTTGGTCACTAATTTTAGCATATCTCCTTCAATTTAGATTGGATTAAGGTAATTCTAGCGGCTATGGAAAGAAGAGACATAGTTCTACAACGTTCATGTTCGGCACTTTTGCAAATTCTGGCGTTTTCTAGGCACCGTGGCGCTGAACAACCCAGCAAGCTTCGTAGCAAGTGAGCGCTGCGGCGGCCCATGGCCTTGTCTCCGGAGCGCCGCAGCGCCCACCGTCACACCAGAATGATGATTTTTGCGATTTTAGGTCTTTTTCACTCCAATTGAAGCCCGATGGACTAGGATTTGACCTAAATACAATCCTACTTCGATTAAGAGGAGTTAATCTATAAAAGGGAGCAAAGCAAGCAGAGATGGAATCCAATTCTTCATCCAAGTTCTTCAATTCTTCTTTAGATTTTCTTATGGCCCTGCGTGGCTAGTTCTTTTTAGTTGATTGAGGTAGATTGAAACCTCAAGTTCTTCAATTCTTCTTTAGAAGTTTATTTATCTGAATGATTGTGACCCTATTATGAGCATCAATTTTCTGATTTTCACTATTATTGCATTTTTATTGCGTTTAGCAAGTTGAGTGATTGTGTGAGTGTTTCAATTTATATTTTGGGATGTTAGGCACAACCAACAGCCAATGATATGACTATCCAATTTTTTTAGCTCTTGAAAAATGTAGAAACTTCATGGTTGTATGCAATTTTATCCCTTTTGCAATTTATTACTTTTGACTTTAGAATCCTGAAATATTTTGCACAATAAATTTGGGCATTCGATTTATCTTTTACTTAGAGAAGATTTATATAATTCAAAAATATTTCATGATCTCAACAGGATTCTAGAACTTATTTGAATGCTACTTGAGGTGAAATCCTAGGTTAATACTATGTTTTAGGAGATGATTTAGGCATTATTTGATAGATTGAGCCTTTCAAGCCTAACCTAAGCAATGAAATATCCCTAGTTCCTTTATTTTGAGCTTAATAAACTTTTCCTTCTAAAAACCAGAAATAAGCCTAAAGCAAAAATTTGTATGAATATCCTTTTTTTTTTACCTGATTCACTCACTCCATGATTATTTTGATGAATACTTGTTTTGTAGAGTTTAAATTGACAAAAAGGTGGAAGGGTGGAGCAAGGAAAAGAAAAGAATTATGCAAAAAAAAAAGAATTATACAAAAGGAAGAAAAGAAAATTCCAAAGAGAATAAAAACATATGTTGTGGGTGGAAAGAAAAAAAAACTTTTTGAGAATCGAGGAAAAGAAAGGATCAAATTCAATTGAAACAAGAAAATGAGTGTGGGGGGAAAATCTCTCCAAATTTATAAAAGCTCAAGAGATCATATTTAATCGTGTGGTGCTGGGTGATTGAGCTTAAATTTGTATCCTTTATCCCACCTTATACCTTGGCCACATTACAAGCTAAATAAAGTCCTTTTAATCCTAGAGGTAGTTTTGGCCTACATTAGTGGAGAGTGGCATGAAGAATAAGCATATGGAAATCCTAAACTAATTAGAGATCTACAATCAAAAGTTTTGGATATATAAACTCATCCGGGTAAAAAGAAAATTTATTGACCCAAAAACACACACACACACTTGGGATTTAGAAGGATAAAATAATAGATTGCATTTGTGTTAATCTTGTGCATGATTATGACCTTCCAAAATTTTTCTAGAGTATATTTTTATGTTATGAGGCAAATGTTTGGTAAACCTAACACTCACTACATTATTGATTGTTGTGTTTTTGTCTTTAGGGTTTATTTTGCTTGAGGACAAGCAAAAGGTTGAGTGTAGGGGTATGTGATGTGATCTTAATTAAGCATGATATTAATACTTTTAAACTTACTTTTTTTTATTCAAGTAAAATATAATTATGAATTAGCTTAGTTTTGTGTTTTGTGTTGTAGGAACAAAGGAAGAAGAAAAAGATAAGAAATTCATGGAAAAATGCTACATTGCAGCTATTCCAGACCTTTCAGCACTGTTTTGAGTATATCTCCCTCTTATGAACTCCAATCAAAGTGATTCAAGTGTCTGTGAAAAGATAATACAATCATCTACAACCTTTATGTTGAATATTTGGTCAACTTCTGGATATTTCATGGCGTTACAGAGCTTGCAAATCAGCATCACAGTGCAGCAAGATGAATTCTAACCTTTGGTCACTAATTTTAGCATATCTCCTTCAATTTAGATTGGATTAAGGTAATTCTAGCGGCTATGGAAAGAAGCGACATAGTTCTACAACGTTCATGTTCGGCACTTTTGCAAATTCTGGCGTTTTCTAGGCACCGTGGCGCTGAACAACCCAGCAAGCTTTGTAGCAAGTGAGTGCCGCGGCGGCCCATGGCCTTGTCTCCGGAGCGCCGCAGCGCCCGCCGTCGCACCAGAATGATGATTTTTGCAATTTTAGGTCTTTTTCACTCCAATTGAAGCCCGATGGACTGGGATTTGACCTAAATACAATCCTACTTCGATTAAGAGGAGTTAATCTATAAAAGGGAGCAAAGCAAGCAGAGATGGAATCCAATTCTTCATCCAAGTTCTTCAATTCTTATTTAGATTTTCTTATGGCCCTGCGTGGCTAGTTCTTTTTAGTTGGTTGAGGTAGATTGAAACCTCAAGTTCTTCAATTCTTCTTTAGAAGTTTATTTATCTGAATGATTGTGACCCTATTATGAGCATCAATTTTCTGATTTTCACTATTATTGCATTTTTATTGCGTTTAGCAAGTTGAGTGATTGTGTGAGTGTTTCAATTTATATTTTGGGATGTTAGGCACAACCAACAGCCAATGATATGACTATCCAATTTTTTTA
The DNA here is from genome assembly GCA_037074535.1 of Gleditsia sinensis. Taxonomy (NCBI): domain Eukaryota; kingdom Viridiplantae; phylum Streptophyta; class Magnoliopsida; order Fabales; family Fabaceae; genus Gleditsia; species Gleditsia sinensis. Next base: position 27,664,222 of record CM073464.1, on the reverse strand, counting down.
GCTCTTGAAAAATGTAGAAACTTCATGGTTGTATGCAATTTTATCCCTTTTGCAATTTATTACTTTTGACTTTAGAATCCTGAAATATTTTGCACAATAAATTTGGGCATTCGATTTATCTTTTACTTAGAGAAGATTTATATAATTCAAAAATATTTCATGATCTCAACAGGATTCTAGAACTTATTTGAATGCTACTTGAGGTGAAATCCTAGGTTAATACTATGTTTTAGGAGATGATTTAGGCATTATTTGATAGATTGAGCCTTTCAAGCCTAACCTAAGCAATGAAATATCCCTAGTTCCTTTATTTTGAGCTTAATAAACTTTTCCTTCTAAAAACCAGAAATAAGCCTAAAGCAAAAATTTGTATGAATATCCTTTTTTTTTTACCTGATTCACTCACTCCATGATTATTTTGATGAATACTTGTTTTGTAGAGTTTAAATTGACAAAAAGGTGGAAGGGTGGAGCAAGGAAAAGAAAAGAATTATGCAAAAAAAAAAGAATTATGCAAAAGGAAGAAAAGAAAATTCCAAAGAGAATAAAAACATATGTTGTGGGTGGAAAGAAAAAAAAACTTTTTGAGAATCGAGGAAAAGAAAGGATCAAATTCAATTGAAACAAGAAAATGAGTGTGGGGGGAAAATCTCTCCAAATTTATAAAAGCTCAAGAGATCATATTTAATCGTGTGGTGCTGGGTGATTGATCTTAAATTTGTATCCTTTATCCCTCCTTATACCTTGGCCACATTACAAGCTAAATAAAGTCCTTTTAATCCTAGAGGTAGTTTTGGCCTACATTAGTGGAGAGTGGCATGAAGAATAAGCATATGGAAATCCTAAACTAATTAGAGATCTACAATCAAAAGTTTCGGATATATAAACTCATCCGGGTAAAAAGAAAATTTATTGACCCAAAAACACACACACACACTTGGGATTTAGAAGGATAAAATAATAGATTGCATTTGTGTTAATCTTGTGCATGATTATGACCTTCCAAAATTTTTCTAGAGTATATTTTTATGTTATGAGGCAAATGTTTGGTAAGCCTAACACTCACTACATTATTGATTGTTGTGTTTTTGTCTTTAGGGTTTATTTTGCTTGAGGACAAGCAAAAGGTTGAGTGTAGGGGTATGTGATGTGATCTTAATTAAGCATGATATTAATACTTTTAAACTTACTTTTTTTTTATTCAAGTAAAATATAATTATGAATTAGCTTAGTTTTGTGTTTTGTGTTGTAGGAACAAAGGAAGAAGAAAAGAGAAGAAAAAGATAAGAAATTCATGGAAAAATTCTACATTGCAGCGATTTCAGACCTTTCAGCACTGTTTTGAGCATATCTCCCTCTTATGAACTCTAATCAAATTGATTCAAGTGGATGTGAAATGATAACACAATCATCTACAACTTGTATGTTGAACACTTAGTCAAATTCGGGATATTTCATGGCGTTATAGAGCTTGCAAATCAGCATCACAGTGCAGCAAGATGAATTCTGACCGTTGATCACTAATTTTAGTATATCTCCTTCAATTTTGATTGAATTAAGGTGATTCTAACGGCTATGGAAAGAAGAGACATAGAGAGACAACTTTCGTGTTCGGCACTATCACAAATTCTAGCATTTTCTGGACGACGCGGCACTCGCAAGAGAGCCATGGCGCTGAACAACCCAGCAAGCTTTGCAGCAAGTGAGCGCTGCGGCGCCCGCCGTCGCACCAGAATGATGATTTTTGCGATTTTAGGTCTTTTTCACTCCAATTGAAGCCCGATGGACTGGTATTTGACCTAAATACAATCCTACTTCGATTAGGAGGAGTTAATCTATAAAAAGGGAGCAAAGCAAGCAGAGAAGGAATCCAATTCTTCATCCAAGTTCTTCAATTCTTGTAGATTGAAACCTCAAGGGACCCTTATGCATTGTGAGATTTGGAATTGTTTTCAATAGTTCAATCTTAACTAGGTATTGTTTATTCATCTGCTTTTCTTTTCTAAATGATTTTTCATGTGATTGCTAGGAGGCCTACTAGTATATTGTATGTCTAAGTCTACTACCGAATTAGGTTTTGAACAAAGTTTTTATTACTTGATTCATAAAGCAAATAGGATTAAGGATTTTGGATAATAAATCAGTAACCCTATGATGAATGATCAACTAAATTAAATATAATCGATTTGCTTATATTTATTTAGCTATATCAGTTTCTCTCGTTCTTAATGCAGTTGATAAGTTAGACTTTGCCGATGTGTTAAAGGATTTTTTATCAATTAGAGTTTAATTGGTATGATTGTTATCAATTCACTCGGCTTAAGGAGGAACTGGGATAGAGTCCCAATGATAGATATTTGGTTTAAGATTGATAATTTTGTTAATGATCGAAGCAATCCCTTGATGGTGAATATCGACCGAAACCAACGCTTTTCTCATTAATTACTCTTTTCACTATTTTCATTATTGTTTAATTTACTTTATTCACAATTATCAAACCCCCCTTTCTTAATCACATAAGGTAATTCCAGTCTCTGTGGGATCGACCCTTACTCCCACTATTACAGGTTAGTTTTGAGGTAAGGTATTAATTTGGGTGTACCTGCGACAGTGCGCACCAGTACCTTTATTAATAAAAGAAATGAAATTAGGGATGTTACAAAAGGAAAACCTATCATATTTGAGTGAGAAAAAAGAAAAAAGAAATGAATCCCTAAATCAAAGGACCTTTTCCCTTGTCTTAAGAACATTTTAACATGATTTTCAAATACAAATCTCCTTTTGCTATGCATATCTTGACTAAGGGAGAGGAAAACAAGAACATAAATTGTTTTCCCCTAAAAAGCAACCAAGTGCATCATAATTGTGTTAAGGTAGACCCTTGATTATTAGAGGAGGACCACTTGATAGTTTATTTAAGCAAAAACCACCCTTATAACATTATAATTTTGTCCAAGTGAGGGAGAGGGAAAAACAAAAGCAAGGTAGAGTAAGGAAAGGAGAGAAAGAAAGGAGAAGAGAGGAAGGAAGAAGAAGGGGAAGTCTAGAAGACTAAGTACTCAAGGTAAGTTAGCTTAATCTCCACTTGAATCCATCTTTTCTCTTCATCCTTGGGGTTTAAAACTCACCCTCCCTCTCTCATTCAAGCTGTTGGAAAAAATCAAAAGGAAGGTAAGAATCTTTCCACTTCCTTCAAGAGGAAACAAGAAAAAGAATTCACTAATTGAGCTAGGGAGATATTTAGGTAGGTTTTACAATATCTATTTTTGAAGAAAAACTTTGAAATTTGTAACATTTATATGGGATTTTGATCTTAGAATTTTGATAGAATTTACAATATTTTCTACTTTGATGATTGGCCATGGATGTTGCTATATCATGGTACATGTTGATCTTGAATGTGATGGATGTTTTGAATACTTCGGTTAGTGTGGAAAGTTCTGCATAGATATGGCTATGGGTGGCAAACATTTATGGCTTTTATACTACTGTTATTTATATTTAAATGTGGTGAAAAATTGATGGAATATGACTAGATTGATAAAATGAGTATGGCCTTAAAAATTTAGAAGAAGACCATGAGAAATTTCTGTTGGAAAACACTCTTAATGATACATGATTTGATTCTGTTTTTCTTTTGAAGTGGATGATGGAATATAAATTAAGTAAGAAATATAATTAAATGTTGAGATGAATAATTCTTTGGTTAGTTGGAAATTTGGAAGAAAAATGGAAGATGACTTAATAAAAGGATGAACTAGAACTTTAGGAAAGGCTAGGCTAAGAAAACTGAATTGTGGAGTAACCAAGGATGTTTCTATTTTTGGAGTTCTAGGAAGAATAAATTGGTAATCGAAAGAAATGGTTAACATAAAAAATGTAGATAAATGTTTCATAGATTTTTTGGCACTGAAATCGCTCAATTTCGATTCCATATAAGGGAAATATAGTCAGATTAGTAAGTAGTGGTTAGAAACTAGCTAACCAGGAAATAATCTGTGACGTATGTTTCTGTGTTTAAATTTTTGGGCAAAATATGTAGGGAATTAAAGGAAATTTTTAACATAATAAATATATATACTTATGTCTCATGGATTATAGGCTCTGAAATCCCTTAATTTGGAGTCCATATGAGAGAGATATGGCTGATTAATGAGTAGAGGTCAAAATCAGTCTAGAATCCAGGATGGTAAATGTAATTATTTTTGTTTTTGATTTTCTAGAAATACTTCATAAGTAATATGAAGAAATGATAAATATGAAAATTGTAGATACATGTCTTATCTTGTTATAGGATTTGGAATAACCTCAATTGCAGTTTTTATAAGTGACATATGGTTGATTAAGTGAGGAAAGGTCTCAGAACACGATCAGGCCGTGTTCTGGGTTGCTTCAGCACGGGTAAGCCATGTTCAGGGCTATTTTTGAGTATGTTTGAAGTATTTTTCAAGAATGGCCATGTTGGGAGATGGTAAAGCTTGTTTTCAATATTTTTCTACCCTAAATGAACCTCATTAACTATAGGGTAATAATATAAACCAAATTGGAGAAGAATGCCCTATAAAATTTGTGAAAACATGTGTCGGAAATGATATAAGTAGGAGAAAAGTAACTAGATGCAAAGCATAAAGAAAATAAAATGATGAAAATTATATTTAAAAAAAAAGATTCTTATAAATGAAAATAATAAATAACTAGTGTTTTCTTTAGCCATTGCCATTGCATGAACTCCTTACCATCGTAAGTGTGTAATTTTGACATGAAAATATTTTATAAAGTGATATTCGAAAATGGTTATGATCATGACATGATTGGATTTTACCAATATTTTTTTGTAGTGATTATGCTTTGATGATAAATTATGTCATGTGAGTATAATGAACATACTTGTTGTTGAAATCATATTTTTGGCTATTAATGTGAAAAGAAAAGAAAAGAGACGAGAATGATCACATGGTGGTCCGTGTGGTACACTAGTAGGGGATGCCCTACTCATGACTATGATTATGCAAATGAGAAAAGAAAGAGAAAGTGTGCCATGTTGGATGGAGCGAGAAAAACCTATACCAGAGAGTAGATTGTACTCACCTTAACTAGGGTAGTTTGATAAGAAAATAAGTTGATAGCCATCATAATATATTCTGAAAATAGTTATTCATGCCATACATATTATTATTGTATGATTTTCATGTGCTTAGATAAAGTTCATTCATGTGACCTAAGGTATTTGCTGTAGCTTATATAGAAGAACAAGACATGAGGAGCTATATTGATGATAATTATAATTTATTGTTGAACCAATGAGATTTAATTATCACTATATTTTCATATCATGTTCAGAAGACTAAATATGCAGATATTCTCTATGACCGGATTTTAGTGTACGCCGGGTCAAGTTGGCTAAGATTCCGGTGAAGGCAGAACCACCAGCACCCGTATCCCCAAAACTGGTCAATATGGATGAATAAGATGTTGACATATATGTGTTTGATTTTTGTACGGATGTTTTTAATTAATGATGTGTATGTGAACCTAGAATTGTATCAGTGTTATTGGTATACCATAAATCTTAATTATGCTTGGTTAATTTAATTGAATGTTATTATGAGTTAAATTGTTAGAAATAAAGAGGTAATCACTTCATGTAATTTTACAAATATATATATATATATATATATATATATATATATATATATATATATGTGTAAAATAAAAAAAATGGAGTTGTTACAAATAGTAGTTGGTTGAAGGATATAGTTGGAAGAGGGAGAAGCTTCTTGACCAAGACATTAATATTTTAGTAATTTTTACATGACTTTAAGGGGGAAGTTGAGCAAAGGAGAGAGGGGAGAAGAAAGGATGGCCAAGATGAGAAGGGAAGAAAAAAAGAATAAGAAGAAAGAGAAAAGAGATGAAGGTACGAGGAAGGAGCCAAGGTAATTTTTATACTTCTAAACTTCGTAATCTTCTCACCTCTTCATTCTAAGCCTCCTAAACTGATTTTGATAATGAAAAATGTAGAACTCTAGAAGGAAAGAGGGTTAGAGATTGACCAAGAAGAGGTGATTCAAGACATATTTGGTAATAGATAAGATAAAGTACGTATCTTAGTATGTTTAGCAATAATCCTTCATTGAAATTCCATGACTTTTGGAAGATCTAAATGTAATAACTCCATTTTTTTTACATATATACATATATTTAAATTTTTAAAGTCCTATGAAGTCATTACCTTTATTTAACTGATAATAACATTCAATTAATTTAACCAAGCATAATTAAGGTTTACACATCATTAATTAACAACATCCGTACACAAATCAAACACATATATGTCTACACCTTATTCATCCATATTGACCAGTTCTGGGGATATAGGTGCGAGTGGTTGCACCTTCACTGGAATCTTAGCCAACTCGACCATAAACACCTTATTAATTTTTGGGATCTGCCCAACATAGAGTAACTCGATCAAACATACACTAAGAGCCAGAGTGTAACAACTATTTATTATTATTATTATTATTATTATACATATAGTAAAACAGCCATGCTTTAAGCTTGAAAATGTCATTTCTAGCACAGAACACGGCCTGGCCGTGCCTCAAGGCACGACCATTCTTTATGTTGAGTTATTTCTTGATGCAGGTTTTCATCCTGTCTAACCTTCTCTCATTAATTGGAGCATAACTCCCTCATTTCAACTCCAATTTAGTTTATCTTGGTGTCAATTTAAAGATAGAAAAATTATCTAAAATAATTATGTTGAATAGTTTAGTTAAAAATTAAATAATCATGTTGATATTACTCCCACAATGTACAGGTTATTTCTTCTCGGGTAGGTTCTGACCTCTACTTACTAATCTGTCCATATCTCCCTCATAGGAATTCCAAATTGAGTTATTCAAGTGGCTAAAAATCCGTGACACATATATCTATAATATTTATGTTAACCATTTATTTTAATTCCCTACAAAAGGTTCCCTAAAATTTAAACACAGTAGCTATCCTAACATATTGTTCTCTGATTAACTATTTTTTGACCTCTGCTTACTAATTGGAATATATCTACCTTATATGGACTCCAAAATGAGTGATTCTAATGGCTAAAAATCCGTGACAAAAATAGTTATAATTTTTATGTTAACCATTTATTTTAATTCCCCATAGAATGTTTCCAAAAATTAAAACACAGAAGCTATCCTAACATATTCTTCCATGATTAACCATTTTCTGACCACTGCTTACTAATCGGACCATATATACCTTATATGAACTCCACATTGAGTGATTCTAGTGGCTAAAATTTCGTGTGACATTGACCTACATTTTTCATGTTAACCATTTATTTCAATTCCTTACCGATTCTTCCCAAAATATTAAAAATAGAAGCTTAAAATTTTGCCACCCATAGCCATACCAATGTAGAACTATCTACACCAGCCTAAGTATTCAAACATACATAATATGTAACATGATATAGCAACATTCATGACCAATCATCAAAGTTATAAGGTCAAAATCCCACATAGATGTTGTCAATTTCAAAACTTTTCTTCAAAAAGAAATATTGTTAAACTTACCTTGAGCACTTAGTCCTCTAGACTTCTCCTTCCTCTTTCTTCCTTTCTTCCTCTCCTTTCCTCACTCTACCTTGCTTCTATTTTTTCCTCTCCCTCACTTGGACGAAATTCTAATGTTATAAGGGTGGGTTTTGCTTAAATAGACTATCAAATAATTCACCTTTCATGATCATGGGTCTACCTTATCACAATTAGGATGCCCTTGGTTGATTTTTTGGAAAACAAACAACTCATGTTCTTGTCTTCCTCTTCCTTAGTCAAGATATACATAGGAAAAGGAGATTTGTATTTTGAAAATTATGATAATATGTTCTTAAGATAAGGGACAAGGTTCCTTTGATTTAGGGATTCCTTTCCTTTTTCTTTTGTCTTAATCAAGTATGATAGGTTTTCCGGTTTAGGTGGCAAATTTCCAACCCTTGAATCTTCCTTGCTTAGCTAAAATTATTTGTGTAGGATAAGGATATTTTGTCATAATGCTATGTATTATTACCCACTTGCTAAAATTATGAGTGTAGGATATAGATGTTTTGTCCTAATGCCATGTATGATCATACCACTTGCTAAATTTTTGTCTTAATGCCATGTCACCTATTCTTTATTACACCATTATTTCATCACTTTATTATTATTTTTTTCCTCTTGGGTTTGGGCTCATTCTTGCCCATTTTCTTTACTTTGGTTAAAATTCTACCATTCATAATGGGCTTGGTCACATTTTCATGATTTTTGTGCTACCGGTCCAATTTCTATATCCTAGTCCAAGTCTATGTTTTATTTCTTCCTTTGGCTATCCTATTAGCTTGCTAAAAATTCATGTGAAGTAGAAAACTCTATATGAAGTGTCCATAGGTGAAAGCCCAATTTATGGGTGAAGATACTAAACTTAGTAACTTTAGATCTTAAATTAGGAAAAATTACCCTAATCCAATCTTCTTGAAATTTTAAGACATTTACTTACTTCACAAAAATTTATCTTCCTTACCCAAAAATTTCATCTTTCTTTAGCATGTTTATTTCTAATATTTCTTCTTAGGTTTTCTCTCTTTACCTATTCCATTAATGTTAGAACATTTCTATGCATACACGTAAGGTGAAGAATTTCTAAGGATTATATTTCCTTAGACATCTAAAAATTGTCTATTAAATTTTATTTCCTTAATTAAATATTTATGTATCTTTATTAATAAAAGAAAAAAAATTAAGGATGTTACATAGAGTCAAAGAAAAATATGCAAAACTAGTTTTCTGAACATGATATGGAAATATAATGAGAATTAAATCCCAGTAGGTTCAATAAATAAATCACAATTATCATCAACATAGATCATGTCATGTTCATCTGTATAAGCTACAACAAATATCTTAGGTCACATGAATGCACTATATCTGTGCATATGAAAATCATACAGTAATGACATGTATGATAAAATTAACTATTTTCAAAAAATCATATGATGACTATCAATTTTTCTCATATAAAGCGACCCCGGTCAGAGTGAGTATTTTCTACTCTCCGGTATGGACTTTTCTCGCTCCATCTGACATGGCACACTTTCTCTTTCTTTTCTCATTAGCATAATCATAACTGTTGGCAGGGCGTCCCCTACTGGTGCACGACACGGATCGCCATGTGACCATGCTTATTTCTTTTCTTTTCACATTAATAACCAAAAATATGATTTCAATAACAAGTATGTTCATTATACTCACATACCATAATGTTTCATCAAAATATAATCATTACCAAAAGTCATTGGTAATCATGACATGAACATAATCGTTTCAAATATCACTTTATAAAATATTTCCATGTCAAAATTACACACTTAGGATGGTAAGGAGTTCATGCAATGGCAATGGCTATGGCATACACTAGTCATTTATTATTTTCATTTATAGGATTCTTCTTATTTTTTAAATATTATTTTTATCTCTTCATTTTATTTATCCTTGGCCTCTAGTCACTTTCCTCTTACTTATATCATTTCCGACACATGTTCTCACAAATTTAATATGACATTCTTCTTCAATTTGGTTTCTATTAATATCCTATAGTTAATGAGGTTCATTGAGGGTAGAAAAATGTTGAAAATAAGATTTACTGGCTTCCAACACGGCCTAAACGTATCTTATAACACGGCTTAGCCACTTCTTATAAAATAGCCATGCTTTAGGCTTCAAAATGCCCTTTCCAGCATAGAACACGGCCTGGTCGTGCCTTAAAACACGGCCATGCTCTATGTTGTGTTATTCCCCAATGCAGGTTTTTGTCCTACCTGACCTTCTCTCACAAGTCAGAGAATAACTCCCTCATTTTAACTTCGAATTAGATGATCTTAATGTCCATTTAAAGATAAAACAATTATTTAAAACTAATATGTTGAACATTTTAGTGAAATCTTAAGGAATATTTGTGATATTACTCCCTCAATTTAAACGTTATTTCTTCTCGAGTATGTTCTGACCATTACTTACTAACCTGACCATATCTCCCTTATATAAACTCCAAATTGAGTTATTCCAGTGGCTAAATTTTTGTGAGACATATATCTATAATTTTTTATGTTAAGTAGTTATTTTATTTCCCTACATAATTTTCTTAGAAATTTAAACACATAAACTTTCCTAACAGATTCTTATCTGGTTAACCATTTTTTACCACTGCTTACTAATCTGACAATATCTAACTCATATGGACTCCAAATTGAGTGATTTTAGTGGCTAAACATTTCTATATTTTTCATATTAACCATTTCTTTTAATTACTAACCAATTCTTTTCAGAATTTGAAAAAAAAAAGCTTCCCTAGTTACTTCGAAATCTAGTTTAAACCATTTCTAAGGTTTTAGTTCATCATTTTATTATGTCATCTTCCATTTTCTTTTCAATTTACATATAATCTTATTTCATCAATTTTTCACCACATTTAAATATACAAAATAGTTGTATAAAAATCTTAAAATTTTGTCACCCATAGCTTTACCTATGTAGAACTTTCTATACCAACCTAAGTATTCAAACATACATCACTTGCAAGATCAACATGTAACATGATATAGTAACATCCATGGCCAATCATCCAGGTAACAAATATAGTAAATTTCATCAAAGTTCAAAGATCAAAATTCTATATAAATGTTTCTAATTTCAGAGCTTTTCTAAAAGAAATATTGTTAAACCTACCTAAAGATCTCCCTAGCTCACTTAGTGAATTCTTTTTCTTGTTTCCTCTTGAAGAGAGGAGGGTGAGTTTTTGAACCCCAAGAATGAAGAAGAAAGATGGATTCAAGTAGAGATTAAGCTAACTTACGTTGATTACTTAGTCCTTTAGACTTTTCCTTCCTCTTTCTTCATTTCTTCTCCTCTCTTTCTCTCCTTTCCTCACTCTTCCTTGCTTATGTTTTTCCTCTCCCTCAGTTGGACAAAATTCTAATGTTATAAGGGTGGATTTTGCTTAAATAAACTATCATGTGATTCACCTTTCATAACCGTGGGTCTACCTTATCACAATTAGGATGCACTTGGTTGTTTTTTAGGGAAAAACAACTCATGTTATTGTCTTCCTCTCCCTTAGTCAAGATATGCATAGAAAAAAGAGATTTGTATTTTGAAAATTATGTTGAAATGTTCTTAAGACAAGGGAAAAGGTCCCTTTGATTTAGGGATTGATTTTCTTTTTCTTTTGTCTTAATCAAGTATGATAGGTTTGTCTTTTTTGTTGGCAAATTTTTAACCCTTGAATCTCTCTTGCTTGGCTGAAATTATTTATGTAGGATAAGGATATTTTGTCATAATGCTATACCCACTTGTTGAAATTATGAATATAGGATATATACGTTTTATCCTAAAGCCATGTATTATTACCTACTTGTTGAAATTATGAATATAGGAAATAGATATTTTGTCTTAATGCCATGTGACCTAATCTTGATTATTATACACTACTATTTCCTCACATGATTCTTATTTGTTTCCTTCTTGGATTTGGGCTCATTCTTACCCATTTCCTTTTCTTTGGCTAAAATTCTAACTTTCATGAAGGGCTTGGTAACATTTTCATGATTTTTGGGCTATTGGTCCAACTTCTATATCCTAGTCCAAGTCTATGTTTTATTTCTTGCTTGGGCTATCCCATTGACTTGTTAGAAATTCATGTGAAGTGAAAAAAACTCTATATGAAGTGTCCATAGGTGAAAGCCCAATTTATGGGTGGAGATGTTAAACTTAATAACTCTAACTGTTGAATTAGGAAAAATTACCCTAATACAATCTTCTTAAAATTTTAAGATCTTTACTTACTTCACAAAAATTTATCTTATTTACCCAAGAAATTTTCCTCTCTTTAGTATGTTATTTATAATTTTTCCTTTTAGGTTTTCTCTCTTTACCTATTCCCTTAATGTTAGAAACATTTTCTATGCATACACATAAGGTGAAGAATTTCTAAGGATTATATTTCTTAGATATCTAAAAATTGTCTAATAAATTTTATTTCCTTAATTAATTATTTATGTACCTTTATTAATAAAAGAAATGAAATTATGGATTTTACATTAAATATTTATATACCTTTATTAATAAACAAAACGAAATTACGGATGTTACACTAAAAGTGTTTTAAATCTCATTCTTTGACTATACATGTAACGCCCCCAATTTACAGACACGTGAAACAAACATTTTTTTTCCCGCAATTTAATATTTTTCATAACATGCATGACACTATTCTTTGTCATAAAAATAGATACAATAGGTTCTCTCATGTATATATATTAGACAAACCAAGTTATAAATGTCAATGTAACAACAGAAGTAGAGATCTTGCCTGTAGCGTTCAGAGCACACTCGAGAATACAAACACAATATAAATCAAAACTATGAGCCTTACAAGCAATATAGACTCACCCAAAGAACATGTCACATAATTGATCACCTATCTGCAGGATCAAACTATGTATTCTTATATGAAAAATGTGGAAATATCATGTAGTGAGTTTGACAACTCAGTGAGTAGATAATACCTCTTATGACCTCTTAGGTCAGTGTAACATCCTAAGTTAGATAAATTTAAGGATGAGTAGAAAATACATATGACAAGTGATTAAGATGCTTAGTTATGTGACTATAAGGCAAGTATAAAATAGGTGACATAGTTAATTTAAATATATGCTCAATTACACCATGCATATCCTAGTCTACATATCATAATGCATGCACGTGAGAATGGAAACAAAAACACCGACACTTTGGTAGGTTAAAAACACAAATGCAGCTAGGAAATGCAAGCTGAAACGTGCAGCCAACCTTGCCCCACATCCAGCATCTTCATGCCAACTTGTTCCACCAATAACCAGCAGAAAACCTGCCCCACATACAGTAGACTCATGCCCATCTTGCCCAGCATAATGCATGCCACATTTGCTCCATTAGACAGCAGGAATCAGTGCCACATCAAGCAGAAAAAGATACACCCACATGGCAGCATCCTCACTGTACATGTGCTCCTAAACCAAGCAGAAAAAAAGTCACATATTTTCTCTATAAACCCAACAGAAACACACCCACCCACTGCAGCAGAAACGCACACCCCACCTGCAGGATTCACACTCCCATCTGCTCCAAGAAAGCTGCAGTTTCACGCCCATACAACCAGAAACAGCCATGCATGCAAGTATGTGGCAGCATGTCTTCCTTTTATGTGTTATTCACCCACTCCCACTGAGCATATTATAATATGCATGCACCTACGTGGAGAGCAGCTGAAAAACACACTCACCTGCCCTACAAAACTAGGGAATCCCTGCACCCATGGCAGCCACCTCCTTGCATTCAGAAATGGTGCAGCAGAAAAACACCTACCCTTGCCTCACGCCAGCAGAAAAAATGAGAGAGGGAAGTAACCAAAAACTCAAGAAGCAAGAGGAAGGAAGAGGGATAGGGTAGCTAGGAAGAAGAAGGAGGTTGAGGGATAAGGAAGAGAGTGGAAAAACCAGAGAAAAGAATGGAGAGTTTCCTTCCCTCACCATAAGGCAATGAGAGTGAGAGTGAGTGCTGAGGTTTGAAGCCTTGATCACCCCATATTTGGTGCAAGAAATCTGGTCGAGTTGCAAAGGAAACCAAGAGGAGAAGGAAGCTGCAAATTGAGAGCCATAGGAGTATGTTTACATAAGGTAAGTCTGGCTTCTTATAAAAATTCAATTTTATGTTTATTAGGTTAATTTTTGGCCCTGCATGGATGACTTTTTGTCTAAAATATGAAAACATGTTCAACATAGAAGTTGTAGTCCTATATCTTATTTTTCCATAGCATTTGGAATCACATCAATCGGACTAAAAATGAGGGAGTTATACTCCAGGAAGTGATGAAAGGTCAGAATCGGGTCTGGAATATGCAGCTGGTGAAGAATAGCTTATGTTTTCGAATGTTTGGAACTAATCCATAAGGAATATGAAGTTGTAGTTAATATGAAAGTTGTATATAAATTTCGCCCGGTCATATAACCACTAGAATCAGAAAATTGCGAGTCCATATGAGTGAGTTAGGGTCTGATTAGTGAGTAAAGGTCATAGAGCATAGAAGGGTTAGGTTGAGAAAATAGAAACATTTTTGCACCCGAAAATATTGGCTTAGTAAATTTATTTAATGGCCTTTAAATTCTATAATGTTTGGTGAAAAGAGTCTTAAAATGTTCATAATCAATTCTGAAAATTTTCATGATTTTTGAGAACCTACAACTAGGTCTTTCCAATTAAAACAGTGTTGAGGACAATTTGTTGGACAGCTTAGACGGTTGATGGAAAGACAAAATATTGAAGAGGTTAGATGTTGAATTTTCATATGAAAGGTTTATGACATATTATAGGAATCCTAATTAAGGATCCCACCAAATTTTAGAAAATTCTGGTCAGGTTAAGGCACATAATAGAATTTAGAAATTTGGTAGGGCAGGAAATGAGGCAGAACAGGACATAACAGGAGACAGCTTTAAACCTTGGGTTATTTGAGGGGACAAATGAATTAGTTTTTACTTGAAATTTTTATGGTGACTATATAAAATATCTAGGATGCTTCATATAAAATATCATGAATTTTTAAATAGTTTTACTAATCCAAATGGATGCAAAACAGAATAGAAATGGAACCGAAACTAAATTACACTATCCTGGATATGGAGGTAGTTTTTGGGATTGAATGGAAGAGTTAAGGGCGGACAAAATACACATGTAAAGGTATCTCCATACAAAATTTTAGAATTTTTAGAGGTCTTTTGTCATATTAATAATAACCCCAAATCTCAACAAAATCATAGTTTTGTTTTGAGGATCAGAAGATTTTAAACTAGAGATTTATGACTTTAGGTACTAATATGCATGCATTAACCAAGAACTATTATATGTTTTAGTTTGAGTTGCTGGTAGTAACATTGGCAGCCCTGGAAAGGAAGTGATTATGCTAGAATTGAGGTAGCTAGCCTTTCCTTAAAACACTCTTTATGTTTATGAACTTGAATTTATCAAATTTCACTGGTTGCCTGACTTTTATGCTATGATGAATGATGGTCTAAAGATATGTTATGTATGCATTCTCGGGAATTAAGGGAGTGCACAAAAGGGTGCCAAGTAAGCCACATTTCCCTCATGATTGGCCAATAATAGGAGATGCATAACCCTTTGCAGGTATGGATGTATTTGACTGCATTGGGTAAGTAGACCATGATGTTATGGGTCCGTGTGACCAAGATGCCGTATGTATGATGTATGGTCAGTGCTTATGTTTCAGTGAAATAATTTGAGATTTTTTAAGGAATGGAATGTGTATCGTTTTTCTGAAAAATTTGATAGCGAGCTCTTCCTTAAAACATTCTTTATCCTTATGAACTTGAAATTATGAATTTTCACTGATTGCCTGACTTTTATGCTATGATGAATGATGGTCTAAAGATATGTTATGTATGGATTCTCGAGAATTAACAGGGTGCACAAAAGGGTGCCAAGTAAGCCTCATTTCCCTCACAATTGGCCAATAATAGGAGATGCATAGCCCTTTGCAGGTATGGTCGTATTTGACTGTATTGGGTAAGTAGACCATAATGTTATGAGTCCGTGTGACCAAGATGCCGTATGTATGATGTATGGTCAGTGCTTATGTTTCAGTGAAATAATTTGAGATGTTTTAAGGAATGGAATGTGCACTTTTTTTTGAAAAAAATTTGTTAGCTATTGAGATTGTCGTCTCACTTTTTATGTCCACATAATCACATTCCAGGTACTCCAGTAAGAGGTGAGCAACATGGGTCTCAAGGTTGACTCATATGATCATGATTGTATTTTCTTTGGTTGTGTACCATTTATGTGGGATAGCCTAAATAAGTGCCAGGTCCTTTTTAGACAGTTGATAATGTGATGTAATATAAGTTATGGACTGTACCCCTTTTCTTTATGGCATGAGAACCTTTATGTTGTAAGTAATGCATATCATGCCTAACTAGTTGTCTATAGGGAAATGAGATTTGAAAATGCTTGGAATAGCTTGAAGTACTTGTATGCTTTCCCAAGAATGATAACAAACAATATAAGTTACTAGGTTAATGCATGGGCTAGGTGGTCATTGCCAAGGATTTATAGATAATAAGGAACATTCTACGATCTAGATTTTTGAGGTTCAAGGTGCTACAGTCAGCATATGGATGTACTTATGTTTTAAAATTTGTCACTTAGAAAATACAGTTCAGAAGTACATCCATATGGGACTCGTATTTCAAATATTTTCAAATAAAAGGATAGTCAGATATCCAAACCATATTAAGCACAGTATGATCATTAAACAAATATTGTTATGCTCAGCTGTATAGACTATAGTAAAATAATAAGCTTTTGAAATAAAGTTATAAATTTTAATACACTTGCCTCACTCGGCGATCTAGCATACTCAATTTAAAATGACATGCCTCATTTGGCGATCTGGTCAACGCAATTTAAAATGACCTACCTCATTTGGTGATATGGTTAACCCACACACTCAATTCACTCATTTGCTATACGCATAGTGATCGATCGACTATAGTCACAACAGTGATAAGGGAATGTGAGTTCATCACCTATCTGCCTCCTCGCAATACCACTGTCGCCCGGTTGGAGCGTCCCTTCCTTGGTTCACTAAGGCTAATAGGGCGTCCCTTACTCAATACCGTCACAAGCCACAACCTGTCGATATTCATCCATACATATAAATACATATATATAAATGCATATTCATCAAATGTAATGTATAATTATCAAGCAACTTGCCATGAGCTTTACGCTTATCATTCAATTATAATAAGCAACTTTATAGTTTTACAAAGCAATGCCTCATGCACATAATATTCAATTTACCAAATAATGATAAATACATTTAGAACTACATATTCAATGAGTTTTAAAATATATTTGCAAAACCATACTCTTCTTGAACTATGTGCCAGTTCGTAAGTAAAACAAATATTTTAACACATTTGAGACACTTATGATAGCATAAATAATTTGTAAACAGAATCAATTATACATTTTAAATTCAAGAAAAGTATGGGATAAGTCATAGAAAGAATTATCTACTCACAGGTCAGGGCTGTAGGTTGGACAGCCCTAAATGTAATTTTTCAAATCAAATCCGATCAAATGGATCTCAAAATGAGTTTGGAGGGTCCAAAAACCTAAAAAAATAACCTTGGGAGCTTGGTCAATGCTAGTTACTATTCACCGTCAGAAATTACTATTCATACCAACCGGATTTACTGTTCACGACGTATAAAAAATTGTTAGATGGCCAAAAAATTCATATTTTAGGGTTTATCTAGCTTTTGAATCCATCTACGATGTCAGATTTTCAATTTGAGGTCTTTAAGTAGATGTTTAAAAACTTACCTTTTTCTATGATTTTCTACTTCCGATTTGAGGCAATTCTGCAGCTGAGTTGAAAAATTGTTCAGGAAAAATCGTAGTATACTCCGTCCTGAATCTAGTGATATTCTTAGTTTTAAGATCAGAAGCCAATAGGCACTCCAGATCTAGAAAGAAAAATGAAGGTTACTATTTATATTATTCATCAGTTATGGAAATCGGTTCGCATCCCTCTTTCACGCTTCCGACTCTCCCTCCCCCTTTTCTTTCCTTTTCTTTTTTTATATAATATTTACTTAATAATTAAATATTTAAAATTTGGTACTATTATTTTTATTATATACATATAAATACTATTTTTCATCCTTAAATATCCCAAAAATTTCTAAAAATTTACATTCTTATAAAACTTTAGTTGAACTCTTAAATCAAGGCTTTTCTTGATAAAAATTTTAATAAAATATCACAAAATAAAATATCTTTATGCATAATAAAAGAAAGAATATTTCTAAAATTTAAACAAATTTATTAGAGGTAAATATAATTATTTTAGGAACAAAAAAAATCATTTTATTTAAAAATATATTTGTTTATAGCAAAACATTATTATTTGAAAAACATTAAGGGATATTACATTCTCCCCCCCTTAAGAAATTCGGTCCTCGAATTTTAAGCCATCTTATCATATGTAAGGAATGAAGTCAAGGCATAATTTGGAGTTACCAACCATATTACTCAAATAATTGGGGATATTTGTATATCATATTTACTTTCTAGGAAATTTCTTCACTTGTGTGATTTTTTCATATAACCTTAGCTATAGGAATTTCCTTCAACCAGAAGTTCTTCACTTGTTGATCAATAATAAACATCGATTTTTCTTCATGATAAGCCAAATTCTTGTCTAATTGAATTTCTTAGAATTAGATAGCATGAGAAGAATCTGATAGGTACTTCTTTAGCATTAATGCAAGAAAGATTGTATTAACATCAATTAATCCTAATGGCAAAGTTAGGCGATATATACTATGCATACTTTGTCCAAGATTTCAAGAGAGCCTATATATTAGAGCTTAACATTATTCTTCTTTCCAAACCTCATTACCTCTTTTATGGGTGAGTCCTTTAAGAATATTTGGTTACCAACTGATACTTTTTAGTACTCAACATTCATGGTCCTTATAGACTTTTGGCCTGTATTGAGTTTCTTGTATATTTTTTTTTCTAATCAATTTCACTTTATTAACGACATCTTACCATAAGTCTGACTCCACTGAGTCATCTAACAGAAAGTTTGTAACACCTCTTACATAAGGCTTTAAGTCACCCAATAACACTTTATTATAGGTAAATTCTGTTAATGGAACTCCCTCCAAACTCGAAGACATACACTTGAAGCATACTATCTAAATTAACATCATCAATTTAGGTTAGTCATATTCTATCTATTTCATCATATTCCAAATTAGACTTCAAAAACTTAACCTTATTCAACTCATCCACCTATTCGGAGTCCTATGATGTTTAATGTAAAACCTCAAATATTGCTATTTGTGTGTTGGCCTGATAATTACTGATATGGGCAAGTTTAACTAAGGATAAATGATTTTCTCCAAAATTTTACCAAAATTATATAAAGATACCTAAAGCATAACTTCTAATGTATAAACATATCATTTAGATTTACTATCAGCTATACTATAATCTAGCTAAGATCTTAAACTTTCTGATTAGCTCTCTTGAAACATTATATTCAATTCTTACTTATTGTCATACCAAACAATGAAAAATATTTCACTTGTATTTTCTTTTTACCATTATACTAGTATAATTCTTTTATATCTTAGTATATCCTTATTGCCTCGGGTTATCTATATTCACAATCTATGGCTTTTTCTGAAATCTCCTTTCTCAACAATTATTCACACGTGAATTTTCAATCTCAATATAATTCACATCCTAGGTTCTAGACTCAACTTAGTATGGTATAAACCCTTAACACAAATGCTTTGATCGCTTTATATTATTTTTGAACATGGTTCTCAAATTATTCTCCTTTCCCTTCTCAACCACATTAGGTAAACTTAAGTGTTCTTCATACCATAATACTCAATCAGTATATACTGTAAACTCATTATTCTTTCTAATTTGCACATAATTTGCCAACTTACACAGTTATACATACTTGATATAAATTTTTTTAAATACATTCTTTGTTAGATAAATTCTTTGAAAATCTCCATACATTAACCTACTAACCAGTTTGACACCATAATAATTGAGTTTCAAAGAAAAGAAATTAACTTTTCTTGTAATGAGGGAAAAGAATTTTACATTTAATGCTAAACATTAATAAGTGAGAATGCAGTAGAACAGACGAAAAGCATAATAAAGAACGGTGCTAAAATTGAAAGTCAAAAATTTGGACAAAGCATTGAAAGAAAATTAAATTTGGTGGCTGCAAGTTTTGAATATATGTGCCAAAATTTACTTTAAAGTTGTTGGTATTCGGTGGAAAAAAAACATTTTTGAGCTTATAAAAGTGTGTAAAAAATAAAAAATACATAGTTAACTGTAGGATGCAGTTGATTGCTTCAAAATAAATGTAATCAATCAACTGTAAAATAAATCAATCTAAATTAAAAATTCTCAAAATAGCTAGCCGACTTAATAATACCGATAGTCGACTAACAAGAAAATTGGAAAAACTAAATAAACCATTTGATTGTCCCTATTCAAAAATTTACTTGTTTGCATTTTCACTCTTCTTTTTTTTACAATTACACCTATCACCTATAACTTTCCTACCATAGTCAAGACATCAATACTTCATCAAGGACAATAAGGAAGAGACAAATTTCTAGTGATATCTTTACCTTATTCTCTTTATATGCTTAATATGAACCACGATCACAACTACTGTACATATACATGCTTGCCGTCATTTTTGAAAATTTTCACCTTCAATTTAGCAAATATCTACCAATCACTCACATAGTTGTTCTAATTATGTCTGCCCTATTCGCATAGCTATTGTAAGTATGTCCTTCTCTGAGTTTTATAAATGCTCACATTAGTATCTTTACCTTTATCCTCAAAGTTAAGGTGTGTGCAGCTATGGAGGGAATCGTATTTCGTCAGTTTTAAAATATTTGTGTCTTTTGTGGTTCTAGTCCTGAAAAAGATGAAGTGTATGTGAAAGCAGCACAAAATCTGGGTATGGTGTTGTCCAGAAGAAAACTTCATTTAGTGTATGGTGGAGGTAACCGTGGGTTAATAAGGTGTATGTCTACAGCTGCACATATAGGAGGATGTCAAGTTCTAGGTATTATTCCTACAACTCTAGCTGCATCAAACATCATAGGAAAAATAATTGGGGAAGAATTTAGGGTAACTTTTATGCATGAGCGTATGGCTAGAATGGTGAGTAATGTTGATGCCTTCATTGCCTTACCAGGTAGTTTTGATACTTTATAAGAGATTTTTCAAATTGTCTCTTGGGCACAACTAAATATGCATCACAAACTGATAGGTTTGTTAAATGTTAACCATTTCTTTAATGGTCTGTTGTCTTTTCTTGATCAAACTATGGAACAGAGGTTCATCTCACACTCAGCACGACGAATTCTCCTCTTAGCTTCAAATGTTGAGGAGTTGATCAATGCTTTACAAGCATATGATCATGTACTTGATCCAATTACAGCTCAAATAGAATGGACAATAAACAACTACAAAAAGCGTAAATTGGACTTGGATCTTCATTTGTAAATGTAGTAGGACATGGCCATTGTTGTACCGTTTCTACTTTCTTAAGGTCAACTTGGATAGCATCCTTATCAACCATACTCCCTTAGAGTTGGTAAAATTATATTTAAATGTTGCTTATAATCCTCTGAACTCTTGGAATATTCTATTATGTCATCAATAAATATAATAACAAATTGATTCAGGGATGACTTAATTACTATTCATTAAATCTATAATTCCAGTTGGGGCATTTGTCAAACGAAATGACATCATCGAGAACTTATAATTCCCATAATGAGTCCTAAAAGAAATTTTCTGAATATCCTTTTCCCTTATCCTCATTTAATGATACTCATATCTCAAATCAATTTTTGAAAAAAATATTGAGTACCTTGTAACTAGTCAAATAGATCATCTATACTAGGTAATGGGTATTTATTCCATACTGTCACCTTATTCAACTGTCTATAATCTATGCATAGTCATAATGATCCATCCTTCTTTTTCACAAATAGGTCTAGAGCACCTCAAGGAGAGTACTAGTGCATATAAATCCCTTGTCTAACAAGTCTTACAACTAATTCTTCAATTCATTGAGTTCATTTGTTACCATTCTATATAGGGGTATAGACACTGGTTGGGTTCTAGGATGTAAATCAATACCAAATTCTACTTTACGTTTCGAGGTAATCCTAGCAATTCCTCAAGAATTACATTAGAAAATTCTTTAACCATTGGAACTTGATTTACACTGGTATATTTCATATCAACATCTCCTACCACTGCCAAATATCCTTGGCACCTATTGTAATAACTTATAGGCTGCTAAAGTAGAGATTAAATTTTTGGGTACCTCACTACGGTCTCCTTGTATTAAGAAAGAAGACTCTCCAGGAATATTGAATTTAATCATCTTCGGATGACATTCTCAAATGGCCTGACATGTTGTCAACCAATCCATTTATAATATCACATCAAAGTCTACCATATCTAGACATTCAGGTAAAACGGATATTATATTCAGAAATGATCTTATTTGGTATTTGTCTCAATTCTTTAAATTATCTGGTACACTTATACCTTTCACTTTTAGGCAGTAATTGATCCATATATACTTCTTAAGATGCCACAATATTCAATCAATCTTATACTAGGAAATTTAACAAACTTGGAATAGAAAGGAAATTGAAACACTATAGAATCCCTCAGCAGTACTTGAAGTATAAATATGTCCAACTAATATCCATACTAAAGGTCTTACTAATGAATCCTTTGCTCTGATAGCCACAGGGAAACTTAATGCTCTAATACCAACTTGTAACGCCCCCAATTTACAGACACGTGAAACAAACATTTTTTTTTCCACAATCAGATATTTTTCATAACATGCATAACACTATTCTTTGTCATGGAAATAGATACATATAGGTTCTCTCATGTATATACATTATACAAATCAAGTTATAAATGTCAAAGTAATAACAGAAGTAAAGATCCTCCCTGTGGTGTTCAGAGCACACTTTAGAATACAAACATAGTATAATTCAAAACTGTGAGCCTTGAAAGCAATGTAAACTCACCCAGAGAATATGTCACATAACTGATCAACTATCTGTAGGATTAGACTCTGTATTTTTATATAAAAAATGTGAAAATATTGTGTACTGAGTTTGACAACTCAGTGAGCAGATAATACCTCCTATGACCTCTTAGGTCAGCATATGGATGTACTCATGTTTTAAAATTTATCATTTAAAAAGTATAGTTCAGAAGTATATCCATATGGGACCTGTAGTTCAAATATTCTCAAATAAAAGGATATTCAGATATCCAAGCCATATTAAGGACGGTATGATTATTAAACAAATGTTGTTATGCTTAACTGTATAAACTATAGTAAAATAATAAGCTTTTGAGATAAAGTTATAACTTTTAATACACTTGCCTCACTCAGCGATCTGGCATAATCAATTTAAAATGACCTATCTCATTCAGCGATTTGGTCAACCTAATTTAAAATGACATGCCTCATTCAGCGATCTGGTTAACCCACACACTTAATTCTTTCATTTGCTATACGCATAGTGACCAATCGACTACAGTCACAATAATGATTAGGGAATGTGAGTTCATCACCCATCTGCCTCCTCACATTATCAATGTCACCTGGTTGGAGCAGCACTCCCTTGGCTCACTCAGACTAATAAGGTGTCCCCTATTCGGTACCGTCACAAACCATACAACCCGTCGATAGTCATCCATACATATATATAAAAATGCATATTCATCAAATACAATGTATAATTATCAAGCCACTTGTTATGAGCTTTACATTTGTCATTCAATCATAATCAGCAACTTTATAGTTTTACAAATCAATGCCTCATGCACATAATATTCACTTTACCAAATAATGATAAATACATTTAGAACCACATATTCAATGAGTTTTAAAATCTATTTACAAAACTATACTCTTCTTGAACTATATGCCAGTTCGTAAGCAAAACAACTATTTTAACACATTTGAGAAACTTATGATAGCATAAATAATTTGTAAACAGAACCAATTATACATTTTAAATTCAAAAAGAGCATGGGGTAAGTTATAGAAAAAATTATCTACTCATAGGTCAGGGCTCCAAGTTGGATAGCCCCAAATGTAATTTTTCAAGCCAAATTTGATCAAATGGATCTAAAAAACGCGTCTGGAGAGTCCAAAAACCTAAAAAATGACCCCGAGAGCTTGGTCAACACTAGTCACTATTCACGGCTGAAAAACATTATTCACAACCGGAAAAATACTATTCACCATAGGAATCACTATTCATACCGGCTGGATTTACTGTTTACGACGCACAAAAAGTTGTCATATGGCCGAAAAAATGAAGGTTACTACTCACACTATTCATACTATTAATCGGTTACGGAAATCAGTTCGCATCCCTCTTTCACGCTTCTGACTCCCCCTCCCCCTTTTCTTTTCTTCTCTTTTTCTATATATTATATTTACTTAATAATTAAATATTTAAAATTTGGTATTATTATTTTTATTATATACATATAAATACTATTTTTCATCCTATAATATCACAAAAATTTCTAAAAATTTATATTCTTATAAAACTTTAGTTGAACTCTTAAATCATGACTTTTCTTGATAAAAATTTTAAAAAACATTACAAAATAAAATATCTGTATGCATAATAAAAGAAAGAATATTTTTAAAATTAAAACAAAATTTATTAGAGGAAAATATAATTATTTTAGGCACAACAAAAATCATTTTATTTAGAAATATATTTGTTTATAGCAAAACATTTTTATTTAAAAAAATTATAGGGTATTACAATACATGATGCATATTTATTATTAGCCATGTAGGATTAAAGGTTTGGATGCATATGTAATACATGTATTGTGTTGAAATTTGGCTTGAAAAGTGTGAAAATCAATGCTTCGAATGGATGGTTCTAGGAGTTATAATTTTTGTGGAATTTAAAATTATGTTTAACAAAAAATTTGTAGTCCTAGGTCTTATCTTTCTAGTCCCTTTAGAAGTACTTCAATTGGATTTAATTTAAAAGATTTAAGCCACAGTGAGGGAAGAGAAGTCAGATCCAATGCGTAAAGTTACAATGCTGATTTTGCGACATTGTTACACTTGATTTTATTCATAATTTTTCAAAGTGATAAAAATAGAAGTTGTATCCTATTGTTTTATCTTTCCATAGGCTTTAGAATACCCTCAATTGGAGTTGAAATGAGGGAGTTATGACTTGATTAGTGAGGGAACATCAGGATGGTTTAAAACTTGAAGCACAGGACAACATCAAGCACGATTGTGTTCTTCGCGGGTGAAGGATTTGTGTAGCCCCCAGCGTGGCCGTGTTCTAGGACATGGCTAGGTCATGTTTAGTGCATGTGTTTAGCTTAGTTTCAACTGCATTCTACTCTAAATGAACCTCATTAACTAGATAGTAATTAGAGGAACCAAATTGAAGAATAATGCTCTATAATGTTTGTTATACAATAGTAGTTTTCACCATTTCTTGTAATGGCTAGCATGACATACATTGTGTATTAATACATATTTGTTAAATGATGAGGATGATGATGTGATGTCTATGCTATTATATACATGTATGATAATTATATTTTATGAAGTATATATTGTTACATGATAATAGACGTATTGATACATATTTGTTAAATGATGTGATAATGATGGCAAGCATGATGTTGATGATCAATTACTTAATGCATACATGATGTGATGATACTAATGCTTGTAAGATGTGATGCATACATTATTACAGTAGTGTCAGATGTATTAATACATACTTGTTAAATATTGTTGAAGATGATATTATGAATGTGGCTGAATATGAGAAAGAAATGAAATACGAAAAAAAATTTAGGATGACCTTTACAATAGTAAGGTGACTAGACAAGTTGTATTGCTTTGAGATAGTACTAAATAGAGAACGTCCTATTAGCCTTGAGTGAGCCGAGAGGGAGTATAGCTACTTTGATCGAGTAACAGTGGCATGTGAGTAGCGAGGGGAGAATGGCTTACATTACCTTGTTACTGAGACAAAGATGGGTAACGGTGGTATATGAGTAGTAGGAACGAGAATGACTCACATTACCTTGTTACTGAGACAGAGATATGTGACAGTGACATATGAGTAATGTGTGGCAGAATGGCTCACATTGCTTCATTATTGAGACAAAGATAAATGATGAAAAATCAACCATTATGTATAATGTTTTGCCATATAGAGAATGTGATTATTATATATATGGGTACATCATGCTTTACCATGTTATCTTTTTATATTATGCTTCTATTACAAATGATGGACAATCTCTATAGCATCTATAGCTGAACATAACATTATGATGATTATTTATTCTATGAGGCATTAATGTTAGACCTATTAGGACATATGTTTTCATTATTTTGATTTGGTGTTATGTCTAGATAAAGATAACTAAGATGCCAACAGTCTCCTATATTTAATCTCGGAGTTTTAAGCAGTGGACACACCCTATTTGGGTCAGTTCACCATTATACAAAACTTCATAGTGGTGAATGTCATGGACATCCTGATGCCAGCACCACCTCCTTCACCCTTTGTACACCAGGGGTGATGTGCTATGGAAACAAAAATCACAATCCAAGTATCAAATAATACACATGTATAAAAATAGCACTTATTTCATTACCATCATACAAATGAGACTACGTCAATAAATAGTGTTTGTACAGGAGTAACACTAAGTCACATAGTTACATTAACCTAGCATTAGAGTGGAAATGCTAGGTTATTAAGAATAGGATTAGTGAGATGTTAGAGTAGAAATTCTTAGTTAATAGAATTCATCAAGGCTTTAAGTGTAACATTCCTAATTTCGTTTCTTTTATTAATAAAGGTACATAAATATTTAATTAAGGAAATACAACTTATTAAACAATTTTTTGATATCTAAGAAAATACAAGCCTTAGAAATTCTTCACCTTAGGTGTATAAAAAGAAAATGTTTCTAACATTAAGGGAAAAGATAAAGAGAGAAAACCTAATAGGAAAAATTAGAAATCACATCCTAAAGAGGGGAAAAAATTTTGGGTAAGGAAGATAAATTTTTGGAAGTAAGTAATGGTCTTAAAATTTTAAGAAAATTGGATTAGGGTAATTTTTCCTAATTTAAGAGCTAGAGTTCCTAAGTTTAACGTCTCTATAGAGTTTTCCCACTTCACTTGAGTTCTTAGTAAGCCAAATGAATAGTCCAAGCAAGAGATACAACATAGAATTGGACTAGGATATAGAGGTTGAACCAATAGCCCAAAAATGATTAAAGTTTGGCCAAGCCCTCCATGAGATATAAGAATTTCAGCCAAAACAAAGGAAATGGGCAAGAATGAGCCCAAATCCAAAAAGGAAAAATAAGAACCAGGTGATGAAATAGTAGTGTAATAATAATCAAAATTAAGTCACATGGCATTAGGGAAAAATATCTATATCCTACACTCATAATTTCAGCAAGCCATGTGATGAAGTAATAGGTAATAATACATAGCATTAGGACAAAACATCAATATTCTACACTCATTATTTCAGTAAGCCATGTGATGATATAGTAAGTAATAATAGATGGAATTAGGACAAAATATCCCTATCCTACACAAATAATTTTAGCCAAGCAAGGGAGAGTCAAGGGATGGAAATTTACCAATTAAAAAGGCAAATCTATCATACTTGAGTAAGACAAAAAAGAAAAGAAAAAGAATCCCAAAATTAAGGGGACCTTGCCCCTTGTCTTGAGAACATTTTATCATAATTTTCAAATAACAAATCCTCTTTTTACTATGCATATCTTGACTAAGGGAGAGGAAGACAAGAACATGATTTGTCTTCCCCCAAAAAGCAATCAAATGCATCCTAATTGTGATAAGGTAGACCTATGATTATAAGAGGAGGACTACTTAATAATTTATTTAAACAAAA
This sequence comes from Gleditsia sinensis, assembly GCA_037074535.1. Taxonomy (NCBI): domain Eukaryota; kingdom Viridiplantae; phylum Streptophyta; class Magnoliopsida; order Fabales; family Fabaceae; genus Gleditsia; species Gleditsia sinensis. Next base: position 27,636,498 of record CM073464.1, on the reverse strand, counting down.
AACACTCTTATAACATTAGAGTTTTGTCCAAGTAAGGGAGAGGGAGAAACAAAAGCAAGGTAGAGTGAGGAAAGGAGAAAAAGAGAGGATAAGGGAGGAATGAAGAAGAAGGATAAGTCTAGAGGACTAAGTACTCCAGCTAAGTTAGCTTAATCTCCACTTGAATCAACATTTTCTCTTCATCCTTGGGGTTCAAAATTCACCCTCCCTCTCTTATTCAAGCTACTGGAAAAGCTAAGGGAAGGGAGAAATCTTGCCACTTCTTTCAAGAGAAAACAAGAAAAAGAATTCACTAAGTAATTTGGGGAGATATTTAGGTAGGTTTAACAATATCTCTTTTTGAAGAAAAGCTTTGAAATTTGTAACATTTATATGGGATTTTGATGATCTTAGAACTTTGATAAAAATTACAATATTTGATGATTGGCCATGTATGTTGCTATATCATGTTAGAGGTTGATCTTGCATGTGATGGATGTTTTGAATACTTCTGTTGGTGTAGAAAGTTCTACATAGATATGGCTATGGGTGGCCAAATTTTAAGAATTTTATGCTGCTGTTATGTATATTTAAATATGGTGAAAAATTGATGTAATATGATTAGATTGATAGAATGACTATGACCTTAAACACTTAAAAGAAGATCATGAGAAATTTCTGTTAGGAAACATCCTTAATAATACATGATTTGATTTCTATTTTCTTGAGAAGTAGATGAAGGAAAATGTTAAATTAATTAAGAAATCTAATTAAAATTTTGAAATGAGTAATCTTATGGTTAGATGTAAATTAGGAAGAAAATAGAAGATGACGTAATAAAATGATGAACTAGAAACTTAGGAAGGGCTTGGTTAGAAAACTGAATTTTGGAGTAACCAGGGAAGCTTTTATTTTTGAAATTCTGGGAAGAATTGGTTTGGAATCAAAATAAATGTTTAACATAAAAATGTAGATATATGTCTCACAGAGTTTTAGCCACTAGAATCACCCAATTTAGAGTTCAAATGAGGCATCTATATTCTGATTAGTAATCAGTGGTCAAAAAATGGTTAATCAGGGAAGAATCTGTTAGGTAAGCTTTTGTGTTTGAAATTATGGGACAACTATGTGGAGAATTGAAAGAAATATTTAACATGAAAAATATAGATATATGTCTCATGAATTTTTATCCACTAGAATCACTCAATTTGAATTTCATATGTGGGAGATATGGTCAGATTAGTAAGTAGTGGTAAGAAAATAGTTAATAAGAGAAGAATCTATTAGGTAAGTTTCGGTGTTTGAATTTCTGGGCATAATCTGTAGGGAATTAAAAAAAATGGTTAACATGAAATATATATATATATATATATATATATATATATATATATATATATATATATATATATATATATATATATATATATATATCTCACGAATTTTTTGCTACTAGAAGCACTCAATTTGGAGTTCATAGGTGGAGATATGGTCAGATTACTAAGTAGAGGTCAAAACCTACCCCGTAAGTAATAACATCGAATTTTAGTGAGTAATAACACCAAGATTCCTTACGACTTTTGTAACAACTCCATTTTTTTATATATATACAAACACACACACACACACATAGATATATATATATATATATATATATATATATATATATATATATATATTTATAAAACCCAATAAAGTCATTACCTCTTTACTTATAACTATTTAACTCATAATAACATTGAATTAAATTAACCAAGTATAATTAAGGTTTATGGTATACCATTAACACTGATACAATTTTTGGTTCACATACACATCATTAATTAAAAAAATTTCTACAAAAAGCAAAACAATATATGTCTACATCTTATTCATCCATATTGACCAGTTTTGGGGATACGGGTGCGAGTGGTTGCACCTTCACCGGGATCTTAGCCAACTCGACCCAATGTACGCGAAAAGCAGATCATAGAGAATATATGCATAATTAGTCTTCTAAACATGATATGGAAATATAGTGAGAATTAAATCCCAATAGGTTCAACAATAAATCATAATTATCATCAATATAGCTCATCATGTCTTGTTCATCTGTATAAGCTATAGCAAATGCCTTAGGTCACATAAATGCACTTTATCTATGCACATAAAAATCATATAGTAATGACATGTATGGTATGAATAGCTATTTTTAGAATATCATATGATGGTTAACAACTTATTTTCATATCAAGCTACCCCAGTCACGGTGAGTACTTTTTACTCTCTGGTACAAGCTTTTCTTGCTCCATCTGACATAGCACACTTTTTCTTTCTTTTCTCATTAGCATAATCATAGCTGTGAGTAGAGTGTCCCCTACGGGTGAACCATGCGGACTGCTATATGATTGTGTTCGTATTTTTTCTTTTCACATTAATAGCCAAAAATATGATTTCAATAACAAGTATGTTTATTATACTCACATGCCATAATTTATAATTAAGGCATAATCATTACAAAAAATCAGTGGTAAAATGCAATGATGCCATGAATATAATCATTTTCAAATATCACTTTATAATATATTTTTGTGTCAAAATTACACACTTAAAATTGTAAGGAGTTCATGCAATGGCAATGGCTAGGCCATACACTAGTCCTTTATTATTTTCATTTATAAGATTCTTCTTCTTTCTTAAATATTATTTTCATCTCTCACTAATCATAGTATAACTCCCTCATTTTAACTCTGATTGAGTTGATCTTGGAATCCATTTAAATCCAAGGCAATCCTCTAAAACTCTTATGTTGAACATTTTAGTGAAATTGTAAGGCATCTTGGTGTTATTACTCCCTTAAATTCAATGTTATTTCTTCCTGGGTAGGTTCTGACCTCTACATACTATCTGACCATATCTCGCTCCTATGAACTCAAAATTAAGTTATTCTAATGGCTACATATTTGTCAGTCATATATCTATATTTTTTTATTTTAACCATTTCTTTAAGTTCTCTACAAATTGTTCTCAGAAATTAAAACACATAAACTTATCTAACATATTTTTCCTTGGTTAACTAGTTTCTGACCTCTGTGTACTAATCTGACCGTATCTCCCTTATATGGATTCCAAATTGAAAGATTCCAGTGGCCAAGAATTTTTCCAACATATATCTATATTTTCCTTTTTAACTATTTCTTTTAATTCCCTACATATTTTTTCCAGAAATTCAAACACAAAAGCTTACCTAACATATTCTTCCCCGGTTAACTAGTTTCTGATCATTGGGTACTAAACAGACCATATCTCCTTCATTTGAACTTCAAATTGGATGATTCCAGTGGTTGAAAATTTGTGGAGACATATTTGTACATTTTTTATGTTAACCACTTCTTTTAATTCATAACCGATTCTTCCCAGAATTCTAAAAATAGAAGCTTCCCTAGTTACTTCGCAATCCAGTTTTCTAACCAAATCTTTCCTAAGGTTTTAGTTCATCCTTTTATTACATCATCTTCCATTTTCTTCCTAATTTACATCTAATCATAAGATTGCTCATTTCAACATTTTAATTAGATTTTTTACACTTAATTTAATATATTCCATCATCTACTTCTCAATAAACAGAAATCAAATAATATATTATTAAGGGTGTCTCCAAATAGAAATGTCTCATGGTCTTCTTCAAAGTGTTTAAGGCCATACTCATTTTATCAATCTAATTACATTCCATCAATTTCTCACCACATTCAAATATACATAACAGTAACATAAAAATCTTAAAAACTTTTCAACTATAGCCATACCTATGAAGAACTTTCCACACCAACTGAAGTATTCAAAACATCCATCATATGCAAGATAAACATGAAACATGATATAGCAACATCCATGACCAATAATCAAAGAAGTAAATATTGTAAATTACATCAAAGTTCTAAGATCAAAATCCCATATAAATGTTACAAATTTCAAAGCTTTTCTTCACAAAGAGATATTGTTAAACCTACCTAAATATCTCCCTAACCCACTCAGTGAATTCTTTTTCTTGTTTCCTCTTGAAGGAATTGGCAAGATTCCTCCCTTCCTTTATCTTTTCTAGCAGCTTAAATAAGAGAAGGAGGTTGAGTTTTGAACAACAAGGATGAAGAGAAAAGATAGATTCAAGTGGATATAACTTACCTTGAGTACTAGTCATCTAGACTTCTCCTTCTTCTTCCTTCCTCTCTTTCTCTCCTTTCCTCACTGTACCTTGCTTCTGTTTTTCCTCTCCCTCACTTAGACCAAATTATAATGTTATAAAGGTGGTTTTTGCTTAAATAAATTATCAAGTGGTTCACTTCTCACAATTATGGGTCTACCTTATCACAATTAGGATGCACTTAGTTGCTTTTTAAGGGAAGACAATTTATGTTCTTGTCTTCCTCTCCCTTAGTTAAGATATGGATAGCAAAAGGAGATTTATATTTGCAAATCATGATAAAATGTTCTTAAGATAAGGGACAAGGTCCTTTCAATTTAGGGATTCATTTCCTTTTTCTTTTGTCTCATTCAAGTACGATTGATTTACCTTTCTAAGTGGCAAATTTCCAGCCCTTGGATCCCCCTTGCTTGGCTGAGATTATTTGTGTAAGATAGGGATGCTTTGTCCTAATGCCATATATTATTATTACCTACTACATTATCTCATGGCTTGGCTGAAATTATGAGTGGAGGATATGGATGTTTTGTCCTAATGTTATGTATTATTTCCTACTATTTCATCACATGGTTTGCTAAAATGTTAATTGTAGGATATAGAAGTGTTGTCCTAATGCCATGTGACCTAATCTTGATTATTATTTTACTACCATTTCATCTCATAGTTCTTATTTTTTCCTCTTGGATTAGGGTTCATTCTTGCCCATTTCATTTGCTTTGGCTGAAATTCTTCCTCTCATGGAGAGTTTGGTCACATTTTCATGATTTTTGGGCTATCGATTCAACTTCTATATCCTAGTCCAAGTCTTTGTTATATCTCTTGCTTGGGCTATCCAATTGGCTTGCTAAAAACTCATGTGAAGTGGGAAAAACTCTATATGAAGTGTCCATTGGTGAAGGCCCAAATGTATGGGTGGAGATGTTAAACTTAGGAACTCTAAGTTTTAAGTTAGAAAAATTGCCCTAATCCAATCTTCTTAAATTTTCAAGACCTTTACTTACTTCTTGAAATTTAGCTTCCTTGCCCAAAATTTTTGCCTCTCTTTAGGATGTTATTTCTATTTTTTCCTATTAGGTTTTCTCTGTTTACCTTTTCCCTTAATGTTAAAAACATTTTCTATACATACACATTAGGTGAAGAATTTCTAAGGCTTATATTTTTAGATATCTAAAAATTGTTTGATAAGTTTTAATTTCTTAATTAAATATTTATGTACCTTTATTAATAAAAGAAAGAAAATTAGGGATGTTACATTTCCCTCCCCCTAAAAGAATTTTTGTCCACAAAATTTTATAATTTACCTAATAAGAACAATTCTGGATATTTCTTCCTCATGATTTCTTCTAGCTCCGACTTAATTCTTCAGGAGTCAAACCTTCCCATAACACCTTAACCAAGGGGGATATCCCTTAATTGATTTACATCGATGTCCAATATAGATGTTGGTACTAACTGGTATGTCATGTTTTCCTCTATTTGGATTGATTCATCTCGTATTATATGTGAGAAATTTGGAAGATACTTTCGGAGCTATGATACATGGAAAACATTATGCAGGTTGGAAAAATTAGTTGGGAAGGCAACTTGATATGTTGACATCCCCACTTTTTTCAGAATTTGGTAGGGTCCCAAAAATCTCGGACTTAGCTCTCTAATCTTGAGAGACCTACCAACTCCAGTAGTCAGGGAAAGCTTCAGAAATACATGGTCTCCTTCCTCAAACTCTAGAGGTCTATGTCTCTTATCATAGTAACTCATTTGCCGACTTTAAGCTGTAAGTATTTTGTCTCGTATAATCTTGATTTGCTCAGTGGTTTGTTGAACTCAGTCAAGACCAAGCAAATTCTTTTCTCATACCTCAAACCAACATAGTGGAGATCGGCACTTCCTACCATATAAAGCTTCATAGGGACCATCTTAAAACTAAATTGATAGCTATTATTATAAGCAAACTCTACTAAAGTTACGTACTTATCCCATCCTTTACCTTATTTTATCACACAGGCCCTCAACTTATCTTCTAGGGTTTGAATGATTCGTCATGTCTGCCCATCAGTCTGAGGATGGTAGGCAGTAATGAACCGCAACTAGGTTCTAAAATCTTCCTGCAATGACTTCCAAAACCTCGATGTGAACGTCAGATCTTTATCAAAAATGATATTTAAGGGAATTCCATGCAGTTTGACTATTTCTAGGATATACAACTAGGCCAATTTATCCAGTGAATAGATAATCTTTATAGACAGAAAGTAAGTAGATTTGGTTAATCTACCTTTTATTACCCAGATAAAGTCATGTCCAACTAAAGTCTTAGGTAAGCCCACCATAAAGTCCATCAAAATGCTGTCCTACTTTCATTTAGGAATCTCAAGTGGTTGTAGAAATCCCGCTGGCTTTTGTTGCTCTACCTTCACCTTCTGACAAATTAAACATTTCGCCACAAACTCAGCAATGTCCTTTTTCATCCGTGACCACCAGTACATCTTCTTTAAGTCCTGATACATTTTAGTGGATCCATTATGGACTATGTACTTACTCTAATGTGCTTCTTATAGGATCTTAATCCTCAACTCTTATTCTTGAGGGATACAAACCCTTCCTTGATATATAATTACTCCATCTTCCAAGACAGAAAAATCATTTTGTTCTTTATGATCCTGTAAGTATTGGTCGTGAGTTTGAACTTCAATACTAAATCCATTGAAGATTAGCTTCTTTGGGTTAAGAGTAGTGACCGGCTTCAAATTTTGAAACTCCTCTAGCATATGCATTTCATACACCATCATCTAACCTATGTGTAGATATTTTTGACTCAAGGCACTAGTTACAACATTTGCCTTTCCTAGATGATACTATATCTCAAACTTGTAGTCATTGAAAAATTCTACCCATCTTTGTTGCCACATATTTAACTTTTTCTGATAAAAAAGGTACTTAAGACTCTTATGATCCCAGTATACTTCAAATGTTGCTCCATATAAATAATGTCACCAAATCTTTAAGGCAAACACCATCGCTGCCAATTCCAGATCATGGGTTAGATAATTTCCTTCATGGGGTCTTAGTTTCCTAGAGGCGTAAGCAACTACTCTTTTGTCTTGCATCAGCACACGCCCTAGCCCTTTCTTTGAAGTGTCACTATACACTTGAAAATGTCCTGTGGGGTCTAAAATAACTAAAATAAAAGGATTGGTCAATCTTGTCCTAAGCTCCTGGAAACTAGCTTCACACTCATAAGTCTATTTGAAAGGACTTCCCTTCCTGGTCAATTTAGTTAATGGAAAGGGTATACGAGAGAAACTTTGTATGAATTTCCTTTAGTATCCCACCAAACCTAGGAAACTTCTGACTTCTATAACCATCTTTGGTCTCTCCCACTGAATCACTGCTTTCATTTTACTAAGGTCTACGGCTACCTCTCTATTGGAGATGACATGTCTGAGAAACTTCACCTCTGTCAGCCAAAATCTATGCTTCTCCAATTTGGCATACAACTTTTTCTCTTTCAGCACTTGCAACACGATTTGGAGATGTTGTTCATGTTCTTTCTCACTCTTAGAGTATATCAAGATGTCATCAATGAACACTATCACAAATTGATCTAGGTAAGGTTAAAAAATGCGATTCATGTAATCCATTAAAATTATAGGTGCATTTATCAATCCAAAGGGCAGTACGAGAAACTCATAGTGCCCATACCTAGTCCTAAAGGCTATTTTTGGTACATCCTTCTCCCTGATCCTAATTTGATGGTATCCCGACCTCAAGACAATCTTAGAAAAGATGGAGACTCCCTTTAGTTGATCCAATAAATCATCTATCCTAGGGAGAGGGTACTTGTTTTTTACAGTCACCTTATTTAGTTGTGTGTCGTCTATGCATAGTCTCAAGCTCCCGTCTTTCTTCTTAACAAACAATACAAGACATCCCCAAGGTGATACACTCGGTTTAATGAATTGCTTGTCTAAAAATTTCTCTAAGTGTTTCTTGAGTTCTTATAGTTCCTTCGAGGCCATTCTATAAGGTGCAATAGATATACCAAGTAGGAGATCAATAGAGAACTTTATCTCTTTCTCGGGAGATAAGCCTGGAATATCTGGTGAAAATACTTCAGGAATGTAACCAAGTACTATGCTCTTCAACTCTCGATTGACTTGATTGGCATTTAACATCAATAATTATATCTCCTCTAGTAGAGTATGAGGTAGAAATTCAACGGTCTTAGTGCAATAATTTAGCAAGATCCGATTTCTAGACATCCAGTCTAACCCTAGAATGACATCAATACCTCTTAAAGGTAGACATACGAAGTCTATAGAAAATGTTTTCTCTTGGATGGTGACCTAACAGCCTTAACATACAGAGGAAGTTAAGACCCTTTTCCCTGAAAGGGTTACTACAGATAACTCATAGGGGGTTTCAAAAATAGAATATTGAAGCTCCTTAATACATTCTCATATATAAATAAATGACTAGCACCAGAGTTAAACAACACCATAAGAGTAAATCCATAGATGTAGCATGTACCTTGAATCATTTTGGAGGATTGAACTGCCTCTTGGCAGCTTAGGGTGAAAATCCTTCCTTTCTCCTGAGGCCTCTGTTCTAATTGCTTCCCCATATTTTATAGGCAATTCTTCGCAAAATGACCCTTCTTCCCGTATTTGAAGCAGACATTTGATCTTATGTAGCATGGCTAGTTACCATGCATACGTTTGCACTTAGTGTACTTGACTATGGCGAGGTCTTATTGGAAAGGTCGGTGACCCGTAGTCATTGGCCTTTTATCTGCTCTATATCTTCTTTCACTCACATTTTTGCCAAGGTTGGGGAAACTTTTCTTCCTCTTCCATAGGTTTTGCCTTAACTTCTCCTCATCCACTGTGCCCTTAAACTCATCTCCAAAAGTCTAAATTTATTTATCAAGGGCACAAACTCATCTTGTTTCCAAGGCTATCACCACATTCCTGATTTATGGGTTCAGTCCTACTTCAAACTTAACAGCCTTCCATGCTTCATCAGGGTTAAATGTCAAGTAAGAGGAGAACTTAGACAACTCCTCAAACTTTGCAATGTATTGATCTATTGACATGTTACCTTGTTTGTGTTAGAGAAATTTGATCTCCTTCTCGGCCCGTAAAGTACTTGGAAAGTATTTCTCTAGGAAATTGTCCTTAAACACCTACTAGGTGATCTACCTCCTCTAGTGAGTTAGTAGTTATCTGGCCCCTCGCCATCAATACTCAACTTCATCCTTTAGCATATATGTAGCAAAGTTAACCTGCTACTCATTAGTGCAGCCCATCACCTTGAAGATCTTTTCTAATTCTTTTATCCACCTTTCGGCTACCGTTGGGTCATAGCCACCTTGGAAAGAAGGTGGTCTAGTTCTCAAGAATTTAGATAGGCTCTTATAATTTCTAGCCATCTAGTTGTTTGCATTATTTTATCCATTTAGGTTGTTACTGTTCATGAGATATTGTAGAATTTGATTGGTGGCTGTGACTTGGTCTCGAATTACTGTAGCCAAGTTGTATAAGGTTTCTTTCGCACTGTTTGCCAGATTTCTCCTCGGTGGTGCCATATCCTACTTTGGAAAAAATAGAGTTATGTTGTTATTGAATTGATCAAGCCCAATAGTTAGTTCAAAAATATTTACAACAGTCATAACACCACCTTGGCATATAGATAGGAAACACTAGTAATTTCTTACCTATATGAAATCACTGATCCTCTACACAACATAACCACAAACATACTCAAGATACTATAAGATCAATTCAGATAACCAAGCATTCATTGGCCATCTAAGATCAACCTGCTCTGATACCAATTATGTAACAACTCCATTTTTTTTACATATATACATATATATATCTGTGTGTGTGTGTGTGTGTGTGTGTATACATACATATATATATATATATATATATATATATATATATATATGTGTGTGTGTGTGTGTGTATATATGTATATATATCTGTGTGTGTGTGTGTGTGTATACACACACACATATATATATATATATATATCTGTGTGTGTGTGTGTGTGTGTGTGTGTGTGTGTGTGTGTATATATGTGTATATATATATATATATAATCTCATGAAGTCATTACCTTTTTACTTCTAACTATTTAACTCATAATAATATTCAATTAAATTAATTAAACATAATTCAGGTTTATGGTAAACCATTAACACTTATACAATTTTGGGTTCACATACAGATCATTAATTAAAAATGTCCGTACAAAAAAAAACACATATATGTCTACATCTTATTCATCTATATTGACCAATTCTGGGGATATGGGTGTGGGTAGTTACACATTCATTGGGATCTTAGCCAACTTAACCCAACGTACACTAAAAGCTGGTCATAGAGAATATATGCATATTTAGTCTTCTGAACATGATATGAAAATATAGTGGAAATTAAATCCCAGTTAGTTGAACAATAAATCATAATTATAGCTTATCATGTCATGTTCATCTATAAAAGTTACAACAAATATCTTAGGTTACATGAATACACTTTATTTATGCATATAAAAATTGTACAGTAATGACATGTATGGCATGAATAACTATTTTTAGAATATCATATGATGGCTATCAACTTATTTTCATATCAAGCTACCCCGGTCAGGGTGAGTACTTTCTACTCTCTGGTATGGGTTTTTCTCGCTCCGTTCGACATGGCACACTTTTTCTTGCTTTTCTCATTAGCATAATCATAGTTATGCATAGATCATCCCCTATCGGTGCACCACATAGACCTCCATATGACTGTGCTTGTCTCTTTTCTTTTCTTTTCACATTAATAGCCAAAAATATAATTTCAATAACAAGTACGTTCATTATACTCACATGCCATAATTTATAATCAAAGCATAATCATTACCAAAAATCATTGGTAAAAGGCAATCATGCCATGAACATAATCATTTTCAAATTACTTTATTAAATATTTTCATGTCAAAATTACACACTTAAGATGGTAAGGATTTCATGCAATGGCAATAGCTTGGGCATACACTAGTCATTTATTATTTTTATTTATAAGATTCTTCTTCTTTCTTAAATATTATTTTCACATTTAACTAATTGGAGCATAACTCCCTTATTTTAACTCTGATTGAGGTGATCTTGGAATCCATTTAAAGCCAAGACAATTCTCTAAAATTCTTATGTTGAACATTTTAGTGAAATGGTAAGGAATATTGGTGTTATTACTCCATCAAATTCAATGTTATTTCTTCCTAGGTAGGTTCTGACCTCTACATACTAATCTGACCATATCTCCCTCCTATAGACTCTAAATTGAGTAATTCTAATGGCTAAAAATTCGTCAGTCATATATCTATATTTTTCATGTTAAATATTTATTTCAGTTCCCTACAAATTATTCCTAGAAATTCAAACACAAAAGCTTACCTAATAGATTCTTCCCTAGTTAACTAGTTTCTAACCATTGCATACTAATATGACCATATCTCCCTTATATTGATTCCAAACTAAATGATTCTAGTGGTTAAGAATTCATTTGACATATATCTATATTTTTCATATAAACCATTTCTTTTAATTTCCTATAAATGGTTCCCTAGTTAACTGGTTTCTGACCACTAGGTGTTAATTTGACCATATCTCCCTCATTTGAACTTTAAATTGGGTGATTCTAGTTGCTAAAATTTTTTGAGACATATATCTACGTTTTTAATGTTAACCACTTCTTTTAATTAATTGTTAATTCTTCCCAGAATTTCAAAAACAAATGCTTTATTAGTTACTTCGAAATTCAGTTTTCTAACCAAACCTTTCCTAATGTTTTTAATCCTTTTATTATAGCATCTTCCATTTTCTTCGTAACATAAATTTAACCATAAGATTACTCATTTCAACATTTTATTTAGATTCCTTACACTTAGTTTAACATATTCCATCATCTACTTCTCAATAAAATAGAAATCAAATCATGTATTATTAAAGGTATTTCCTAACAGAAATTTCTCATGGTATTCTTCTAAGTGTTTAAGGTCATACTCATTTTATCAATCTCATCATATTACATCAATTTTTCACCACATTCAAATATACATAACAACAACCTAAAAATCGTAAAAATTTTCCACCCATAGCGATACCTGTAAGGCTCCCAATTTACGTTACGTAAAATAAACATTTTTTTTCTACAATCAGATATTCTCCATAATGATGCACAATTCAATTCTTTGTCATTTCTCTCATGTATACACGATACCAAGTTTATAAACATCAAAGTACAGTAGAAACGGAGATCCTGCTTGTAGCGTTCAGAGCACATTAGAATACAAACACAGTATAATTCAAAAATAGTGAGCCTTAGCTATGTAGAATCTCCCACATAATATGTCACCTAACTGATCACCTATCTGCAAGATCAGACTCTATATTCTCATCTAAAAAATATGGAAATATCGTGTAGTGAGTTTGACAACTCAGTAAGTAAATAATTCCTCCTATGACCTCTTAGGTCAGCATATGGATGTACTTATATTTTAAAATTTGTCACATAGATAATACAATTCAGAAGTACATTCATATGGGATCCGTATTTCAAATATTCTCAATTTAAAGGATATTAAGATTTCCAAAACCATATGCAGCACGATATGATCATTAAACAAATGTTGTTATGCACAGCTGTATAAGCTATAGTAAACTGTTAAGATTTGGAGATAAAATCATCACTTTTAATACACCTGCCTCACTCCGCGATCTGGTCAATGCAATGAAAACATAACTCATTTGCTATACGCATATTGACTGATCGGCTACAGTCATAATAAGTGATAAGGGAATGTGAGTACATCACCCTCCTGCCCCCTCCCCCCCCCCCCACATTACCACTGTCAACCGGTTGGAGCGGCCCTCCCCTGGCTCACTCAGGCTAATAGGGCGTCCCCTATTCGGTACCATCACAAGCCATACAACCCGTCGATATTCATCCATACATATAAATACATGTAAAATTACCAAGCAACTCGCCATGAGTTTTACTCTTGTCATCATTACCATGCAACTCGCCATGAGCTTTACGCTTGCCATTCAATCTCATTTATAATATGACATGCATCATTTTCACAAGTATATAGCTTTACAAATCAATGCATCGTGAAGGTAATATTCACTTTATCAAATAATGATAAATACATTTAGAACCACATATTCAATGAGTTCTAAAATCCATTTCTAAAACCATACTCTTCTCGAACTATATACTAGTTCTTAAGCAAAATAAATATTTTAATACATTTTAGAAATTTATGATAGCATAAATAATTGTAAAAAGAAATAATTATACATTTATATTTCAAGAAGAGCATGGGGTAAGTCGTATAAAGAATTATCTACTCACAGGGTAAGGGCTCTAAATTGGACAGCCCCAAAATGTACTTTTCCAATTCACATTTGACTAAGCAGACTTCAAAAACATGTCCAGAGGGTCTAAAAATCAAGAAAATGACTTCGAGAAGTTGGTCACTATTCATGGCCAAAAAACACTATTCACCACTAGAAAATACTATTTATCGCTGGAAAATACTATTCACTAAGAACAAAAAGTTGTCAGATAGTTGAAAATTTTCATATCCTAAGATTTTATCTAGCTCTTGAATCCATCTACAATGTCAGATTTCTAATTTAAGGTCTCTAAGTAAGAGTTTCAGAGTTTACCTTTTTCTGAGATTTTCTACTTCCGATTTATAGCAATTCTACAGTTGATTTGAGAAATTATTTAGTCAAAATTATAGTATTTTCCATCTTGAATCCAGTGGTACCCTTAGTTTTGAGATCAGATGCCTGTAGACACTCCAGATTTAGAGAAGAAAATGAAGGTTACTATTCACACTATTCACACTATTTATTCTCTTCCATTTTCACGTTTTGGTTTCCGTCTCCCCTCCCCCTTTTCTTTATTCTTTATAATAATAATAATAATTATTATTATTTAATAATTTAATAATGAAATTTTATTTTATATATATTCATATAAATACCGTTTTTTATCCTAAAATATCCCAAAAATTTCTAAAACTTTACATTCTCATAAACCTTTAGTTAACTCTTAAATCATGACTTTTGTTTATAAAAATCTTAATAAAACAAATCACAAAATAAATATCTTTATATATAATAAAAGAAAGAATATTTCTAAAAATACAACAAAAATTTATTACAAGCCAATATAATTATTTTAAGTAAAACAATAATTACTTTTAGCTGAACATAATCATTTTTTAACAAATAAAAATATATTTGTTTATAGTAAAACATTGTTATTTAAAAATAAAAATTACAGGATGTTACATTCTTCCCCTCTTAAGAAATTCGGTCCCCGAATTTCAGCCCATCCTACCATATGTAAGGATTGAAATCAAGTCATAATTTGAAGTTACCAACCTTATTACTCAAATAATTGGGGATATCTTTTCTGTATATCATCTTTACTTTTTAATATGTCTCTTCACTTGAGTGGTTTTTACCTATAACTTAATCGTAGGGATTTCTTTTATTTGTAAGTTCTTTACTTGTCGACCAACAATAAACTTTGATTATACCCATAGTTAAGCCAAATTTTTGTCCAATTGAATTTTCTAAAATTAGGTAACATAAGAAGAATCTAATAGGTACTTCCTTAGCATTGATGCAAGAAAGTCTGTATCCACATTACTCAATCCTGATGGCAAGGTTAGGCAATGTATTACTATGCCTACTTTGTTCAAGTTTTCAAAAGATTCTATATACTAGAGCTTCACTTTTTCCTTCTTTCTAAACCTCATTACCTTTTTCATGGGTGATTCCTTCAAGAATATTTGGTTACCAACTGATAATCTTTAGTGCTCAACACTCCTGGTCCTTATAAACTTTTGGCCTATATTGAGTTGTTTATATTTTATTTATATTTTTTAATCAATTTCATCTCCATATTTGCAAATAAATACTAACCTTATCATTCAAAAATATGTGGGTATCTGGTGCGCATATCATTCTCTCTTTCCCAAGTAGCCTCCTCTGGAAAATGATTCTACCACATCACTTTCACCGTGGGTATTTCTTTTGAATGTAATTTCTTCACTTTTCTATCTACTATAGCCACTAATTTTTCCTCATATGAAAAATCTTTGTTTAACTAAATTTCTCGACATTGAATAACATGCGTTGGGTCTGGTAGATACTTTCATAGTATAGACCTATGAAAGACTGGATAAACATTACTCAATTCAAATGGAAAAGTCAAATGGTAAGCTACTGGGCCAATCCAATATACTGTGGACTTAACTTTACTCAACTCACTCACCCATTAGGAGACCTACAATGTTTCATGTAAAACCTCAAATGGTGCCATTGTATATTGGCCTGATAATTACTGATATGAGTAAGTTCAACTAAGAACAAATAATTTCTCCCAACTTTCACCAAAATTATATAAGAATACTTGAAGCATAACTTGTAATGCGTAACACATCATTTAGATTTACTATCAACTCTACTATAATCTAACAAAGATCCTTAGGTTTCCTGAATAGCTCTCCTGAAATAAAATATTAAATTTTTACTTGTTGACACACCGAACAACAAAAGAAATACCACTTGTATATTCTTTTTACCATTATACTAGTACAATTATTTCATATCTAAGTATATTCCATCAATATTCAAAATCTATAGTTTTTTTTCTAAAATCTCCTTTCTCAATAATTATTCACACGAGATTTTCAATCTCAACATAATTCACATCCTAAATACTAGACTCAACTTAGCATGGTATAAACCCTTAACACAAGTATCTTGATCACTTTACATTATTTTCGGACATAGTTCTCAAAATATTCTCCTTTCCCTTCTCAACCACATTAGATAAACTTAGGTGTTCTTCATACCTTAATACTCAATCAGTATATACTGTAAAGTCATTATTATTATTATTATTATTTTAATTTGCACATGGCCTACCAACTTATACAGTTATACATACTTGATATAGAGATTATTTTTTAAAATACATTCTTTGTTAGATAAATTCTTCTAAAATCTCCATACTTTAACCTACTAACCACTTGGACACCATAATAGCTGAGTTTAAAAAAAATGAAACTAACTTTCCTTGTAATGAGGGAAAAGAACCTTGCCTTTAATGCCAACCATTAATAAGGGAGAATGTAGTAAAATAGACGAAAAGCATAATAGAGAATAGTGCCAAAATAGAAAGTCAAAAATTTGGACAAAACATTGAAAGAAAATTAAATTCGGTAGTTGCAATTCTTGAAAATCTATAAACAACGTCTAGCTGTTATTTCAGCAAAAATCGGTGGTCGCAAGTTTTGAATATATGTGCCAAAATCTACATTTAAGCTGTTGATATTCAGTGGAAAAAAAACATTTCTGAGCTTATAAAATTATGTGAAAAATAAAGAATACATAGTTAACTGGTAGGATGCAGTTGATTGCTTCAAAATAGATGTAATCAATCAACTGTAAAATAAATCAGTCCAAATTAAAAATTCTCAAAATAGTTAGTTGACTTAATAATACCGATAGTCGACTGGCAAGAACATTGGGAAAACAAAATAAACTGTTTGATTGTTCCTTTTCAACAATTAACTCGTTTTCATTTTCACTCTTTTTTTTTACAATTACACCTATCACCTACAACTTTCCTACAAGAATTAAGACATCAATGCTTCATCAAGGACAACAAGGAAAAGAAAATTTTTTGGTGATATCTTAACCTTATTCTCTTTATGTGTTTAATATGAACCACGATTACAACTATTGTACATATACATGCTTGCCGTCATTTTTGAAAATTTTCACCTTCAATTTATCTAATATCCACCAATCACTCACATAGTTGTTCTAATTATGTCCGGCCTATTTGCATAGCTATTGTAAGTATGCCCTTCTCCTAGTTTTATAAATGCTCATGTTAGTATCTTTATCTGCATACTCAAAGTTAAGGTGTGTGTAGCTATGGAAGGAATCACATTCTGTCAGTTTCGAAATATTTGTATCTTTTGTGGTTCTAGTCTGAAAAAAGATGAAGAGTATGTGAAAGCAGCACAAAATCTGGGTATGGTGCTGGCTAGGAGAAAGATTCATTTAGTCTATGGTGGAGGTAACCGTGTGTTAATGGGTTGTATGTCTACAGCTGCACAAGTAGGAAGATGTCAAGTTTTAGGTATTATTCCTACAGCTCTAGCTGTGTATTTTGATGTTTATAGACTTGGTCTATATATTGTGTATACATGAGAGAAATGATAGAATTGAATTGTGCATCTTTATGGAGAATATATGATTGCGAAAAAAAATGTTTATTTTACATAACGTAAATTGGGGGAGTTACAAGTTGATGTTGTAACAACTCCATTTAAGTATCAATTTTTTTAATACTATAAAGTTATTACCTCGTTGTAACTTAACTCAAAATAAAATTTATTTAATTTATACAATACAGAGTTTACATACATGTCATTAATCAAAAAATACGTACAACATATCAAACACATAAAAATCTACATTTTATTTATTCTGGTTGACCAATTCCGGAGATACAGGTGGGGGTGGTTGCACATTCACCGGGATTTAAGCCAACTTGACCACAAATATTTTATTTGCTTCTGGGATCTGCCCAACATAAAGTACTCAATCCAACGTGCACTAAAAGCCAGAGCCATAGAAAAAAATCTACATAACTAATTTTCTGAACATGATATAGAAATATAGTGAGAATTAAATCCTAGTAAGTTCAACAATAAATCATCATCAATATAGCTCATCACGTCATGTTCAGCTGTATAAACTACAGCAAATATCTTTGGTCACATGAATGCACTATATCTATGCACATGAGAATCGTACAATAATGACATGTATGAGAAGATTAACTATTTTCATAATATCATATGATGACTATCAATTTATTCTCATATCAAGCGACCCCGGTCAGGGTGAGTATTTTCTACTCTCCGGTACGGGTTTTTCTCGCTCCGTCCGACAAGGCCCACTTTCTCTTTCTTTTCTCATTAACATGATCATAACCGTTGGTAGGGCGTCCCCTACTGGTGCACCACACGGATTGCCATGTGACCGTGCTCATTTCTTTTCTTTTCACAATGATAGCCAAAAATATACTTTCAATAACAAGTATGTTCAACAAAATATAACTATTACCAAAAATCATTGGTAATCATGCCATAAACATAACCATTTCAAATATCACTTTATAAAATATTTCCATGTCAAAATTTCACACTTAAGATGGTAAGAAGTTCATACAATGGCAATGGCTATGTCATATACTAGTAATTTATTATTTTCATTTACAAGATTATTCTTCTTTTTAAATATTAATTTTATTTCTTTATTTTCTTGATGCAGGTTTTCATCCTATCTAACCTACTCTTACTAATTAGAGCATAACTCCCTCCATTTAACTCCGAGTTAGGTGATCTTGATATCAATTTAAAGACAAAAAAATTATCTAAAACTCTTATGTTGAATAGTTGAACGAAATATTAAGAAATCATAGTGATATTACTCCCTCAAAGAACATGTTATTTTTCTCGGGTAGGTTTTGATATCTACCTACTAATCTGTCCATATCTCCCTCATAATAATTCCAAATTAAGTGATTCTAGTGGGTACAAATCCGTGACAAATATAGCTATAATTTATATGTTAACCATTTATTTTAATTCCCTACAGAATGTTCCTAGAAATTAAAAAATAGAAGCTATCCTAACATAATCTTCCCTGATTAACCATTTTCTGACCATTGCTAACTAATTGGACCATATCTACCTCACATGGACTCCAAATTGAGTTATTCCAGTGGCTAAAAAATTCGTGACACATATAGCTATAATTCTTATGTTAACCATTTATTTTTAATCCCTACAAAATGTTACTAGAAATTAAAACACAGAAGCTATCCTAACATATTCTTCCCTGATTAACCATTTTCTAACCATTGCTTACTAATTGGCCATATCTACCTCATATGGACTCCAAATTGAGTGATTCCAGTGGCTAAAAATCTGTGAGACATACATCTACATTTTTCATGTTAACCATTTGTTTCAATTTATTACCAATTCTTCTCAAATGTTTAAAAATAGAAGCATAAAGGTTTGCCACCCATAGCCATACCTATGCAGAACTATCTACACCAACCTAAGTATTCAAATATACATAATATGTAACATGATATAGCAACATCCATGACCAATCATTAAAGTTCTAAGATCAAAATCTAATATAAATATTACAAGTTTCAAAACTTTTCTTCAAAAAGAAATATTGTTAAACTTACTTGGAGCACTTAGTCCTCTAGACTTCTCCTTCCTCTTTCTTCCTTTCTTCCACTCCTTTCCTCAATCTACCTTGCTTCTATTTTTCCTCTCCCACACTTGGACAAAAATTCTAATGTTGTAAGGGTGGGTTTTACTTAAATAGACCATCAAATATTTCACCTTTCCCGATGTCCCTACTTTGTTCAGAATTTGGTAGGGTCCCAAAAATCGCGGACTTAGCTTTCTTGTTTTGAAAGACCTACCAACTCCAGTAGTCGGGGAAAGTTTCAGAAATACATGGTCTCCTTCCTCAAACTCTAGAGGTCTATGTCTCTTATCGTAGTAACTCTTTTGCCGACTCTAAGCTATAAGTATTTTGTCTCGTATCATCTTGATTTGTTCAATGGTTTGTTGAACTAGATAAGGACCCAATAAGTTCTTTTCTCCTACCTCAAACCAACATAGTGGAGATCGGCACTTTCTACTGTATAAAGCTTCATAGGGGGCAATCTTAATACTATAGTAATAGCTATTATTATAAGCAAACTCTACTAAAGGTAGGTACTTATCCCATCATTTACCTTACTCTATCACACATGCCCTCAACATATCTTCTAGGGTTTGAATGGTTCGTTTTGTCTGCCCATCAGTCTGAGGATGGTAGGCAGTACTGAACCGCAACTGAGTACCAAAATCTTCCTGCAATGCCTTCCAAAACCTCGATGTGAACCTCGAATCTCTATCAGAAACGATATTTAAGGGAATTCTATGCAGTCTAACTATTTCCTAGACGTACAATTGGGCTAATTTATCTAGTAAATAGTTAATTTTTATGGGCAAAAATTGAGTAGATTTGGTTAATCTGTCAACTATTACCCAGATAAAGTCATGTCCCACTAAAGTCTTAGGTAATCCCACAAAAAATTCCATTGAGATACTATCCCATTTTCATTTAGGGATCTCAAGAGGTTGTAGAAATCCTGCTGTCTTTTGATGCTCCACCTTCACCTTTTGACAAATGAGACATTTCGCCACAAACTCGGCAATGTCCTTTTTCATCCCTGGCCAACAATACATCCTCTTTAAATCATGGTACATTTTAGTTCATCCAGGATGGACTGTGTATTTACTCTAGTGCGCTTTCTGCAGGATCTTAGTCCTCAACTCTCGTGCTTGAGGGATACAAATCCTTCCCTGATATATGATTGCTCCATCTTCCATGACAGAAAAATTACCTTGGTCTTTATGATCCTGTAAGTATTGGTCGTGAGCTTGAGCCTCTTTGATCTGGGCTCTAAGGTCACACCCTATACTTAAACCATTAATGACTAGCTTCTTTGGAGTAAACGTAGTGGCGAGCTTCAAATTTTGAAACTCCTTTAGCATCTGCATCTCATACACCATCATCTGACCCATGTGCAGAGATTTTCGACTCAAGGCATCTACTGCCACATTCGCCTTTCCGGCATGATACTCTATCTCAAACTTGTATTCATTGAGGAATTCTACCCATCTTTGTTGCCTTATATTTAACTCCTTCTAATCAAAGAGGTATTTAAGACTCTTATGATCACAATATACTTCAAAGGTTGCCCCGTACAAATAGTGTTGCCAAATCTTTAAGGCAAACACCACTGCCACCAATTCAAGATCATGGGTTGGATAGTTTTCTCTGTAGGGTCTCAGTTGCCTAGAGGCGTAAGCAACTACTCTCTTATCTTGCATCAGCACATATCCTAGCCCTTTCTTTGAAGCGTCACTATACACTTCAAAATGTCCTGTGGGGTCTGGAATAATTAAAACCGGAGGAGTGGTTAGTCTTGTCTTAAGTTCCTAGAAACTAGCTTCACATTGATCAAACCATTTGAAAGGACTTCCCTTCCTGGTCAATTTAGTCAATGGCAAGGCTATACAAGAGAAGTTTTGTATAAACCTCCTATAGTATCCTGTCAAACCCAGGAAACTTCTTACTTCCGTAACCGTCTTTGGTCTCTCCCACTGAATCACTGCTTCCGTCTTGTTAGGATCTACAGCTACCCCTCTATTAGAGATGACATGTCCGAGAAACTTCACCTCTGACAGTAAAAATTCACACTTCTCCAATTTGGCATATAACTTTTTCTCTTTCAGCACTTGCAACACGATTCGGAGATGTTGTTCATGTTCTTTCTCACTCTTAGAATATATCAAGATGTCATCAATGAACACTACAACAAATTGATCTAGGTAGGGTCAAAAAATGCGATTCATGTAATCCATGAAAATTGTAGGTGCATTCGTCAACACGAAGGACATTACGAGAAACTCATAGTGCCCATACCTAGTCCTGAAGGCAGTTTTTGGTACGTCCTCCTCCTTGATCCTAGTCTGATGATATCCAGACCTCAAGTCAATTTTAGAAAAGATGGAGGCTCCCTTCAGTTGATCCAATAAGTCATCTATCCTAGGGAGAAGGTACTCATTTTTAATAGTCACCTTATTCAGCTGTTTGTAATCAATGCATAGTCTCAAGCTCCCGTCTTTCTTCTTAACAAACAATACAGGAGCTCCATAAGGTGATACACTCGGTCTAATGAATTACTTGTCTAATAGTTCCTCCAACTATTTCTTGAGTTCCTGTAGTTCATTCGAGGCCATTCTATATGATGCAATAGAGATAGGCCCTGTCCCTGGTAGGAGATCAATAGAGAACTCTATCTCTCTCTTGAGAGGTAAGCTTGAAATATTTGATGGAAATACTTCAGGAAACTCGTTGGCTATTGGGATTTCATCAAGCTTCGATTCGACTTCTAGGTTTGATAAATACAAGAGAATGTATCCAAGTACTCCATTCTTCAACTCCCTATTAACTTGATTGGCATTAAGCATCAATAACTGGACCTCCTCTTTCGGAGAAGGAGGTAGAAATTCAACGGTCTTGTTACAACAATTCAGTAAGACTCGATTTCTAGATATCCAGTCTAACCCTAGAATGACCTCAATACCTATTAAAGGTAAACAAACGAGGTCTACAGAAAAAGTTTTCTCTTGGATGTTGACTTGACAGTCCTTACATACAGAGAAAGTTAATACCCTTTCCCTTGTAGTGGTTACTACGGATAGCTCATAGGGAGTTTCAGAAATAGGAAACTGAAACTTCCTAATACATTCTTCCGATATAAATGAATGACTAGCACCAAATTCAAATAACACCATAAGAGGAAATCCATAGATATAGCATGTACCTTAAATCATTTCAGAATATTGAGCTGCCTCTTGGCCACTCAAGGTGAAAACCCTTCCTATCATTTGAGGCCTCTGTTCTGGCTGCTTCCCTACATTATGTGGGCAGTTTCTCGCAAAATGACCCTTCTGACCGCAGTTGAAGCAGACATCTTGTCCCATGTAGCATGGCCGATGATTACCATGTATGCGTCTGTACTTAGCGCACTTGACTAGGGAGAGATCTTGTTGGAAAGGTCTGGGACCCGTAGTCAATTGCCTCTTACCAGCTCCATATCCACTTCTTCTCACGTTCTTGCTAGGGTTGGGAAAAATTTTCTTCTTTTTTCCATAGGTTTCGCCTTTGCTTTTCGTCCTTCACCGCCTTTAAACTTTTCTCCAAGAGTCTGCATTTATTGATCAGAGGCACAAACTCCCTAATCTCCATAGCTACAACAGCATTCTTTATGTCCGAGTTCAATCCCGCTTCGAACGTAACAACCTTCCATGCTTCATCAGGGTTAAATCACAGATAAGAGGAGAACTTAGATAATTCCTTGAACCTCGCGATGTATTGGTGTATAGTCATGCTACCCTGCTAGAGTTGGAGAAATTCGATCTCTTTCTCCGCCCTCACAATACATGGAAAGTACTTTTCCAAAAAGGTGTCTTTGAACACCTGCCAAGTGATCTGTCTTCCCTGGTGAGTTAAAAGTTCTCTAGCTCTATGCCACTAGTATTATGCTTCATCTTTTAGCATATATGCAGCAAAGATTACTTGCTGCTCCTCAGTACAGCCCATCACTTCAAAGATTTTCTCTAACTCCCTTATCCATCTTTCAGCTACAATTGGGTCAAAGCTGCCTTAAAAACAAGGTGGCCTAGTCCTCAGGAACTCAGATATGCCGTTATCATTTCTAGCCATCCAGTTGTTAACACCATTCACACCATTCGAGTTATTAGCATTTTGGAGGTATTGTAGAATTTGATTAGTAGTCAAGACATGGTCTCGAATTGCTGTGGCCAGGTTGTACAGGGTTTCCTCCGCATTATTTGCCAGATTCCTCCTTGGTGGTGCCATTTCCTACTGTGGCAAAAACAAAGTTATGCTAATATTGAGGTGATCAAGCCCAATAGATAGTTCAAAAATATTTAACAGCAGTCATAACACTACCTCGGCATGTAGGTAGGAAACACTAGTAATTTCTTACCTATATGAATTCACTGATCCCTACACAGCACAACCACAAATATACTTAAAACAATATAAGATCGATTCAAATAAACATCCACCCACTGGCCATCTAGGATCAACCTTCTCTGATACCAATTATGTGACAACTCTATTTAAGTATCAATTTTTTTAATACCATAAAGTTATTACCTCATTACAACTTAACTCAAAATAACATTTATTTAATTTATACAATACAGAGTTTACATACATGTCATTAATCAAAACATACGTACAACATATCAAACACATAAAAATCTACATCTTATTTATTCTGGTTGATCAATTCTGGAGATACAGGTGCGGGTGGTTGCACCTTCACCGGGATCTAAACCAACTCGACCACAAATATTTTATTTGCTTCTAGGATCTACCCAACATAAAGTACTTGATCCAACGTGCACTAAAAGCCAGAGCCATAGAAAAAAAGCTACATAACTAATTTTCTGAACATGATATAGAAATATAGAGATAATTAAATCCCAGTAAGTTCAACAATAAATCATCATCAATATAGCTCATCACGTCATGTTCAGCTGTATAAATTATAGCAAATATCTTTGGTCACATGAATGCACAAGAGAATCGTATAATAATGACATGTATGACAGGATTAACTATTTTTAAAATATAATATGATGACTATCAACTTATTCTCATATCAAACGACCCCATTCAGGGTGAGTATTTTCTACTCTCCAGTATGGGCTTTTCTCACTTCGTCCGACATGGCCCACTTTCTCTTTTTTTTCTCATTAACATGATCATAACCGTCGGTAAGGCGTCCCCTACTGGTGCACCACACGGATTGCCATGTGATCGTGCTCATTTCTTTTCTTTTCACAATGATAGCCAAAAATAAGCTTTCAATAACAAGTATGTTCAACAAAATATAACTATTACCAAAAATCATTGGTAATCATGCCATAAACATAACCATTTCAAATATCACTTTATAAAATATTTCCATGTCAAAATTTCACACTTAAGATGGTAAGAAGTTCATACAATGGCAATGGCTATGTCATATACGAGTCATTTATTATTTTCATTTATAAGATTCTTCTTCATTTTAAATATTAATTTCATTTCTTTATTTTCTTGATGCAGGTTTTCATCCTATCTAACCTTCTCTTACTAATCAAAGCATAACTCCCTCAATTTAACTCTGATATAGGTGATCTTGATATCAATTTAAAGAAAAAACAATTATCTAAAACTCTTATGTTGAACAGTGGAACGAAATATTAAGGAATCATGGTGATATTACTCCCTCAAAGAATATGTTATTTCTTCTCTGGTAGGTTCTGACCTCTACCTACTCATCTATCCATATCTCCCTCATAATAATTCCAAATTAAGTGCTTCCAGTGGCTAAACATCCGTGACACATATAGCTATAATTATTATGTTAACCATTTGTTTTAATTCCCTACAGAATATTCCCAGAAATTAAAACACAGAAGCTATCCTAACATATTCTTCCCTGATTAACCATTTTCTGACCATTGCTTACCAATCAGACCATATTTATCTCTTATGGACTCCAAATTAAGTGATTCCAGTGGCTAAAATTCCATGACACATATAGTTATAATAATTATGTTAACTATTTATTTTAATTCCCTACAGAATTTTCCCAGAAATTAAAACACAGAAGCTACCCTAACATATTCTTCCCTGATTAACCATTTTCTGACCATTGCTTACTAATTAGCCATATCTACCTCATATGGACTCCAAATTGAGTGATTCCAGTGGCTAAAAATCCGTGAGACATACATCTACATTTTTCATGTTAACCAGTTATTTTAATTCCTTACCAATTCTTCTTAGAATTTTAAAAACAGAAGCATAAAAGTTTGCTACCCATAGCCATACCTATGCAGAACTATCTACACCAAGCTAAGTATTCAAACATACATATTATGTAACATGATATAGCAACATCCATGACCAATCATTAAAGTTCTAAGATCAAAATCTAATATAAATATTACAAGTTTCAAAACTTTTCTTCAAAAAGAAATATTGTCAAACTTACCTGGAGCACTTAGTTCTCTAGACTTCTCCTTCATCTTTCTTACTTTCTTCCTCTCCTTTCCTCACTCTACCTTGCTTCTATTTTTCCTCTCCCTCACTTGGAAAAAAATTCTAATGTTCTAAGGGTGGGTTTTGCTTAAATATACCATCAAATAATTCAACTTTCATGATCATGGGTCTACCTTATCACAATTAGGATATACTTGGTTGAATTTTTAGAAAACAAACAACTTATGTCCTTGTCTTCCTCTTCCTTAGTCAAGATATGCATAGCAAAAGGAGATTTGTATTTTGAAAATTATGATAATATGTTTCTAAGATAAGGGACAAGGTCCCTTTGATTTAGGGATTCTTTTTCTTTTTCTTTTGTCTTAATCAAGTATGATAGGTTTGCCTTTTTAGGTGGAAAATTTCTAGCCCTTGAATCTCCATTATTTGGTAAAAATTATTTGTGTAGGATATGAATATTTTGTCCTAATGCCATGTATTATTATACCACTTGCTAAAATTATGAGTGTAGGATATAGATTTTTTGTCACAAAGCCTTGTATTATCATACCACTTGCTAAAATTATGAATGTAGGATATCACACCACTTTTTAAATTTTTGTCTTAATGTCATATCTCCTAATCTTGATTACACCATTATTTCATTGCTTTACTTTTATTTGTATTTGTATTTTTCCTCTTGGGTTTGGGCTCATTCTTGCCCATTTTCTTTACTTTGGTTAAAATTCTACCTTTCATAATGGGTTTGGTCACATTTTCATGATTTTTGGGCTACCAATCCAATTTCTATATCCTAGTCCAAGTCTATGTTTTATTTCTTCATTGGGCTATCCTATTGGCTTGCTAAAACTTTATGTGAAGTAGAAAAACTATATATGAAGTGTCCATAGGTGAAAGCCCAATTTATGGGTAGAGATACTAAACTTAGTAGTTTTTGCTCTTCAATTAAGAAAAATTACCGTAATCCGATCTTCTTAAAATTTTAAGACCTTTACTTATTTCACAAAAATTTATCTTCCTTACCTAAGAATTTCACCTTTCTTTAGCATGTTTATTTCTAAGATTTCCTCTTAAGGTTTTCTTTCTTTACCTATTCCATTAATATTAGAAAATTTCTATACATACACGTATGGTGAAGAATTTCTAAGGATTATATTTCCTTAGATATCTAAAAATTGTTTAATAAATATTATTACCTTAATTAAATATTTATGTACTTTTATCAATAAAAGAAATGAAATTGTGGATGTTACTTTGAAAACTTTTGTACTTTCATTAATACATGAAACGAAATTAGGGATGTTACAGATGTCACAATATTCAATCAACTTTATACTAGGAAATTTATTAACTTGGAATAGAAAGGAAATTGAAATCCTATAGAATCTCTCAACAGCAACTGAAGTATAAATATGTCCGGCTCATACCCATACTAAAGGTCCTACTAAAGAATCCTTGACTCCGATAGCTACAGGGAAACCTAATGCTTTGATACCAACTTGTAACGCCCCCAATTTACGTTACGTAAAATAAACATTTTTTTTCTGCAATAAGATATTCTCCATAAAGATGCATAATTCAATTCTTTGTCATTTCTCTCATGTTTACACAATATACAGACCAAGTCTATAAACATCAAAGTACAGCAGAAACAGGGATCCTGCCTGTAGCGTTTAGAGCACTCTAGAATACAAACACAATATAATTCAAAAACCGTGAGCCTTAGAAGCAACATAGACTCATCCACAGAATATGTCACCTAACTGATCACCTATCTATAGGATCAGACTCTGTATTCTCATCTAAAAAATATGAAATATCGTATAGTGAGTTTGATAACTCAGTGAGTAAATAATTCCTCCTATGACCTCTTAGGTCAGCATATAGATGTACATGTATTTTAAAATTTGTCACATATATAATACAGTTCAGAAGTACATTCATATGGGACCCGTATTTCAAATATTCTCAATTCAAAGGATATTAAGATATCTAAAACCATATGCAGCACGATATGATCATTAAACAAATGTTGTTATGCTCAGCTATATAAGCTATAGTAAAATATTAAGATTTGAAGATAAAATCATCACTTTTAATGCACTTGTCTCACTCGGCGATCTTATCAATGCAATGAAAACATAACTCATTTTCTATATGCATATTGACTGATCGACTACAATCATAATAAGTGATCAGGAAATGTGAGTACATCACTCTCCTAACCCCCCCACATTACCACTGTCACCCGGTTAAAGCGGCCCTCCCCCGGCTCACTCAGGCTAATAGGGCATCCCCTATTCGGTACCGTCACAAGCCATACAACTTGTTGATATTCATCCATACATATAAATATATGTAAAATTATCAAGCAACTTACCATGAGCTTTACGCTTGTCATAATTACCAAGTAACTCGCCATGAGCTTTACGCTTGTCATTCAATTTCATTTATAATATGACATGCATCATTTTCACAAGTATATAGCTTTACAAATCAAAGCATCGTGCACATAATATTCACTTTATCAAATAATGATAAATAAATTTAGAACCACATATTCAATGAGTTCCAAAATCCATTTCTAAAACCATACTCTTCTCGAACTATATGACAGTTCATAAGCAAAATAAATATTTTAACACATTTCAGAAATTTATGATAGCATAAATAATTGTAAACAGAAATAATTATACATTTATATTTCAAGAAGAGCATGGGGTAAGTCATAGAAAGAATTATATACTCACAGGGTAAGGGCTCCAGATTGAACAGCCCCAAATGCACTTTTCCAATTCACATTTGACTAAACAGACTTTAAAAACGTGTCTGGAGGGTCCAAAAATCAAGAAAATGACTTCAAGAACTTGGTCACTATTCATGGCCAAAAAATATTATTCACCACCTGAAAAACACTATTAATCACTGAAAAATACTATTCACCAAGAGTAAAAAGTTGCCAGATAGCTAAAAAATTTCATTTCCTATGGTTTATCTAGCTCCTGAATTCATCTACGGTGTCAGATTTTCAATTTGAGGTCTCTAAGTAAGAGTTTTAGAGTTTACCTTTTTCTGAGATTTTTTACTTCTAATTTATGGCGATTCTACAGCTAATTTGAGAAATTATTTAGTCAAAATCATAGTATTTTCCGTCCTGAATCCAGTGATACCCTTAGTTTTGAGATCAAAGGCCTGTAGACACTCTAGATTTAGAGAAGAAAATGAAGGTTACTATTCACACTATTCATTCTCTTCCATTTTCACATTTCGATTTCTATCTCCCCTCCCCCTCTTCTTTATTCTTTATAATTATTATTATTTAATAATTAAATAATGAAATTTTATTTTATATATATTCGTATAAATACCGTTTTTCATCCTAAAATATCCAAAAAATTTCTAAAAATTTACATTCTCATAAACTTTTAGTTAACTCTTAAATCATGACTTTTCTTGATAAAATTCTTAATAAAAAAAAATCACAACTTAAATATGTTTATATATAATAAAAGAAAGAATATTTCTAAAAATACAACAAAAATTTATTATAGGCCAATATAATTATTTTAAGAAAAACAATAATTACTTTTAGCAGAACATAATCATTTTTAAACAAATAAAAATATATTTGTTTATAGCAAAGCATTATTATTTAAAATTAAAAATTAAGGGATGTTACAATACCTATGTAGAACTTTCTTCACCAACTGAAGTATTCAAAACATCCATCATATTCAAGATCAACATGTAACATGATATAGCAATAACCATGGCCAATCATGAAAGTAAGAAATATTGTTAATTTCATCAAAGTTCTAAGATCAAAATTTGATATAAATGTTACAAATTTCAAAGCTTATCTTCACAAAGAAGAACTGTTAAACCTACCTAAAGATCTCCCTAGCTCATTTAGTGAATTCTTTTTCTTATTTCCTCTTGAAGGAAGTGGCAAGATTCTACCATTCCCTTAGCTTTTCCAGTAGCTTGAATAAGAAAGGGAGGGTGAGTTTTGAACCCCAAGGATGAAGAGAAAAGATGGATTCGAGTAGAGATTAAGCTAACTTACCTAAAGTACTTAGTCCTCTAGACTTCTCCTTCTTCTTCCTTCCTCTCTTTCTCTCCTTTCCTCACTCTACCTTGCTTCTATTTTTCCTCTCCCTCACTTGGACAAAATTATAATGTTATAAGGGTGGTTTTTGCTTAAATAAATTATCAAGTGGTTCACCTCTCATAATCATGGGTTTACCTTATCATAGTTAGGATGCACTTAGCTGCTTTTTAGGAGAAGACAACTCATGTTCTTCTTGTCTTCCTCTCCCTTAGTCAAGATATGCATAGCAAAAGGATATTTGTATTTTAAATCATGATAAAATGTTCTTAGGACAAGGGATAAGGTCCCTTTAATTTAGGGATTCATTTCCTTTTTCTTTTGTCTCACTCAAGTATAATAGATTTGCCTTTCTAAGTGGCGAATTTCTAGCCCTTGGATCTCTCTTGCTTGGCTTAAATTATTTGTGTAGGATAAGGATGCTTTGTCCTAATGTCATGTATTTTTATTACCTACTATATCATCACATCGCTTGGTTAAAATTATGAGTCTAAGATATAGATGTTTTGTCATAATGCCATGTATTATTACCTACTATTTCATCACATGGTTTGCTGAAATTATTAGTGTAGGATATAGATGTTTTGTTCTAATACCATGTGACCTAATCTTAATTATTATTCTACTACCATTTCATCACATGGTTCTTATTTTTCCCTCATGGAAATGGGCTCATTCTTGGCTATTTCTTTTGCTTTGACTGAAATTCTTCCTTTCACAGAGGGCTTGGTCACATTTTCATGCTTTTTGGGCTTTCGGTTTAACTTCTATATCCTAGTCCAAGTCTATGTTATATATCTTGCTTGGGCTATCCAATTGGCTTGCTAAAAACTCATGTGAAGTGGAAAAACTCTATATGAATTGTTCATAGGTGAAGGCTCAAATGTATGGGTGGAGATGTTAAACTTAAGATCTCTAGCTCTTGAATTAGAAAAAAGTACCCTAATCCAATGTTCTTAAGTTTTCAAGACCTTTACTTACTTCTAAAAATTTATCTTCTTTACCCGAAAATTTCGCCTCTCTTTTGGATTTTATTTCTAATTTTTCCTATTAGGTTTTCTCTCTTTACATATTCCCTTAATGTAGAAACATTTTCTATGCATACACATAAGGTGAAAAATTTCTAAGGCTTATATTTTCTTAGATATCTAAAACTTGTTTGATAAGTTATATTTTTTTAATTAAATATTTATGTGTAACATCCCTGATTTTTAATAAATGGAAAATAATTCTCAATGGTGAAGGGAAGGAAAGAGAATGAAATTGAACATTGAAGAAATCTTTGAAATTATAAAATGGTTATATTGCAAAAAGAAAAAACTAGAAGGGGAGAAAGTGTAATATTTTAATTTTTTGGGACTAGAACCGAACTTCAAAAAATAAGTTAAAGATATGTTTTGGATGTGACTGTAAAGCCTATTAGTATCTTCCTTAAAGAGGAGTTAAAGCATTTGGATAATTTGAGGAGCCAAATAAGGCCTTAGTCAAGGGTCTAGTTGGAATATAATGGAGTGGCAATCATGTTATTGTCAAGCTTTTGTGGTGCATTAGTTAGGAAAGGGATGGCTTGTTGGAGAAGCTTGGATTAAATAATCTTAACCTTGGCTTTACAAGAAGCCTTGACTTGGAGTGGAAGTCTTGGCTTAGAGAGGAAGTAGACCAAAAGGGGGAAAAATATCAAGGGAGAAAGGAGGTAGCGGCCAAGGAAAAGAAGAGAAAAGAGAGAGGCCAAGAGAAGGAGAGGAAGGAAAAGAAGAGAGAGAAAGGCACAAAGGTGATGGTCCAAGGAATTTGTAAGGAAAGGAAAGAGAGAAAAGTGATCAAGAGGAAGAAATCCAAGGAGGGTTAGAATCTCTGGTTTTGATAGGTTTAACATTAATCTTTCTATGGAATTTCATGTATTTTGAATGATTTATAAGTGTTTCATATATCCTATTTTGATGATGCATGATGCATATTTATGCTTAGCCATGAAAAGTGAGAGTTTGAATGCATAGATCATATATGTGTTTGCTGAAATTGGCTTGAAAAGGGTGAAAATTGATGCTTTGAATAGTTAGTTTTGGGGGTTATGATTTATGTCGAATTTGGAAATCTATTCAACACATGAGTTATAGCCTATTTCTTAGCTTTCAAATGCCTCTTGAATTGCCTTAATTGGATTTGAAATGAAAGAGATATGCCCTGATGAATAAAGAAAGGTCAAATCTAACACACATAATCACGATGTTGTTTTCCAACAACTTTTTTAACTATTTTTGTTTCCAATTTGTTAAAGTGGTTACATAAAGGTTGTAGATAATTCTCCGAGATTTTCATAGACACCAAAATCACCTTAATTGGAGTTAAAATGAGATAGTTATAGTCTTTTTAATGAAAAAAAAGTCTAGCTGGAGAGAAATCTGGAATGCAGGAAAACGCGAAGCACGACCGTGCTTGGTGACATGGCCAAGCCATGCTTAGTGACATGGCCAGGCCGTGTTTTGGGCTATTTTGTGATTTTTTAGCACAGTTTGCACATCTTCAAGCACGGCTGTCCTTGGTGACACGGCCAGGTCGTGCTTGAGGCTGGATTTGCTCTATTTTGCATTTTGAAGGCTCTAAATGAACTCCAATGAATTGATGATGTTAAGGGGAACCAAAATACAAATAAATACCTTTTAATGATGTATTGTACTGTGAATTCCACCCTTTTATTATGAGAAATTAAATCACATATTGCATATTGATGAGATGTATGTTTAATGTATGGATAAAAATAAATATTAATGAGACCTATGCAAGTGAATTTGTCATGTATTGATGAGACATATGTAAGTGAATTGCATAGGAGATATATGTATGGTGCATTATAGTGTTAATTCTATTCTTTTATTTTAAGATATATGTAAGTGAATTGCAGATGAGATATATGTGTAATGTATGGATGAAATGCATGTTGATTTGATGCCTATGTTAATATATCAATGCATGAGGATTACATGATATAAGGTATGAATTGTTGGTAAGCGTATTAATACATATTTGTTAAATGATGTGGTGATGAAATTATGGATGATATTAGTGATGTGCTTAGTTAATGCATAATCCTATTGTGATGGTCATGATAATTAAAGAATATGATGTGTACATTATGATATGACGATAGAGGAGTTATTACATAGTGATTGTATAAAGAGACGAAGTTGGTTGTGGATGCAAAGCATGATGATAAAGTTGAGTTTTTTATCATGTTAATGTATATGGTTGAACTCATGGTTATAGACAATTAGTCACGGAGTGTGGAGATGTGGCTACAATCGATTAGTCACTAAGTGTTGAGATGTGACTGCAGACGTTTAGTCATTGTTTGTTGACCTTGTGGTTGCAGACAATTAGTCACCCTGCATGAAATCACTATAAAGATATATATATATATATATATATATATATATATATATATATACAAGAATAATATTGAAGTATAACCTAGTTATTATACATGGCTAATATTGATGCATAACCTGTCTATTGAACACATAAGCATGCTATACATTCTTTATATTTTATCATATACAAAGAGAAAGTGTTTTTTGTAGTTTATACAGCTGAATATAACATTGTGATTTTCTTATTTACTATATGATGTTTTTAATGTTATACCTATTGAGAACTTTTGTTCTCATTATTGTTGGTGTTATGTTTAGATAAGAGAAAACAATATGCTATCTGCTTCTGTGCACTTGATCATAGAGATCCATTGGATGGCGATGCCTTGTACAAATCCTAATGCCAGCACCACCTCCTCCACCCTTTACACCCAGGGAAGATGTGTGGTATAGGGTTCAATGTTAAGTTGATGTAGTTATGTGACTCAGTGTCGCTTATGTATAAATATTAATCTCTGATGTAGTTTGGATATCCTGATGATGGAATATATGCTGCTTATATAATTATGTATGGTTCGTTGCTTGAAATGTGTTATCGATCGCTATATATATATATATATATAACTGGTTGTTACAATATGTACATTTATTAATAAAAGAAACGAAATTCGGGATGTTACAACTTTTGTAACATCCCTAATTTCGTTTCATTTATTAATAAAGGTACATAAATATTTAATGTAGCATCCATAATTTTGTTTCTTTTATTAATAAAGTTACATAAATAAATAATTAAGGAAATATAATCCTTAGAAATTCTTCACCTTATGTGTATGCATAGAAAATGTTTTTAACATTAAGGGAATAAGTAAAGAGAGAAAACCTAATAGGGAAAATAAGAAATAACAAACTAAAAAGAGGCGAAATTCTTGGGTAAGGAA
This sequence comes from Gleditsia sinensis, assembly GCA_037074535.1. Taxonomy (NCBI): domain Eukaryota; kingdom Viridiplantae; phylum Streptophyta; class Magnoliopsida; order Fabales; family Fabaceae; genus Gleditsia; species Gleditsia sinensis. The sequence goes on along the minus strand of CM073464.1, from coordinate 27,602,099 downwards.
GATAAATTTTTGTGAAGTAAGTAAAGGTCTGAAGTTCTCAAGAAGATTGGATTATGGTAGTTTTTCCTAATTCAAGAGTTAGAGTTACTAAGTTTAACATCTCCACCCATAAAATTGGGCTTTTCCCTATGGACACTTCAGATAGAGTTTTTCCACTTCACAAAAATTTCTAGTAAGCCAATAGGATAGCCCAAGTAAGAAATAAGACATAGACTTGGACTAGGATATAGAAGTTGGACCGATAGCCCAAAAATTATGAAAATGTGACCAAGCCCTTCATGAAAGGTAGAATTTTAGCCAAAGCAAAGGAAATAGGTAAGAATGAGCCCAAACCCAAGAAGGAAAAATAAGAATCATGTGAGGAAATAGTAATGTAATAATAATCAAGATTAGGTCACATGGCATTAAGACAAAACATCTATATTCTACATTCATAATTTCAACAAGTAGGTAATAATACATGGCTTTAGGACAAAACATCTATATCCTATATTCATAATTTCAACAAGTGGGTAATAATGCATAGTATTAGGACAAAACATCCTTATCCTATACAAATAATTTTAGCCAAGCAAGGGAGATTCAAGGGCTGGAAATTTGCCACTTAAAAAGGCAAACCTATCATACTTGATTAAGACAAAAGAAAAAGGAAAGGAATCCCTAAATCAAAGGGACCTTGTCCCTTGTCTTAAGAACATTTTAACATAATTTTAAAAATACAAATCTCATTTTTCTATGCATATCTTGACAACAGCAGAGGAAGACAAGAACATGAGTTGTTTATCGCCAAAAGACAACCAAGTGCATCCTAATTGTGATAAGGTAGACACATGGTTATGAAGGGTGAACCACAAGATAGTTTATTTAAGCAAAATCCACCCTTATAAAATTATAATTTCGTCCAAGTGAGGGACAGGAAAAACATAAGCAAGGTAGAGTGAGGAAATGAGAGAAAGAGATGAGAAGAGAGGAAGAAAGAGAAAGCAGAAGTCTAAAGGACTAAATACTCAAGGTAAGTTAGCTTAATCTCCACTTGAATCTATCTTTCTTCTTCATTCTTGGGTTCAAAATCTCACCCTCCTTCTCTTATTTAAGCTACTAGAAAAGGTAAGGGAAGGGAGGAATCTTGCTACTTCCTTCAAGAGGAAATAAGAAAAGGAATTCACTAAGTGAGCTAGGAAGATCTATAGGTAGGTTTAACAATATTTCTTTTAGAAAAAATTTGAAATTTAAAACATTTATATGGCATTTTGATCTTAGAACTTTGATGAAATTTACTATATTTATTACCTAGATGATTGGCCATGGATGTTGCTATATCATGTTACATGTTGATCTTGCAAATGATGTAAGCTTTAATACTTAGGTTGGTGTGGAAAGTTCTGCATAAGTATGGCTATGGGTGACAAAAATTTTAGATTTTTATGTTGTTATTTTCTCTCTTTAAATGTGGTAAAAAATTTGATGAAATATGATTAGATGTAAATTAAGAAGAAAATGGAAGAGGACATAATAAAATGATGAACTAAAACCTTAGAAAAAGTTTGGTTAGGAAACTGGGAAGAATCAGTTAATAATTAAAAGAAATGGTTAATATAAAAAATATAGATATATGTCTCAAGGATTTTTAGCCACTAGAATCACTCAATTTGGAGTCCATATGAAGTAGATATGGTCAGATTAGTATACTATGGTCAGAAAATGGTTAACCAAGGAAGAATCTGTTAGGAAAGCTTCTGTGTTTGAATTTCAGGGAAACGTATGTACGGAATTAAAATAACTGGTTAACATAAAAAATATAGATATATTTCTCACAAAAACTAACTGGTTATCCACTATAATCACTCAATTTGGAGTTCATATGAGGGTGCTATGGTCAGATTAGTAAGTAAAGGTCAAAACTTACCCAAGAAGAAATAACATTTAATTTGAGGGGATAATATAGCCAAGCGTCCTTACGATTTTGCTAAAAGGTTCAACATAATAGTTTTAGATAATTGTGTTATCTTTAAATGGACACCAAGATCACCTAAGTCGGAGTTAAAATGAGAGAGTTATGCTCTGATTAGTGAGAGAAGGTCAGGCAGGACGAAAACCTGCATCAAGGAATAACACAACATAAAGTGTGACCGTGTTCTATACTGCAAAGGGCATTTTGAAGCCCAAAGCACGACTGTTTTATAGGAAATGATCAAGCCGTGTTATAGGATATGTTTAGGCTGTGTTAGAAGCTAGTAAAGCTTATTTTCAACATTTTTTCTACCTTAAATGAACCTCATTAACTATAGGATATTAATAGAAAACAAATTGAAGAAGAATGTTGTATTAAATTTGTGAAAACATGTGTTGGAAATAATATAAGTAGGAGGAAAGTGACTAAAGGCCAAGCATAAAGAAAATGAAGAGATAAAAATAATATTTAAAAAAGAAGAATCTTATAAATGAAAATAATGAATAATAAATAACTATTGTATGCCATAACTATTGCCATTGCATAAACTCCTTACCATCTTCAGTGCGTAATTTTGACATGAAAATATTTTATAAAGTGATATTTGAAACGATTATGTTCATGTCATGATTACCAATGATTTTTAGTAATGATTATATTTTGATAAAAAATTATGGCATGTGAGTATAATGAACATACTTGTTATTGAAATCATATTTTTGGCTATTAATGAGAAAAGAAAAGAAAAGAAATAAGCACAGTCACATGGTGGACCATGTGGTGTACCAGTAAGGGACGCCCTACCAACGACTATGGTTATGTTAATGAGGAAAGAAAGAGAAAGTGTGCCATGTCAGACGAAGTGAGAAAAGCCCGTACTAGAGAGTAGAAAGTACTCACCTTGACCGGGGTAGCTTAATATGAAAATAAGTTGATAGCCATCATATGGTAATATGAAAATAGTTATTCATGCCATACATGTCATTACTGTATGATTTTCATGTGCATAGATAAAGTGCATTCATGTGACCTAAGATATTTGCTCTACCTTATATAGATGAACATGACATGATGATCTATATTGATGATAATTGTGATTTATTGTTGAACCTACTAGGATATAATTCTTACTATATTTCCATATCATGTTCAGAAAACTAGTTTTGCATATTTTTCTTTAGCTTTGGCTCTTAGTGTATGTTGGATCGAGTTACCCTAGAAATTAATAAGGTGTAACCAGCCGCACATGGATCCCCAGAATTGGTCAATATGAATGAATAAGATGTAGACATATATGTGTTTGATTTGTGTATGGATGTTGTTAATTAATGATGTGTAAACCTAAATTATGCTTGGTTAAATTAATTGAATGTTATTATGAGTTAATAAGGGTAATGACTTCATGGGACTTTTAAAAATTTATATATATGTATATATGTAAAAAAATTGGAGTTGTTACAACTTCACTAAAATGTTCAACATAAAAATTTTAGAGGATTGTCTTATATTTAAATGGACACCAAGATAATCTCAATAGGAGTTATAATGAAGGAGTTATGCTCTAATTAGTGAATGAAGGTCAAGCTAGAAGAAAACCTGCATCAGGGGATGACACATAACAAAGAGCTTGGCCATGTTACAGAACACGGCTAGGCTGTGTTTGGTGTGGGTAAGAGCATGTTGAAGCCTAGAGAATGGTTGTTACAGGAAATGGCCAGAATGTGTTGGGAGTTGATAAAACTTATTTTAAACATTTTCTACCTTAAATGAACCTCATTAACTATAGAGTAATAATAGAAACCAAATTGGAGAAGAATACCCTATAAAATTTGTGAGAACATGTATTGGAAGTCATATAAGTAGGAGGAAGTTGACTGAAGGCCAAGAATAAAGAAAATGAAGAGATGAAAATAATATTTAAGAAAGAAAAAGAATCTTATAAATGAAAATATTACATGAAAAGTGTATGCCCTAGCCATTTTCATTGCATGAACTCTTTACCATCTTAATTGTGTAATTTTGACATGGAAATATTTTATAAAGTGATATTTGAAAATGATTATGTTCAAGGCATGATTGCTTTTTACCAATGATTTTTGGTAATGATTATGCTTTGATGATAAATTATGGCATGTGAGTATAATGAACATACTTGTTATTAAAATCATATTTTTAGCTATTAATGTGAAAAGAAAAGAAAAGAAAAGAGATGAGCATGGTCATATGGCAGTTCGTGTGGTGTACCAGTAGGGGATGTCCTACTCATGGCTATAATTATGATAATGAGAAGAAAAAAGAGAGAGAAAGTGTTCCATGTCAGACAAAGCAAAAAAAACCATACCAGAGAGTAGAAAATACTCACCTTGACTGAGGTAGATTGATATGAAAATAAGTTGATAGTCATCATATGATATTTTGAAAATAGTTATTCATGACATACATGTCATTATTGCACAGTTTTTCATGTGCATAGATAAAGTGCATTCATGTGACTGAAGATATTTGCTGTAGCTTATACAGATGAACATCATGTGGTGAGCAATTTTGATAATGATAATGATTTATTGTTGAACCTACTAGAATTAATTCTCACTATATTTCCATATCATATTCAGAAAACTTGTAACAACTCCAGTTTAGTAAAAAAAATTTTTTTATTAAATACCATGAAGTTCTTACCTCGTTACAACTTAACTCAAAATAACATTTATTTAATTTATACAATACAGAGTTTACATACATATCATTAATCAATAACATCCGTACAAAAGTCTAACACATATATAATTACATCTTATTCATCCCTGTTGACCAGTTCCGGAGATACGGGTGCGAGTGGTTGCACCTTCACCGGGATCTTAGTCAACTCGACCATAGACACCATATATATTATTAGGATTAGCTTAAAATAGAGTAACTTGATCCAACATATGCTAAAAGACAATGCCATAGAGAAAATGTGCATAATTATTCTTCTGAATATGACATGGAAATATAATGAGAATTAAATCCCAGCAAGTTCAACAATAAATCATTATCAATAAAGCTCATCACGTCATATTCATCTGTATAAACTACAACAAATATCGTTGGTCACATGAATGCACTATATCTATGAACATGAGAATCGTACAGTAATGACATGTATGACATGATTAACTATTTTCAGAATATTATATGATGACTATCAATTTATTCTCATATCAAGCTACCCCGATCAGGGTGAGTATTTTCTACTCTCCGGTACAGGGTTTTCTCGCTCCGTTTGACATGGCCCACTTTCTCTTTCTTTTCTCATTAACATGATCATAATCGTTGGTAGGGCGTCCCCTACTGGTGCACCACACGGATTTTCCATGTGACCGTGCTCATTTTTCTTTTCACAATAATAGTCAAAAATCATTGGTAATTATGCCATGAACATAACCATTTCAAATATCACTTTATAAAATATTTCCATGTCAAAATTTCACACTTAAGATGCTAAGAAGTTCATGCAATGTCAATGGCTATGGTTTATACTAGTCATTTATTATTTTCATTTATAAGATTCTTCTTCTTTTTTAAATATTATTTTTATTTCTTTATTTTCTTGATGCAGGTTTTCATCCTATCTGACCTTCTCTTACTAATTAGAGTATAACTCCCTACATTTAACTCTGATTTAGGTTATCTTAGTGTCAATTTAAAGATAAAGCAATTATCTAAAACTATTATGTTGAACAGGTGAACGAAATATTAAGAAATCATGGTAATATTACTCCCTCAAAGTACAGGTTATTTCTTCTCGGGTAGGTTCTGACCTCTACCTACGAATCTATCCATATCTCCCTCATAAGAATTCCAAATTAAGTGATTGCAGAGGGTAAAAATCCATGACACATATAGAAATTTTTTTATGTTAATCATTTATTTTAATTCCCTACAGAATATTTCCAGAAATTAAAATACAAAGCTATCCTAAAATATTCTTCCCTGATTAACCAACTTATGACCACTGCATACTAATCAGATCATATCTACCTCATATGGACTCCAAATTGAGTGATTCTAGTGGCTAAAATTCCGAGACACATATATCTATAATTCTTATGTTAACTATTTATTTTAATTCCCTAGATAATGTTCCCAGAAATTAAAACACAGAAGCTATCCTAACATATTCTTCCCTGATTAACCATTTTCAGACGACTACTTACTAATCGGACCATATCTACCTCATATGAACTCCAAATTGAGTGATTTCAGTGGCTAAAAGTCCCTTGAGACATAGATCTAAATTGTTTATTTTAACTATTTGTTTTAATTCCTTACTGATTTTTCCCAGAATTTTAAAAATAGAAGCTTAAAATTTTGCCACCCATAGCCAGACCTATGCAGAACTATCTACACCAACCTATGTATTCAAACATACATAATATGTAACATGATATAGCAACATCCATGACCAATCATCAAAGTTCTAAGATCAAAATCTCATATAAATATTACAAGTTTCAAATCTTTTCTTCAAAAAGAAATATTGTTAAACTTACCTGGAGCACTTAGTCCTCTAGACTTCTCCTTCTTCTTTCTTCCTTTCTTCCTCTCCTTTCCTCAATCTACCTTGCTTCTATTTTTCCTCTCCCTCACTTGGACAAAAATTCTAATGTTGTAAGGGTGGGTTTTACTTAAATAGACCGTCAAATAATTCACCTTTCATGATCATGGGTCTACCTTATCACAATTAAGATACACATGGTTGAATTTTTAGAAAACAAACAACTTATGTTCTTGTCTTCCTCTTCCTTAGTCAAGATATGCATAGGAAAATGAGATTTGTATTTTGAAAATTATGATAATATATTCTTAAGATAAGGGACAAGGTCCCTTTGATTTCGGGATTTATTTCCTTTTTCTTTTGTCTTAATCATTTATGATAGGTTTGCCTTTTTAGGTGGCAAATTTCTAGCCCTTGAATCTCCATTATTTGGTAGAAATTATTTGTGTGGGATAGGAATGTTTTGTCCTAATGTCATGTATTATCATACCACTTGCTAAAATTATGAGTGTAGGATATATGTGTTTTGTCCTAAAGCCTTGTATTATCATACCACTAGCTAAAATGATGAGTGTAGGATATAGATGTTTTGTTCTAAAGCCTTGTATTATCATACCACTTGCTAAATTTTTATCTTAAAGCCATGTAACCTAATATTTATTATATTATCACATTGATTAATTTAATTTATTTTTTCTGTTGGATTTGGGCTTATTCCTACCCATTTCCTTTACTTTGGATAAAATTCTATCTTTATTAGAGGGCTTGGACACATTTTCATAATTTTTGGGCTATCGGTCCAATTTCTATATCCTAGTACAAGTCTATGTTTTATTTTTTGTTTAGGTTATCCAATGGGCTTGCTAGAAACTTATGTGAAGTGGAAAAACTCTATATGAAGTGTCCATAGGTGAAAACCCAATGTATGGGTGAATATGTTAAACTTAGTAACTCTAGTTCTTGAATTAGGAAAAATTACCGTAATCCAATGTTTTCTTGAAATTTTAAGACCTTTACTTGTTTCCAAAAATGTATCTTCCTTTCCCAATAATTTCACCTTTCTTTAGTATAATATTTCTAATTTTTCCTCTTAGGTTTTCTCTCTTTACCTATTCCATTAATGTTAGAACATTTCTATGCATACACGTAAGATGAAGAATTTCTAAGGATTATATTTCCTTATATATTTAATAATTGTCTAATAAATTTTATCTCCTTAATTAATTATTTATGTACCTTAAAAAGAAACGAAATTAGGTATGTTACTTTGAATACTTTTGTATTTTTATTAATTCATGAAACAAAATTAGGGATGTTATATTTCTCTCCCCCTAAAAGAAATTTTGTCCTCAAAATTTCAGAAATTACCTAATAAAAACAATTTTGGATATTTCTTCCTTATGACTTCTTCTAGCTCCCAAGTTACTTCTTCCGAAGTCAAACCGTCCCATAACACCTTTACTAGCGGAATAGTTTTGTTCCGCAATTCCTTCACGTCAGTGTCCAATATAGATGCTAGTACTAGCAAGTATGTCATGTTCCCCTTTATTTGGATTGGTTCATCTTGTATCACATGTGAGGAGTCTGGAAGATACTTCCAGAGATGTGATACATGGAAGACATTATGCAAATTGGACAAATTAGGTAGGAGAGCAACTTGATATGCTGACGTCCCTACTTTCTTTAGAATTTGGTAGGGTCCCAAAAATCATGGATTTAGCTTTTTGATCTTGAGAGACCTACCAACTCCAGTGGTCGATGAAAGTTTTAGAAATACATGGTCCCCTTCCTCAAACTCCAGAGGTCTATGTATCTTATCATAGTAACTCTTTTGCCAACTCTAAGCTGTGAGCATTTTGTCTCGTATAATCCTGATTTGTTCAATGGTTTGTTGAACTAGATCAGGACCCAACAAGTTCTTTTCTCCTACCTCAAACCAACATAGTGGAGATCAGCACTTTCTACTGTATAAAGCTTCATAGGGGGCCATCTTAATACTAGAGTGATAGCTATTATTATGAGCAAACTCTACTAAAGGTAGGTACTTATCCCATCATTTACCTTGTTCTATCACACAAGCGCTCAACATATCTTCTAGGGTTTGAATGGTCCGTTCTGTCTACCCGTCAGTCTGAGGATGGTAGGCAGTACTAAACTGTAACTGAGTACCAAAAGCTTCCTGCAATGCCTTCCAAAACCTCGAAGTGAACCTCGGATCTCTATCTGAAACGATATTTAAGGGAATTCCATGTAGTTTAACTATTACCTAAACGTACAACTGGGCCAATATGTCCAGTGAATAGTTAATCTTTATGGGTAGAAACTGAGCAGATTTGGTTAATCAGTCAACTATTACCCAGATAGAGTCATGTCTAACTGAAGTTTTAGGTAAACCCACAACAAAGTCCATCGAAATACTGTCCCATTTCCATTCAGGAATCTTAAAAGGTTGTAAAAATCCTGCTGGCTTTTGATGTTCCACTTTCACCTTCTGACAAATTAAACATTTCGCCATGAACTCAGCAATGTCCTTTTTCATCCTTAGCCACCAATACATCCTCTATAAGTCCTGGTACATTTTAGTGGATCTAGGATGGACTGAGTATTTACTTTGATGTGCCTCCTACAAGATCTTGGTCCCCAGCTCTCGTTCTTGAGGGACACAAATCCTTCCTTGATACATGATTGCTCCAGTTTTTGAGACAGAAAAATTATCTTGATCTTTTTGATCCTGTAAGTATTGATCATGAGCTTGGGCCTCTATAATTTGGGTTTTAAGATCACACTCTATACTCGACCCATTGATGATTAACTTATTTGGTGTAAGGGCAGTGGCCGGTTTCAAATTTTGAAACTCCTCTAGCATCTGCATCTTATATACCATTATCTAACCCATGTGTAGAGATTTTTGACTCAAGGCATAAGCTACAACATTCGCCTTTCCTGGATGATACTTTATCTCAAACTTGTAGTCATTGAGAAATTCTATCCACCTTCGTTGCCTCATATTTAACTCCTTCTGATTAAAAAGGTACTTAAGACTCTTATGATCACAGTATACTTCAAATGTTGCCTCGTACAAATAGTGTCACCAAATCTTTAAGGCAAACACCGCCGCCGCCAATTCAAGATCATGGGTTAGATAGTTTCCTTCGTGTGGTCTTAGTTGCCTAGAGGCATAAGCAACTACTCTCTTATCTTGTATAACCACACACCCTAGCCCTTTCTTTGAAGTATCACTATACACTTCAAAATGTCCTGTAAGGTCTGAAATAATTAAAATAGGAGGAGTGGTCAGTCTTATCTTAAGCTCTTAGAAACTAGTTTCACATTGATCAATCCATTTGAAAGGACTTCCCTTCCTGGTCAATTTAGTCAATGGCAAGGCTATACGAGAGAAGTTTTGTATAAACCTCATGTAGTATCCTGCCAAACCCAAGAAACTTCTTACTTCCGTAACCGTCTTTGGTCTCTCCCACTGAATCACTGTTTCTGTCTTGCTAGGATCTATGACTACCCCTCTATTAGAGAAAACATGTTCGAGAAACTTCACCTCTGACAGCCAAAATTCACACTTCTCCAATTTGGCATATAACTTTTTCTCTTTCAGCACTTGCAGCACGATTCGGAGATGTTGTTCATGTTCTTTCTCACTCTTAGAATATATCAAGATGTCATCAATGAACACTACAACAAATTGATCTAGGTAGGGTCAAAAAATGCGATTCATGTAATCCATGAAAATTGCAGGTGCATTCGTCAAGCCGAAGGGCATTACGAGAAACTCATAGTGCCCCATACCTAGTCTTGAAGGCTGTTTTTGGTACGTCCTCCTCCTTGATCCTAATATGATGGTATCCCGACCTCAAGTCAATTTTAGAAAAGATGGAGGCTCCCTTCAGTTGATCCAATAAGTCAACTATCCTAGGGACAAGATACTTGTTTTTGATAGTCACCTTATTCAGCTGTCTGTAATCTATGCATAGTCTTAAGCTCCCGTCTTTCTTCTTAATGAACAATACAGGAGCTCCCCAAGGTGATACACTCAGTCTCATGAATTGTTTGTCTAATAGTTCCTCCAACTATTTCTTGAGTTCCTGTAGTTCCTTCGAGGCCATTATATATGGTGCAATAGAGATAGGCCCTGTCCCAGGTACGAGATCAATAGAGAACTCTATCTCTCTCTTGGGAGGTAAGCCTGGAATATCTGATGAAAATACTTTAGGAAACTCATTGGATATTGGGATTTCATCAAGCTTCGATTCGACTTCTAGGTTTGATAAATACAAGAGAATGTATCCAAGTACTCCATTCTTCAACTCCCTATTAACTTGATTGGCATTAAGCATCAATAACTGGACCTCCTCTTTCAGAGTAGGAGGAAGAAATTCGACGGTCTTGTTACAACAATTCAGCAAGACCTGATTTCTAGTCATCCAGTCTAACCCTAGAATGACATCAATCCCTTTTAAAGGTAGACAAACAAGGTCTACAGAAAATGTTTTCTCCTGGATAGTGACTTGACAGTCCTTACATACAGAGGAAGTTAAGACCCTTTCCCCTGTGGGAGTTACTACAGATTGCTCATAGGGGGTTTCAGCAATAGGATAATAAAGCTCCCTAATACATTCTTCTGATATAAATGAATGACTAGCACCAGAGTCAAACAACACCATAAGAGCAAATCCATAGATATATCATGTACCTTGAATCATTTCAGAAGATTGAGCTGCCTCTTGGTCGCTTAGGGTAAAAACCCTTCCTTTCACTTGAGGCCTCTATTCTGGCTGCTTCCCCACATTCTATGGGCAGTTTCTCGCAAAATGACCCTTCTGTCCGCAGTTAAAGCAGCCATCTTGTCCCATATAGCATGGCCGATTACCATGTGTAATATCCCGTAAATTTATTTTTAAATGATAATTTTTTGCTATGAACAAATATATTTTTATTTGTTTAAAAATGATTATGTTTTGCTAAAAGCAAGTATATTTTTAATTAAAATGATTTATGTTTTGGTTACAAAAATTAGATTGGCTTCTAATGAATTTTTGCTGTATTTTTAGAAATATTCTTTCTTTTAATATGAATAAAGATATTCATTTCGAGATTTATTTTATAACGATTTTTATCAAGAAAAATTATGATTGAAGAGTTTAACTAAAGATTTATGAGAATGGAAATTTTTAGAAAATTTTGGAATATTTTATGGTGAAATACGGAATTTATATGAATTTATATAAAAGAAAATCTCATTATTACTTATTTAATAATTATTATTATATTTAAAAAAAATGAAAAAAAAATGAAATGGTAAAACGAAACTGGGAGTGGAAACGAGTACGAAAGAAAAATCAATAAAGATGTATAGTGAGTGAATAATACGTGAATAGTAACCTCCAACATTTTTTCTTGATCTGGAGTATCGATTGGCTTCTGATATCAAAACTAAAGGTGCTACGGATTCAGGACAAAGAGTACTATAGTTTTGACCGATCAATTTTTCAAATCAGCCATTGTATCGCCGTAGATCTGAAGTAGAAAATCTCGGTAAAATGTAAATTCTGAAACTCTTACTTAGAGACCTCAAATTAGAAATCTGACACCATAGATGGATTCAGAAGTTAGATAAACATTAGGATATATATTTCTTTCGGTCATTTGGTGACTTTTTATGTGGCGGTAAATAGTAATTTCTGGCATGAATAGTGTGGTGAATAGTAATTTTCGGCGATGAATAGTGCGGTGAATAGTATTTCCCCCGCGGTGAATAGTATCCATAGTGTTGACCTACGTTGATCGAGCTCTTAAAGACCAAATTTAGCAAATCTGGAGTCCTTTTCAAGGTTTTTAGACCTTTCAGACTCAATTTTGGGGTTTATTTTACCGAATTTGGACCAGAAACGAGGATTTTAGGGCTGTCCAATCTGGAGCCCTTACCTGTGAGTAAATACTTCTTTCTATGACTTGCCCCATGCTCTTCTTGAATTATAAATTTATTATTGTTTATGATTATAAATTATTTACTATCATAAATTTCTAAAATGTGTTAAAATATCTATTATACTTACGAACTGGCACATAGTTCAAGAAGAGTATGGTTTTAGAAATAGTTTTTGGAACTCATTGAATATGTGGCTCTAAATGTATTTATCATTATTTAATAAAGTGAATATTATGTGCAAGATGCATTGATTTGTAAAGCTATATACTTGTGAAAATGATGCATGTCATATTATAAATGAGATTGAATGGCAAGCGTAAAGCTCATGGCGAGTTGCTTGATATTTTACATGTATATATATGTATTGATGAATATCAGCTGGTTGTATGGCTTGTGACGGTACCGAATAGGGGACGCCCTATTAGATTGAGTGAGCCAAGGGAGGGCCGCTCCAACCGGGTGACAGTGGTAATGTGAGGGGGCAAGAGGGTGATGTACTCACATTCTCTGATCACTTATTGTGATTAGGGTCGAGGTCACTATGCGTATAGCAAATATTTTTATTGCATTGTGACAGTGGTAATGTGAGGAGGCAGTAGGGTGATGTACTTACATTCCCTGATCACTTATTGTAACTGGGGTCGAGGTCACTATGCGTATAGCAAATGTGTTATATTTTCATTGCATTGACCAGATTGCCATGTGAGGCAGGTGCATTAAAAGTAATGATTTTACCTTCAAATCATAATATTTTACTATAGCCTATACAGCTGAGCATAACAACATTTGTTTAATGATCATACCATGGTGCATATGGTTTTGGATATCTAAATATCCTTTGATTTAATAATATTTGAAATACGGGTCCCATATGAATGTACTTATGAATTGTATTTTCTATGTGACACATTTTAAAATATAAGTACATCCATATGTTGACCTAAGAGGTCATAGGAGGAATTATTTGCTCACTGAGTTGTCAAACTCATTACACGATATTTCCACATTTTTTAGATAAGAATATAAGAGTCTGATTCGGCAGATAAGAGATATATTCTCTGGGTGAGTCTACGTTGCTTCCAAGACTCATGATCTTTGAATTATACTGTATTTTTATTCTAGAGTGCTCTGAACGCTACAGGCAGGATCCCTGTTTTTGCTGTACTCTGATGTTTATAGATTTGGTCTGTATATTGTGTATACATGAGAGATCCTATATGTATTTGTTCCCATGATAAAGAATTGAATTATGTATATTTATGGAGATTATCTTACATTTTTTAAAAAAATTATTTTATTTTATGTAACGTAAATTAGGGGCGTTACAAGTTGGTATCAAAGCATTAAGTTTCCCTGTGGCTATCAGAGCAAAAGATTCTTTAGTAGGACCTTTAGTATCGATATGAGCCGGACATATTTATACTTCAAGTGTTGTTAAGGGATTCTATAGGGTTTCAAATTCCTTTCTATTCCGAGTTGCTAAAGTTTATAGTATAAGATAGATTGAATATTGTGACATATTAAGAAGTATCTATGGATCAATTATAGCTTGAAAGTGGAAGAGATATGCGTCTTAAAGAATTTAAGGAATTGAGACAGATACCAAATATGATGGCTTCTAAATGTGACATCTGTTGTACCCGGTTGTCTATATATGGTAGACTGTGATGTGATATTGAGAATGGATTAGTCGACATTATGTCATGTCATTTTGAAATATTACTTTAAGGTGATTAAATTCAATATTCTTAAAGAATTTTCTTTCTTGATACAAGGAAATCGTAGTGAGATATCCAGTAACTTAATCTATATTTTACTATCCCATAAGTGATTACAAAAAGTTGCCAAGAATATTTGGCAAGTCGTAAAAGATGTTGATATAAAGTATACCAGTGTAAATCAAGTTCTAGTGGTTAGAGAATTTTCTCATATAAGTCCTGAGAAATTGCTAGGATTACCCCAAAACAATAAATAGAATTTGGTATTGATTTATGTCCTGGAACCTAACCAATGTCTATATTTCCATATAGTATGGCACCCACTGAACTTAAAGAATTAAAAAAGGAATAGTTAGAAGACATGTTAGACAAAGGATTTATACTCTCTAGTACTCTTCTTGAGGTGCTCTAGACCTATTTGTGGAAATGAAGGATGGATCACTATGACTATGCATAGATTATAGACAGTTGAATAAGGTGACAATGTGGAATAAAAAAAAATCCATTACCTCGTATCTGTTTAACTAGTTATAAGGTGCCCAGTATTTTTTTTCAAAAAAAAAAACTTGATTTGGTATCATGAATTGAGGATAAGGGAAGAGGATATTCGAAAAAAAAAATTCTTTTAGAACTCATTATGGACATTATGAATTTTTGGTTATGTCATTTAGTTTGAATTATATTGTATTTGTATTCTAGAGTGCTCTGAACGCTACAGGCAGGATCCCTATTTCTGCTGTACTCTGATGTTTATAGACTTGGTCTGTATATTGTGTATACATGAGAGATCCTATATGGATTTGTTCCCTTGATAAAGAATTGAATTATGTATATTTATGGAGATTATCTTACATTTAAAAAAAATGTTTTATTTTACGTAACGTAAATTAGGGGCGTTACACCATGCATGTGTCCGCACTTAGCGTACTTGACTGGGGCGAGGTCTTGCTCGAAAGGTCTGGGACCCGCAGTCAATGGCCTCTTACCAGCTCCATATCCACTTCTTCTCACCTTCTTGCTAGGGTTAGGAAAATTTTTCTTCCTTTTCCATAAGTTTCGCCTTTACTTTTCGTTCTCCACTGCCTTTAAACTTTTCTCCAAGAGTCTGCATTTATTGATCAGAGGTACAAACTCCATAATATCCATAGCTACAACAGCATTCTTTATGTCCGGGTTCAGTCCTGCTTCGAACTTAACAGCCTTCTATGCTTCATCGGGGTTAAATGGCAGATAAGAGGAGAACTTAGACAACTCCTCGAATCTCGCGATGTATTGGTCTATGGTCATGCTACCCTGCCTGAGTTAGAGAAATTCGATCTTTTTCTCCACCCTTACAGTACTTGGAAAGTACTTTTCCAAAAAGGTGTCTTTGAACACCTGCCAAGTGATTTTCCTTCCCTGGTGAGCTAAAAGTTCTTTAGTTCCACGCCACCAGTATTTTACTTCATCTTTTAGCATATATAAAGCGAAGATTACTTGCTGCTCCTCAGTACAGCCCATCACTTCAAAGATTTTCTCTAACTCCCTTATCCATCTTTCAGCTACAATCAGGTCAAATCCGCCTTGAAAATAAGGTGGCCTAGTCCTCAGGAACTCGGATATGCCGTTATCATTTCCAGCCATCTGGTTGTTAGCACCATTCAAACCATTCAAGTTATTAGCATTCTGGAGGTATTGTAGAATTTGGTTAGTAGTCATAACTTGGTCTCGAACTGCCGTGGCTAGGTTGTGTAGGCTTTCCTCCGCATTGTTTGCCAGATTCCTCCTTGTTGGTGCCATTTCCTACTGTGGCAAAAACAAAGTTATGATGCTATTGAGATGATCTAGCCCAATAGTTAGTTTAAAAATAATTAACAGCAGTCATAACACCACCTCGGCTTGTAGATAGGAAACACGAGTAATTTCTTACCTATATGAAATCACTGATCCCCTACACAACAACCATAACATACTCAAGACACTATAAGATCGATTCAGATAACCATCCACCCACTGGCCATCTAGGATTGACCTACTCTGATACAAATTATGTAACAACTCCATTTAAGTAAAAAAAAATTTTGGATTAAATACCATGAAGTTATTACCTCGTTACAACTTAACTCAAAATAACATCTATTTAATTTATACAATACAGAGTTTACATACATATCATTAATAAATAACATCTGTACAAAAGTCTAACACATATATAATTACATCTTATTCATCCCTGTTGACTAGTTCCGGAGATACGGGTGTGGGTGGTTGCACCTTCACTGGGATCTTAGTCAACTCGACCATAGACACCATATATATTACTGGGATCAGCTGAAAATAGAGTAACTCGATCCAACATACGCTAAAAGCCAGTGCCATAGAGAAAATCTACATAATTATTCTTTTGAACATGACATGGAAATATAGTGAGAATTAAATCCCAGCAAGTTCAACAATAAATCATTTTCAATAAAGCTTATCACGTCATGTTCATTTGTAAAAACTATAGCAAATATCGTTGGTCACATGAATGCACTATATCTATGCACATGAGAATCGTACAGTAATGACATGTATGACAGGATTAACTATTTTTAGAATATCATATGATAACTATCAATTTATTCTCATATCAAGATACCCCGGTCAGGGTGAGTATTTTCTACTCTCCGGTACGGGATTTTCTCGCTCCGTCTGACATGGCCCACTTTCTTTTTCTTTTCTCATTAATATGATCATAACCGTTGGTAGGGCGTCCCCTACTGGTGCACCACACGGATTTGCCATGTGACCGTGCTCATTTCTTTTCTTTTCACAATAATAGCCAAAAATCATTGGTAATTATGCCATGAACATAACAATTTCAAATATCACTTTATAAAATATTTCCATGTCAAAATTTCACACTTAAGATGGTAAGAAGTTCATGCAATGTCAATGGATATGGCATATACTAGTCATTTAATATTTTCATTTATAAGATTCTACTTCTTTTTTAAATATTAATGTGATTTCTTTATTGTCTTGATGTAGGTTTTCATCATATCTGACATTCTCTTACTAATAAGAGAATAACTCCCTAAATTTAACTCTGATTTAGGTTATGTTGGTGTCAATTTAAAGATAAAGCAATTATCTAAAACTATTATGTTGAACAGTTGATGAAATATTAAGAAATCATCGTGATATTACTCCCTTAAAGTACAGGTTATTTCTTCTCGGGTAGGTTCTGACCTCTACCTATTAATCTGTCCATATCTCCCTCATAGGAATTCCAAATTAAGTGATTCTAGTGGCTAAAAATCCATGACGCATATAGCAATAATTTTTATGTTAATCATTTATTTTAAATCCCTACAAAATATTCCCAAAAATTAAAACACCGAAACTATCCTAAAATATTCTTCCCTGATTAACCAATTTCTGACCACTGAATACTAATTGGACGATATCTACCTCATATGGACTCCCAATTAAGTGATTCCAGTGGCTAAAAATTTCTGACACTTATATCTATAATTCGTATGTTTACCATTGTTTTTAATTCCCTACAGAATGTTCCCAGAAATTAAAACACAGAAGCTATCTTAACATATTCTTCCCTGATTAACCATTTTCTGTTGACTACTTACTTATCGGACCATATCTACCTCATATAAACTCCAAATTGAGTGATTTCAGTGGCTAAAATTCTATGACACATAGATCTACATTTTTCATGTTAACCATTTGTTTTAATTCCTTACCAATTCTTTCCAGAATTTTAAAAATAGAAGCTTAAAATTTTGCCACCCATAGCCATACCTATGCAGAACTATCTACACCAGCCTAAGTATTCAAACATACATAATATGTAACATGATATAGAAACATCCATGACCAATCATCAAAGTTCTAAGATCAAAATCTCATATAAATATTACAAGTTTCAAATCTTTTCTTCAAAAAGAAATATTGTTAAACTTACCTTGAGCACTGAGTCCTCTAAACTTCTTCTTCCTTTTTCTTCCTTTCTTCCTCTCCTTTCCTCACTCTTCCTTGCTTCTATTTTTCCTCTCCTTCACTTGGACGAAAATTCTAATGTTATAGGGGTGGGTTTTGCTTAAATAAACCCCTAAATAATTAAACTTTCATGATCATGGGTCTACCTTATCACAATTTGGATACACTTGGTTGAATTTTTGGAAAAAAAAACATTTTATGTTCTTGTCTTCCTCTTCCTTAGTCAAGATATGCATAGGAAAAGGAGTTTGTATTTTGAAAATTATGATAATATGTTCTTAAGATAAGGGATAAGGTCCCTTTGATTTAGGGATTCATTTCCTTTTTCTTTTGTCTTAATCAATTATGATAGGTTTTCCTTTTTAGATGGCAAATTTCTAGCCCTTGAATCTCCATTATTTGGTTGAAATTATTTGTGTGGGATAGGAATGTTTTGTCCCAATGTCATGTATTATCATACTGATAAAGGGTAATTTTGAGTACTTAATGGCTATATTTTATCCTCTAATTCATAGTAAACTTGTTGTTATTTCCCTACTTTTGGTTATACTTTGTTCTGGATACTGCTTTGGTTTGTTTTATGTTTATAGGAGAGCAAAAGAGGCCAAGAAGCAAAGGAAAACACTTGTGAAAAGTGCCATATGGACTTGGAACAAGATGAGGAGGAAGCAAGGAGGCAACACACCAAAATTTGGCAAGAAAGGAGCATGGCAGCCCCCAACATGGCCAGGCCAGGCCGTGCTTTGGGCAAGAAGTGCAGAAAAACCCCAGAAACCAGCCTGAAGCACGGCCATGCTTCGGGTCTGTACACATTGTCTTTTTTAATGTTTTGAGCTACCAAAGTGAGATATATTGAATAGGAAACACAGCCAAAGGAATTCAGACGGGGAGAGACCTTCTTTTACTCAATTTTAGGCTTAGGAAACACCATTAGATTAGTTTTAGAGTAGGATTAGTGCTTACTTTCATGTTCTTACCTTATATTAGAGATTGATTCAGCATTGTATTTCATCTTTGAATTCAGCAATCTAGGTTTTTTCTTTCCATCTTCATTTCTACTTCTTCCTTTTACATTGTATTGGATATTGATGATTGACTTAATGATTATGCCTTTGATTTATCTTTCTATCATGCTTGAGTAGATTTGATCTAGGGTTTCGGGGAACCCACTTATGATGTGATGATACATTGTGCTAATTGAATTGTTGGAACCCTAATTGTGTTATCCATGGTTAATTATGATTAGCTATTATGCATTGGTTATATGAGTTGATGAATGTCTAGCCAATATTTATCACGTCTTAGGATATTAATTAGGGATATCTTAATCATGAAAGTAGTTTAAGATTCTCTAGGATTGAATCAATTAATAGGCAAGGGAAAACTGATTAATTGTATTCCATGGTTGGCATAGAACTTAAAGGACCTAGGTTGAACTAAGAACTACGAAAGTAGGTAATTGGATCAACCTTGGTATGATTGGTAATGTTTGAAAGAGATTACTAGTTAATTAAGGCTAAACCGTCCCCTATAACCTAGATGATTGCAATTAGAGGTAAATATTGAGTGTTGAATATCATAAGTATGGTGAACCCTAACCCTATGCTTTGTTTAATTGATTATCTTTATTTATTTAATTGTGACACACTCTAATCGAATTACATAGATTTAGATAGCTCATTTCGTATAATTCTAGTAATTGACATTGTTCTCTGTGGGATACGACCCGTACTCGCCGGACTAGTTATAGCTACGCCGTGCGCTTGCGGTTATTTAATAAAACATACACAACACATACCACTTGCTAAAATGATGAGTGTAAGATATAGATGTTTTGTCCTAAAGCCTTGTATTATCATACCACTTGCTAAATTTTTGTCTTAAAGCCATGTAACCTAATCTTTATTATATTATCACATGGATTAATTTAATTTATTTTTCCTCTTGGATTTGGGCTTATTCCTACCCATTTCCTTTGCTTTGGATAAAATTCTATCTTTCTTAGAGGGCTTGGACACATTTTCATAATTTTTGGGCTATCGGTCCAATTTCTATATCCTAGTCCAAGTCTATGTTTTAGTTTTTGTTTAGGTTATCCAATGGACTTGCTAGAAACTTATGTGAAGTGGAAAAACTCTATATGAAGTGTCCATAGGTGAAAGCCCAATGTGTGGGTGAATATGTTAAACTTAGTAACTCTAATTCTTGAATTAGGAAAAATTACCCTAATTCAATGTTTTCTTGAAATTTTAAGACCTTTACTTGTTTCTAAAAATGTATCTTCCTTTCCCAAGAATTTCACCTTTCTTTAGTATAATATTTCTAATTTTTCCTCTTAGGTTTTCTCTCTTTACCTATTCCATTAATGTTAGAACATTTCTATGTATACACGTAAGATGAAGAATTTCTAAGGATTATATTTCCTTAGATATCTAAAAATTGTCTACTAAATTTTATCTCCTTAATTAAATATTTATGTACTTTAAAAAGAAACGAAATTAAGGATGTTACTTTGAATACTTTTGTATTTTTATTAATTCATGAAACAAAATTAGGGATGTTACAAAACTAGATATGCAGATTTTCTCTATGGCTCTAGCTTTTAGTTCATGTTGGATCGAGTTACTCTATTTTGAGCAAATCCTAGTAATTAATAAGGTATTTATGGTTGAGTTGACTAAGATCCCGATGAAAGTGCAACCACCCATACTCGTATACCCGAAATTGGTCAACATGGATGAATAAGATGTAAATATATATGTGTTTCAATTTTGTACGGATGTTTTCATTAATGATGTGTATGTGAACTCAAAATTGTATCAGTGTTAATGGTAGACCTTAAACCTTAATTATACTTGGTTAAATTAATTGAATGTTATTATGAGTTAAGTAGTTAAAAGTAAAGAAGTAATGACTTCATGGGATTTTACAAATATATATTTGAAAAAAATGGAGTTGTTACACTAAGCGAGACATATTTATACATCTAAGATCAAATTGCATATGGTGTATGTGGAAACAAGCATATGAGGCAGAAAAAACAAGATAGGAAACAGTAAGACTGAAATCATGTAATTGCATGTGAATAGTGCATTTTGGGGATCAAAAACAAATTTTTTTAATGAAATGATAAAGGTAAAAATTACGAGAGAAACATGTAATAAAAGAAAAGAACAAGAATAGAAAAATCAACAAAAACACATACAAACCAAAACGTCAATTTTCAGGTTCATAGTGACTTTTACAGCAAAAAAACATATTTTCATGCAAAATTAAAACAAAAAAGTAGGACATGTTGAGGTATGCATAGTGGCATACTAGATAATAGAAAACAATGCCATGGAAGCCAATAAAAAGTGTAGAAAAATCCATAAAAACATATGTGAATAGAAAAACAAATTTTCAAGCGCCTAGTACCTTTTTAGCCCCAAAACACCACTTATTTGAAAGGAAACATTAAAGGAAAAGAATATGACATGTTGAGGCATGTATATAGGCATGTTGAGAAGAGAAAACCATGTCATTTCATCTAAAAAAAAGTGTATTAATTTAAAAATTGTATAAAAATTAATAAAAATGTATGTGAACCCAAAAACAAAATTTCAAGCACATCATGCCTTTTTATCCAAAAAGAATAGCCATTTTCAAAGCAAACATGAAATGGAAAATTAATATATGTTAAGGCATGTTAGAGAAGAGGAAACAATGTCATATAACCAAGAAAAGGAGCAAAAAAATCTATAAAAACTTATGTCAACTAAAAAATTGATTTCTATGCACATTATGCCTTTGATGTTGGTATTCCTTCAATATGTTATTATAATTAGTGCTATATTAAATTGAGATGCTTGTTTTGATTCATTTGTGCCTCTAAAGAAGATGAAAGTTCCTGAACATCGTAAGTGGATGGATAATAGGGTGGGTTCTAATAAGAGAACAATTGCATATGAGTTTATAGTAGGAGTTGTTGAGTTTGTAGAGTTTGCTTATAGTTAGGATCATTTTAAAAAAATAGGAATGTTGAGTGCCCTTGTAGAAAATGCATAACATGTCATAAAAGTTTTATACCAAAATTCAACATCTAACCCCTTCAATGTTTAGTATTTCCATCAACAACCTAAGCTATGCAGCAGATTTTTCTCAACACTGTTTTGATTACAAATGGCCTATTTGTAGTTTCTCAAAAATCACAAAAATTTCCATAATTGGTTATCAATATTTCAAGACTTTTCTCACCAAATATTAGAGAATTTAAAGGTCATTTACCCAATCTAACAGTCTGAGAACACCTGACTTATAAATTTTAGGTGCAAGAACAATAACTATCTAGTGCAGAATGTGTGGTGTTGGTTGCAAAGTATATATGCAATGTCCGTACGTAAGTACACGTATCATGACCAAGTAATACAGTGATAAGTGAGTATTGTCCCATGAGGAAGTGTAACCAGAAATTACTATAGAAGTTTTGACCCGAGAATTGCTGTAGCAAAAATTGTTGATTACTCCAAGATGGATTGGATTCAAGCTCAAGTAAGACTAGAACAAAATAAAGTACTCTAAAATGAAAATTTACAGCACACTAGGGTAATAGAAAATCAAATAATAAAGTTAACTAGGGTTGCTTCAGGATTACTATGAACTCCTGCACTCATTTTGCTCTAACTTTTACTGTAGCAATTGCTCTAGTACCTAGTTTTACTTTCTGAATGGGTTCTTTCCAGACTACCATTCCCTACCCTTCTTGGGTTCAGTTTCATATATTCCTATATAAATCTAACCCCAAGAACTACACTTGATGCCTTGAACTATTGGGTTATATAGGATAACTATATATTCCTATATTGGTTGTACATTGGTTTCTTCACCAACCCATAACATTCAAAAATCATTCTAGCTTCCATTTACCCTTCCAAGTTAAATGTCAACTTCAACCTTCTACTATTAAGGGTCATTTAACAGTAGAAATTTCAGAAATGAAATAACAGTTTGAATGTTAAGAGCAATGCTATAATAATATTATTTATTTACTGAAAATGTGCTCAGTTAAATTTCGGAATAATCTCGGAAGCCCCTATTTAAGAAATTCTGGGACAATTTGGCAAGGATATTAAAGAAATGGTCAACATATGAATTGTAGATATATGTCTCACAGATTTATATGCTTTGTAATTACTTAATTTGGAGTTCATATGAGTGAGATATGGATAATTAATTAAGCAGAGGTCAGAATCCAAGATAGTAAAAATAATAATATTTATCTTTAATTTTTTGGAAATACTTCATGAGGAATTTAAAGAAATGATAAACAAGCAAGTTGTAGATAATTGTCTTATCGTTTTATAGGCTTTGACATCACCTCAATTGGAGTTCATAGGAGGGAGATATGACTGATTAATTGAGCAGAGGTCATAATTAGTCTACAATTCAGAATGGTAAAATAAGTATTATGTTTTTAATTTTCTGGAAATACTCCATAAGGCATCTAAAGACATGATAAACATAAGGTTGTAGATAATTGTCTTAGATTTTTATAGGATTTTAAATCACTGCAATTGGAGTTCATATGAGGGAGATATGGTTGAATAAGTAAGGAAAGGTTACAAAACACGACCACACTGTGTTCTGTGTTTCTTCAGCATGGGTAGGCCGTGTTCGGGGCTATTTTTGAGTATGTTTGAAGTATTTTTCAAGTATGGCCATGTCTTGAATGGGGCCAGGCCGTGTTGGGTATTGGATCATCATATTTTTCACTATTTTCTACCTAAAAATAATCTTGTTTGTTGAAATATTTTTAGGAAATATATATCCAAGAAAAATACTTTTAAAATGATGATTTTAGTATCACAAATTACTCTTTTTCTTTATTTGATTTAGAATGAATCATATTGGATATTGGTATGTGATGAATAATTATTAATCATTTGGTATAAAAATGATGCATCATACTATCAAAGTGATTGAATGGAAAGTGTAAAGCTCATGGTGAGTTACTTGAAAAATATATATTGCATTTAATGAATATACATTTATATATATACATTTATATGTATGGATGAATATCAACGGGTTGTATGGCTTGATATGGTACTGAGTAGGGGATGCCCTATTAGCCTGAGTGAGTTAAGGGAGGGCTACTCCATCCAAGTGATAGAGGTAATGTGAGGAGGCAAATGGGTGATGAATTCACATTCCCTGATCACTTATTGTGATTGTAGTCGATTGATCACTATGCGTATAACAAATGAGTGAATTGAGAAATGTGATATGTATGAGAATTTTTTTTAAAGAAAAAGAGTGAATGTTTAGTGCATATATAGTATGTTAATTATGCATCAACTGAAGTGATGATTTTATCTTCAAATCTTAATATTTTCTGTCTACAGCTGAACATAACTCCTATTTCTCTTATTATATTTTATTTTTGTTAAGTCTACTGGGAACCATTGTTTTCACTATTATTATGGTGTTATGTTCAAATAAAAAAAATGAGATGCAACAGGGAATGGCGTTACTGATAGAGTTCTCGATGTCAGCACCACATCCTCACCCTTTTTATTTCAAGGGTCATTACAAGAAAACTGGCATTCAGTGGCAATTTTAGTCATCACTGAAGGTCAAAAAGTCGTCACCAAGTGGTCGCAAATAAATGCGTCATAGAAGCTTTCAATGACGACTTTGAAAAGTCGTCACTGAAAATGGACATTTAGTGACGACTAAGTCCTCACTAAATCTAAACTTTCAGTGACGATAATTTAGGTCGTCACTGAATATTATGATTGAGTGATAATTGAGTCATCACTAAATGTAACTTTCAGTGGCAACTTAAGATAGCCACCACTAAAACTTTGGATGAAAAAAAATTTGAAAAGCCATTGATAGTGGATTCACTGAATCCTTTGAATCTTCATTCTGTGACGACTGAAGTGGTCACTGAATCCTTTGATTCTTCATTCAGTGACGACTGAAGTCATCACTGAATCTTTTAATTCTTGATTCAGTGACGACTGTAGTTGTCACTGAATCTCCTATCGTTAGATTTAGTGATGGCTTTTGGTCGCCACTGAATCCTATAGTAATTTTTTTTAAAAGTTTTATTTACCATTTAAATAAAATCTTTATTTATGATTAAAAAAATAACCAAAGAAATTAATAAAGTGTATATATATATATATATATATATATCCAGAATTTAATACATAATACATGATTGTTGAGTGAAATATACAATGTCAATTAACAAAAAATTACATAATAAAATGTTAACAAATAAAAAAATAAACTTGGTGGCTCTCTTGGAGATGGTGTTGCATTAGTCGTAGAACTTAGTGCAGCACTACCCATAATGCCCAGCAGAATTTTTCCCTATTCATATTCCAATAATAAATTAAGATATAACTTGACAAGTATAATTTTTAAAAATAAATTTATACCAATAACATGAAAAAATACGAAAAAAATAAATGTGACCAAGTTTAACAAAGTTAATATCACATATATGACACTTAAAAAAATATTCTAACATTATGCACATAATAATGACTAATTTAGTCATTACTTCACTCTCACTAACTATTAAATATGACATATTGATAGTGTGCTCTATTTTATCTACAATATTGTAGAATCACAAAAAAATTAATAAAAAAAAAATAATAGTCAAGAATATATGACCTAAGCTTGTTTGTGCTCAAATTGCAAATGTTAATCCTCTTTATCTATAGTTCAAGTTTGTCCCAAAAATAAAAGTGCATAAGTTCAGACCAAACAATCACAAGACACCCTATTTTTTTCTTGTTCTGAAAAAATATTCACCTATGCACAAAAGCATCCAACAAAAGCAAAAATTAAGCGGCCACATAATCCTTGAGAGAAAATTCACTCAGTGCTACAAACATGCAACATATATATTTGAATTCTTCTAGTGTTAGACCAAATTTAACCTATCTGAAACCTAACCATATGTTTTAGAGGAAATAACACCATTACAAAAATACAATAAAATCAAAAAAAGAAAAAAATTTCCCTAAAGAAAAAGAAAAAGTAGAAATAATATATATGGGACTTCAAAATACAATCAAATTACCGCCACTTTTCATTATAAAACAATTAACAATTCTCTTCATAAGTCAAAACATATGACAATTCATAGAAATCTAAAGCAATCAGGAACAATAAGAGGGAAGAAGGAAGGGGCTAATCAAGTGTAGGAGCAATGACCAATTCACATTGTGCCTTCAAAAGGATAATCAACTTACCGCTACTTCTCATTATAAAACAATGACCAATTCTCTTCATAAGTCAGAACATATGACAATCCATAAAAACTTACAGCAATCAAAACAATGTCATATCTTGTTAACACTAAGTCAAAAGTTGACAAGACCAAATCAGTACAAGGCAAGCCATAGAATATATTTGAATTCTTCCAGTGTGGGAGTAAATCAGTACAAAGCATATATTGTGACATCGAAATGACAATTCAATTGCAACCACTTCTCATAATAAAAAAATGACCAATTTTCTTCATAAGTTAGAACAGATGACAATCCATAAAAACTTACAGCAATCAAAACAATGTCATATCTTGTTAACACCACATCAAAAGGTGACAAGACCAAATCAGTACAAGGCAAGCCAAGGAACATATTTGAATTCTTCTAGTGTGGGACCAAATCAGTACAAAGCAAATATTGTAACATCGAAATGACAATTCAATTGCAACCACTTCTTATAACAAAACAATGACCAATTTTCTTCATAATTTAGAACTTAGGACAATCCATAAAAACTTACAGCAATCAAAACAATGTCATATCTTGTTAGCACCACGTCAAAAGGTGACAAGACCAAATCAGTAGAAGGAAAGCCATGGAACATATTTGAATTCTTCTAGTGTGGGACCAAATAAGTACAAAGCATATATTGTGACATCGAAATGACAATTCACTTACAACCACTTCTCATAATTAAACAAGGACCAATTTTCTTCATAATTTAGAACATATGAAATTTCATAAAAACTTACAGCAATCAAAACAATGTCATATATTGTTAACACCACGTCAAAAGGTGACAAGACCAAATCAGTACAAGGCAAGCCATGGAACATATTTGAATTCTTCTAGTGTAGGAGAAAATCAGTACAAAGCATATATTGTGACATCGAAATCACAATTCAATTGCAACCACTTCTCATAATAAAACAATGACGAATTTTCTTCATAAGTCAGAACAGATGACAATCCATAAAAACCTACAGCAATCAAAACAATGTCATATCTTGTTAACACCATGTCAAAAGGTGACAAGACCAAATTAGTATAACGCAAGCCATGGAACATATTTGAATTCTTCTAGTGTGGAAGCAAATCAGTACAAAGCATATATTGAGACATCGAAATGACAATTCACTTACAACCACTTCTCATAATTAAACAAGGACCAATTTTCTTCATAATTTAGAACATATGACAATCCATAAAAGTTTACAACAATCAAAATAATGTCATATCTTGTTAACACCACGTCAAAAGGTGATTGTACAAGACCTAATTTTAGGTTCTCAAAAATCATGAAAATTTCCAGAATTGATTATGAATATTTGAAGAATCTTCTCACCAAAAATTATAGAATGTAAAGGTCATTTACTAAATTTACTAAGCCAATATTTTCGGGTGCAAAAGGTTTCTATTTTCTCAACCTAACTCTTCTATGGTCTATGACCTTTACTCACTAATCAGACCCTAACTCACTCATATGGACTCAAAATTTTGTGATTCCAGTGGCTATGTGACCGTGAGAAATATATCTACAAGTTTCATGTTAATCACGACTTCATATGCCTTATGTATTAGTCCCAGAAAGTCGAAAACCAAAGCTATTCTTCACCAGCCTGGATTCCAGACCCGATTCTGACCTATTTTACTCCATGGACTATAACTCTCGAATTTTACAGCCGATTGATGTGATTCAAAATGCTATGGAACGCTAAGACATAGAGCTACAACTTCTATGTTGAACATATTTTCATATTCTCGACAGAAAGTCCTACATGTAGGCCTGAAAATTGACCTAATAAACTCAAAACTGGATTTTTGCAAGAAGCTAGACTTACCTTATGTAGACCTACTCCTATGGCTCTCAATTTGCAGCTTCCCTCTCTCTCAACCTTCTTCTCCTTTCTGGCTACTCTCTCCCCCTTCCTTCCTCTTCCTCTTCAGTTTTTGTTTTGGACCTCTTCTCTCTCTTTTCTCTTGCTAGCGTGAAAGCAATAGGGAAGCTAGTTGCTGGGCACTGGAATCCTTTGGATTCAGCAAGGGAGGGAACGGTTTTCTGCTACTCTCCAAGTGAGTGTGTGCATGGGTAGCTCTAGTGTATTGTGGTCAGTGAGAGAATGGGTGTGTGACACATCAAAAGAAGAATTTTCTGGCTGTATGAGTGTGAGTGTGAGCTGTAGCTTTCTTGGGCAGAGGGGGAGCGTGAGTTTGCATGTGGAGGCATGGGTTTCTGCTGCAGTGGGTGGGTGTGTTTTCTGCTGGGTTTATGGAGCACATATGGGTGTGGAGATGTTGTCAAGTGGGATGTTTTCTATTGGTTGAATTTGGCGCTGAACATGCTGGATGTGGGGCATGTTCCAGCTGGATTTTTTTTCTGGTTGCATGTGGGATCAAGGGTGGCGTGAAATGCTGTCTTGTAGGCCATGTTTCTGCTGGTCTCTTAGAGCATATGGGGGGTTATTTTTTTGCTGTGTAGGGCAGGTTTCTGCTGGCTAGGTGGAGCAAGAGTGGGTGTGTTTTTGCTACTTGGTTTAGGGGCAAGTGTGGGGCATTTTTCTCTGCATGTGATGCATGATCTTCTGCTAGTTTTGGTGCACGTTTAAGCTTGTATTCCTAGTTGCATTCATGCTTTTTAACCTACCATGGCTATTGTATTTCATTTCAAAATTATGTGCATGCATGGGTGGCTATATCTGTTATGTTATGCATGGCATAAATGAGATAAATGCATATATATATATATATACCTACGTAAATCTCCTCCTTTTGCATGTGCAAATATATATATATAATAATGTGTATGGTGGAGGTGAGAGAAAATATGTATATATATATTTATATAGCATCACATAATGCTTCTTCCTTCCTTATTATTTTCCTAATCCTAAATTAGTAGCATCTTAAGGAATATATTTGTATCATGTTCCTCTAATTTATGCTCCAAAAATATTTTATTTATATTACTTCTAACCATGAAATGATTTTACATTTTATAAAGATTTTTACTATCATCAACTATACATTTTAATCCTTGTTCATGTATATCTTAATTGATCACTAATCCTAGACTAGTAATATCTAAAAAAATGTATTTGTGTCCTCTCTCCATCCATTATGATCCTAAGAATTTTTATTTATGTGATTCAACATTAACTATGTTACCTATCTTATGTTTACCTTATAATCATATAACTAAGTATCTTAATCACTTGTCATATGTATTTTCTATTCATCCTTAAATTTATCTAACTTTATTAAAAGCTTAGGATGTTACAGTAAGCCGTGGAACATATTTGAATTCTTCTAGTGTGGGAGCAAATCAATACGAAGCATATATTGTGACATCGAAATGACAATTCAATTACAACCACTTCTCATAATAAAACAATGACCAATTTTCTTCATAGGTCAGAACAGAGGACAATCCATAAAATCTTACAGCAATCAAAGCAATGTCATATCTTGTTAACATCACGTCAAAAGGTGACAAGACCAAATCAGTACAAGGCAAGCCATGGAACATATTTGAATTCTTCTTGTGTGGGAACAAATTAGTACAAAGCATATATTGTGACATCAAAATGACAATTCAATTGCAACCACTTCTTATAATAAAACAATGACCAATTTTCGTCATAAGTTAGAACAGATGACAATCCATAAAAACTTATAGCAATCAAAAGAATGTCATATCTTGTTAACACCACGTCAAAAGGGGACAAGATCAAATCAGTACAAGGTAAGCCATGGAACATATTTAAATTCTTCTAGTGTGGGAGCAAATCAATAGAAATCATATATTGTGACATCGAAATGACAATTCAATTGCAACCACTTCTCATAATAAAATAATGACCAAATTTTTTCATAAGTCAGAACAGATGACAATTCATAAAAACTTATAGTAATCAAAACAATGTCATATCTTATTAACACCACGTCAAAAGGTGACAAGACCAAATCGGTACAAGGCAACCCATGCAACATATTTGAATTCTTCTAATGTGATTAAAGAGTTGAGAACCAGATTCCAGGTGAATTAATTAGGATGCCAAGTTCTCTTTTGCACTTGTCTATTTTGTATCTATTCTCAATGACTCTGGACTTATAGTTCACACACTGCTGCAAACTTTAGTAATCTCCTTTTTTACAACTACAATTAACTAGTAATTAATGAACAGATAATTGATAAAATAATCTTGGGTTCATATTCATGTTGGTGAAGAATAATGCACTGGACACATACAAAAAATAGTTTTAAGGATGGTATAATGTCACTCAATAGCTTGCCTTATAGGAATTTGCACACATAGACAAGTTTGAAAACAAAATTTGTTGCAAGTTTGAGTCAGTTTAAGGGAACACATGCTCTGAATGCATGTATCTCATATATTCACGTAGGCTTGCATTTTGGATTTCTAAGCTGTCCAAATATACTCAATTTCAATTATGCATCTTTGGAGAAAACGAAAAAAAAAAGATCAAATTGTTTAAAGGATGGTAAGTCAGAGGTGCCAAAGACACAGTCAGACAAATATTTACATACATATTAGTACCTGTTGGAGGGATGTGATTAAAAAGGTTATCTGTGACTGTAGTTTTTCCTCAAACTGTGCATGCATCCTTTCTTCTTGTAGTCTCATCTCCTCACGTAATTTTGTAGCAACCTTTTCACGTATTTTCCTTTCTTGCTCTTCAAGGTATTGGGGAGTGATTTGGTTAGCAACTCTCTTAGTGGGAGGTCTAGCCACGTATCCTTTACCGCGAAAATACCTTGTCCTTTGACCAAGAACTTGAGTCAACATTTCGTCATTGGTCATACCAAGATTGTCTTCCTGAGATTGCTTGGTTACAATCTCTTTCAGTTGGGTCTACGCTTAAAACAAAGTGGAGTTAGAATAAGAACAAGAAATATAAATTACATCAGGCAAAACTTAATAAAATTTAAGTATACATGAACTGTCTGGGACTTTGCATCTGACCATATAACTTCCCATTCTTTCGACTTACAAGTATGTTGTATCTCCCATATCTGGTCAATTGGAGCCTTCTCTCCAGTTTCAGGATTTCTCTACAATAAAACATAATTGTCATATAATGATAAATAAAACATGCATATAAATTTATATATAAGAATAAGTTATTCTAAAGTCTGACCGTTAATTCCTCAACTTTTGCAAACGATCGAGAACTGCATGGGGACAGAGATAGTGGGGTTGGGGATGACAAGTATGGAGCAAAGGGGTTATCTCCAGAAGTATGTCCTTGACTCCTCCATATTTTGCTCTACTGCATATTTTTTACACATCTATTCCAATCTTTAAAATTTATTGTAAGAATGATGAAAACTCGCAAACATTGTGTTTGCTACAGAAGGCATCATAACAGTAGATTTTTCCATCTGAAAAATGTCTTTAGAGAGGGCAGTTTTTCCCGTATGCAAGGACGGCTTTGCATGGGGACAGAGCCAGTGGGGTTGGGGATTGGGTATAATTCTCGCAATAACCCATTATATTGAAATTATTAAAATATTCTTAATTTAAAAGTATAGGAATCCCATGAGTCATTGTACCATGTGAAAAATGAGAATAAAAAAGGAAATATTTCTCAGCAAATAATTCTAATGATAAGACTAAAAACCATAACCAAACTTTACTAGGATAAGTGACCCTAATCCCAAAATATAAAATGGCACTCTAATTGAACTAATAATAACCCACAACCCAACTCCATCATTTTAACTTCTGCACAACACTGTACACAGAGTGAGTTGGGTCAATATTATATTGATCCATTTGGAAAGGTTAGAATTCCTTAGACTGAATTGATCCATAAACTTTAAAAGGTTGGGTTGGGTCAACCTTTTGATAGATAAACTTAATATACTTTGATCCATCAAAGTAAAGGTTATTATTATTAATTCACATTAATATACTAATACGATCATACCATAAGAATATATAAAATTAATAAAGTACAAGAGGTAACACTATTTATAGTACATCTACATAATATTATAAGAAAATTAACAATACTTTAATCAAAATTACAATTTTCAAAAAAGCGCCTACAAGGATTGTCTACTTATCTTTTAGAAAGTTTTCTTTTGCCTAAATATGAAAAAAAATTGTTGCAAATTTGGAGGAGTATATTAAAAATATTCAAAATTATCTACAAAAAAAAATCAAAACTCTTATTAAGAAAGGAAAAAAATTATTTACGATGGACCACAAAAAATCTTCTCACAATAAAAGGAGAGGATGGGAAAGACATTGCCAAGAGAGAGCCCAGTAAACCACTCTCCTTCTAACTTAATGCCTCTTCAAAAACTCTAGCAGAAGCCTCTAACATGAAATTGTCAACAAGAAATTATTTTTTTCTTTCTTGGTATAGAGTAACTCTTAATTAAGAGAAATGCAAACGAAGCTCCAAACTAAGCCTACATCTTAAAGACAAAGTACTTGTGTGAACATACTCTAACAAACCAAATTCGTTACACAGATTTAGAAGCAACATTCATCTCAAAATTCATTAAAATTTTAATAGAAAATGTAGCTCAAATTCAATAGTGCAAAAATCTACAAGAGAAAGTATCGTTTAGAATACATACAAAGAGAGGTCATATACTTTTTCATACTTTTTTGAATGTTAAATCTTCTATAAATTTTCTTCTTTATTAATCTACTAGAGTTGATGTGAATCTAAGGAGATAAACTGCAACTCTTCCAAGATTTTGTAAAAGAACCAAAACCTTTTCCAAGATTTCGATCCACCAACTATAAACCATAATCCTGCTTTTTCCCCTCCACCTTCCCCCAAAAAGATTCAATGAAAATGAAAAAGAGAGAGTAAGAAGAAACCTTTGTGCCACTGGAACTACCGCTGTGCGAGAAACAGAAGACAATTGCAAAATGGAGTGAGACAAAGCAAGAACAAAGTCAAGAGAATGAGATCGATGGGCGACGGGTGTTGGCGTGCTGCTGTGTGACTTTTGTTTCACGAGGTAATGGTTTCTGGTGAGGAAATTTTGGGGGAAGGGTGTTCGCGAGAAAGGAAATTTTGGGGGATTGCGTGAGGTGATGGTTTCAGATTTCACTTTTCAGATGCTGGGTTCACTTTTCAGATGCAGGGTTCAGATTTTTCATTTGCTTTATGAATTGCTTTTTTTGTTTATCATTTTTCTTTATCACCTTTGTGTATAGCAAGAGAACTATTAGTCAAACTTGCACAAATATGAAATAAAAGAAGATTTAATCAATAGATAAAGACATAAAATGTTTTGTTGAATTAGCGGGAAAGAGACAATATACTTCTAGGCACTTGGTTTTTAGCATAACGCCCAACATATTTATTTATTTTAAATTAGAGAAAAATAGGTGAGTATAATTTGATATATTTTAATTAAAGAACATAAATATATTATAATTTTTATTTTTTATATATATTCTATTATATGGCTATCATGTGGAAATATTAGACTCTAATTAATTATGCTCTATTTCATTTTTTTTATTATTAGTGTTCTTTTTTAATATTTTAAAAATGCTCTACTTCATTTTTTTTGTTATTCTATTATATGGCTATTACACATGTGAAATGGGAATGTTTTGATTTTTCAAAGATATATATGTTTTTCATTTTAATTTTAGAAATTTACTTCATCAATTTAGTATTTAATTAAAAATTAACTTATATTAAAAAATATTTTTAAATTTATTTTATTAGTAAATAATTAAATTTTATTTATTTTATAACTAAAAATACAATTTAATTTTTTTACAATGAATAAACACACCCATCAAAACACTCCTTAGCTATGAGAAAATAAACGTTCAAAAGTGGGAGAAAGGATTTTTCTACTTTCTGTGGCAATCGTAGATAGTCACTAAAAATGAATGCTCAACTTTTAGTGGAGACCTCGTCTAGGTCATCACTGAAAAGTTAGCTTTCAGTGGCGACTCATGAAAGTCGCCACTGAAAGTGCTTTTCAGTGATGACTTTTCTAGTCGCCACAGAAAAGTCGTCACTGAATCTCTTGTTTTTTGTAGTAGGTGAAGTGCTGTATAGAGACTCTTATTTATGTACTGAAATATTGTATTGTATAAATATAACATGTGTGAGGTTTGTAATATATATGTATACATATATATTGTGTTTTAAAATATTGTATTCTATAATTATAACATGTATGAGGTTTGTAATAAATATGTGTACATATATATTGTGTTTATACATATGGCGTATTTAACATGCGTAATGTGAAAACAAATTAAAGTAAATTGGATCTTACAAAGTCGCTATAATAATAATAAATAAATAAAAACACCGGACGTTACAAAATTTCCCAAGCACAAGTTGAAAGAGTTTCCAAAAACTGAAAGTCATCAATAAAGATCTCCACAAATTGCTCTATCATTTCGGTGAAAATTGCCATGATACATCGTTGAAAAGTAGCTGTAGCATTGCATAACCCAAATGGCATTCTCCGGAATGCAAAAGTGCTATATGGGCATATGAATGTGGTCTTGTGCTAGTCCTCGAGTGCTATAGCAATCTGATATTGTAACATCTCGTAAAAAAATAAAATTTATTAGACAATTTTTAGATATCTAAGGAAATATAATCCATATAAATTCTTTACCTTACGTATATGCATAGAAATATTCTAACATTAATGGAATAGGTAAAGAGAGAAAACTTAAGAGGAAATATTAAAAATAAATATACTAAAGAAAGGTGAAATTCTTCGGTAAGAAAGATAAATTTTTGTGAAGTCAGTAAATGTATTAAAATTTCAAGAAGATTGAATTAGGGTAATTTTTCCTAATTTAAGAGTTAAAGTTACTAAGTTTAGTATCTCCACCCATAAATTAGGCTTTTACCTATGGACACTTCATAGAGTTTTTCTACTTCACAAGAATTTTTAGGAAGCCAATAGGATAGCCCAAGGAAGAAATAAAACATAGACTTAGACTAGGATATAAAAATTGGACCGGTAGCCCAAAAAATAATGAAAATGTGATAAGCTCATTATGAAAGGTAGAATTTTAACCAAAGTAAAGAAAATGGGCAAGAATGAGCCCAAACCCAAGAGAAAAAATAAAAATAAAAATAAAGTGATGGAATAATGGTGTAATCAAGATTAGGTGACTTGACATTAAGACAAAAATTTAGCAAGTGGTATGATAATACAAGAATTTAGGACAAAACATCAATATCCTACACTCATAATGTTAGCAAGTGGGTAATAATACATAGCATTATGACAAAACATCTTTATCCCACACAAATAATTTCAACCAAATAATGGAGATTCAAGGGCTAGAAATTTGTGACTTAAAAAGGCAAATCTATCATACTTGATTAAGACAAAAGAAAAAGGAAATGAATCCCTAAATCAAAGAGATATTGTCCCATATCTTAAGAACATATTATCATAATTTTCAAAATACAAATCTCCTTTTCCTATGCATATTTTGACTAAGGAAGAGAAAGACAAGAAGATAAGTTGTTTGTTTTTCAAAAATTCAACCAAGTGTAATCTAATTGTGATAAGGTAGACCCATGATCATGAAAGGTAAATTATTTGAGGGTCTATTTAAGCAAAACCCACCCTTACAACATGAGAATTTTCGTCCAAGTGAGGGAAAGGAAAAATAGAAGCAAGGTAGAGTGAGGAAAGGAAATGTAACATCCCATAAGAAAATAAAATTTATTAGACAATTTTTAGATATCTAAGGAAATATAATCCTTATAA
This sequence comes from Gleditsia sinensis, assembly GCA_037074535.1. NCBI lineage: Eukaryota > Viridiplantae > Streptophyta > Magnoliopsida > Fabales > Fabaceae > Gleditsia > Gleditsia sinensis. The sequence goes on along the minus strand of CM073464.1, from coordinate 27,565,935 downwards.
ATTCTTTACTTTACGTATATGCATAGAAATATTATAACATTAATGGAATAGGTAAAAAGAGAAAACTTAAGAGGAAATATTAAAAATAAATATACTAAAGAAAGGTGAAATTCTTGGGTAAGAAAGATAAATTTTTGTAAAGTCAGTAAAGGTATTAAAATTTTAAGAAGATTGGATTAGGGTAATTTTTCCTAATTTAAGAGTTAATGTTACTAAGTTTAGTATCTCCACCCATAAATTGGGCTTTTACCTATGGACACTTCATATAGAGTTTTTCTACTTCACATGAATTTTTAGCAAGCCAATAGGATAGTCTAAGGAAGAAATAAAACATAGACTTGGACTAGGATATAGAAATTAGACCGGTAGCCCAAAAATCATAAAAATGTGATAAGCCCATTATGAAAGGTAGAATTTAAACCAAAGTAAAGTAAATGGGCATGAATGAGCCCAATCCCAATAGGAAAAATAAAAATAAAGTGATGGAATAATGGTGTAATGAAGATTAGGTGACATGGCATTAAGACAAAAATTTAACAAGTGGTGTGATATCCTACATTCATAATTTTAGCAAGTGGTATGAAAATACATGGCATTAGGACAAAACATCTATATTCTACACTCATAATTTTAGCAAGTGGGTAATAATACATAGCATTATGACAAAACATCTTTATCCTACACAAATAATTTTAGCTAAGCAAGGAAGATTCAAGGGTTGAAAATTTGCCACCTAAAAAGGAAAACCTATCATACTTGATTAAGACAAAAGAAAAAGGAAATGTATCCTTAAATCAAAGGGACCTTGTCCCTTATCTTAAGAAAATATCATCATAATTTTCAAAATACAAATCTCCTTTTCCTATGCATATCTTGACAAAGGAAGAGGAAGACAAGAACATAAGTTGTTTGTTTTCCAAAAATTCAACCAAGTGCATCCTAATTGTGATAAGGTAGACCCATGATTATGAAAGGTAAATTATTTGATAGTCTTAAGCAAAACCCACCCTTATAACATTGGAATTTCGTCCAAGTCAGGGAGAGGAAAAATAGAATCAAGGTAGAGTGAGGAAAGGAGAGGAAGAAAGGAAGAAAGAGGAAGGAGAAATCTAGAGGACTAAGTGCTCAAGGTAAGTTTAACAATATTTCTTTTTGAAGAAAAGTTTTGAAACTTGTAATATTTATATGGGATTTTGATCTTAGAACTTTGATGATTGGTCATGGATGTTGCTATATCATGTTAAATATTATGTATGTTTGAATACTTAGGTTGGTGTAGATAGTTCTGCATGGGCATGACTATGGGTGGTAGAATTTTAAGTTTCTGTGTTTTAATTTATGGGAACATTCTATAGGGAATCTAAACAAATGGTTAATATAACAAATGTAGATTTATGTCTCACGGATTTTTAGCCACTGGAATCATTCAATATAGAGTTCATATGAGATAGATATGGTCCGATTAGTAAACAAAGGTTAGAAAATGGTTAATTAGGGAAGAATATGTTAGGATAGCATCGGTGTTTTAATTTCTGGGAACTTTCTATAAGGAATTAAAATAAATGGTTAACATATGAATCATAGATATATGTGTCACGGATTTTTAGCCATTGGAATCATTCCATTTAGAGTTCATATGAGGTAGATATGTTTGGATTAGTAAACAAAGGTCAGAAAATGGTTAATCAGGGAAGAATATGTTAGGATAGCTTCGGTGTTTTAATTTCTGGGAACATTCTATAAGGAATTAAAATAAATGGTTAACATATGAATTATAGATATATGTGTCATGGACTTTTAACCAATGGAATCATTCCATTTAGAGTTCATATGAGGTAGATATGTTCAGATTAGTAAATAAAGGTCAGAAAATGGTTAATCAGGGAAGAATATGTTAGGATAGCTTCGGTGTTTTAATTTCTGAGAACATTCTATAAGGAATTAAAATAAATGGTTAACATATGAATTATAGATATATGTGTCATGGACTTTTAACCAATGGAATCACATAATTTGGAATTCTTATGAGGGAGATATGGACAGATTAGTAGGTAGAGGTCAGAACCTATCCGAGAAGAAATAACCTGTACATTGAGGGAGTAATATCACCTTGATTTCTTAATATTTTGCTACACTGTTCAACATAATAGTTTTAGATAATTGTTTTATCTTGAAATTGACACCAAGATCACCTACATCGGAGTTACATTGAGAGAGTTATGCTCTAATTAGTAAGAGAAGGTTAGATAAGATGAAAACCTGCATCAAGAAAATAAAAAAAAAATTTTAATACTTTTAAAAAAAGAAGATGAATCTTATAAATGAAAATAATAAATGACTAGTATAGCCATAGCCATTGCCATTGTATGAACTTCTTACCATCTTAAGTGTGAAATTTTGACATGGAAATATTTTATAAAGTGATATTTGAAATGGTTATGTTCATGACATGATTACCAAAGATTTTTGGTAATAGTTATATTTTGATGAACATACTTGTTATTGAAAACATATTTTTGGCTATCATTGTGAAAAAAAAAAGAAATGAGCACGGTCACATGGCAATCTGTGTGGTGCACCAGTAGGGGACGCCCTACCAACGGTTATGATCATGTTAATAAGAAAAGAAACAGAAAGTGGGCCATGTCGGACGGAGTGAGAAAAGCCCATACCGGAGAGTAGAAAATACTCACCCTGACTGGGGTAGCTTGATATGAGAATAAATTGATAGTCATCATATGATATTCTGAAAATAATTAATCATGTCATACATGTCATTAATGTACAATTCTCATATGCATAGATATAGTGCATTCATGTGACCAAAGTTATTTACTGTAGTTTATACAGCTGAACATGACGTGATGAGCTATATTGATGATGATTTATTGTTGAACTTACTGAGATTTAATTCTCACTATATTTCCATGACATGTTCAAAAAATTAGTTATGCAGATTTTTCTATGGTTCCGGCTTTTAGTGTACGTTGGATCGATTTACTTTATGTTGGGCAGATCTCAGAATCAAATAATATGTTTGTGGTCGAGTTGGTTCAGATCACGGTGAAGGTGCAACCACCCGCACCTATATCTCCGGAATTGAACACCCAGAATAAATAAGATATAGTTATTTATGTGTTTGATTTTTGTTGTACGTACATTTTGATTAATGACGTGTATGTGAACTCTATATTGTATAATAAATAATAAAAAAGGTTGTCACAATATTTTATTTCTTCATTGGGCTATCCTATTGGCTTGCTAAAAATTCATGTGAAGTAGAAAAACTCTATATGAAGTGTCCATAGGTGAAAGCCCAATTTATGGGTGGAGATACAAACTTAGTAACTTTTGCTCTTAAATTAAGAAAAATTACCCTAATCCAATCTTCTTGACATTTTAAGACATTTACTTACTTCACAAAAATTTATCTTCCTTGCCTAAGTTCTTTAGCATGCTTCTTTCTAATATTTCCTCTTAGGTTTTCTTTCTTTACCTATTCCATTAATATTAGAACATTTCTATACATACACATAAGGTGAAGAATTTCTTAGGATTATATTTCCTTATATATCTAAAAATTGTCTACTAAATTTTATTTCCTTAATTAAATATTTATGTACCTTTATTAATAAAAGAAAAGAAATTAGAGATGTTACTTTGAATACTTTTGTACTTTTATTAATACATGAAATGAAATTAGGGATGCTACATTTTATCCTAATGCCATGTATTATCATTCCACTTGCTAAAATTATGAGTGTAGGATATAGATGTTTTGTCCTAATGCCATTTATTATCATTCCACTTGCTAAAATTATGAGTGTAGGATATAGATGTTTTGTCCTAATGCCTTGTCACATAATCTTGATTACACCATTATTTCATCACTTTATTTTTATTTTTATTTTTATTTTTCCTCTTGGATTTGGGCTCATTCTTGCCTATTTTCTTTACTTTGGTTAAAATTCTACCTTTCATAATGGGCTTGGTCACATTTTCATAATTTTTGGGCTACCGGTCCAATTTCTATATCCTAGTCCAAGTTTATGTTTTATTTCTTCATTGGGCTATCCTATTGGCTTGCTAAAAATTCATGTGAAGTAGAAAAACTCTATATGAAGTGTCCATAGGTAAAAGCCCAATTTATGGGTGGAGATACAAACTTAGTAACTTTTGCTCTTAAATTAAGAAAAATTACCCTAATCCAATCTTCTTGATATTTTAAGACCTTTACTTACTTCATAAAAATTTATCTTCCTTGCCTAAGTTCTTTAGCATGCTTCTTTCTAATATTTCATCTTAGGTTTTCTTTCTTTACCTATTCCATTAATATTAGAACATTTCTATACAAACACATAAGGTGAAGAATTTCTAAGGATTATATTTCCTTAGATATCTAAAAATTGTCTAATAAATTTTATTTCCTTAATTGAATTTGATAGTTTCTGAATATGACATCCGTTTCACTCGGTTGTCCAGATATGCACCTTATCTGGTCCCTACTGAAAAAGAAAGAATTAAGAGGTTTGTTTCAGGATTAATACGTCCATTGTTCAAATCGGTGGGCCCTCAGATGTGTAACAACCTCTTTTTTTTTCCTTTATTATTATACAATATTGAGTTCACATACATGTCATTAATCAAAACAGACGTATAACATATCAAACACATAGATATTTACATCTTGTTTATTTTGGTTGACCAATTCCGGAGATACAGGTGTGGGTGGTTGCACCTTCACCGGGATCTGAGCCAACTCGACCACAAACATCTTATTTGATTATGAAATCTGCCCAACATAAAGTAACTCGATCCAATGTGCACTAAAAGCCAGAGCCTTAGAAACAAAAGCTGCATAAATAATTTTCTGAACATGATATGGAAATATAGTGAAAATTAAATCCCAGTAAGTTCAACAATAAATTATCATCAGTAAAGCTCATCACGTCATGTTCAGCTGTATAAACTACAGAAAATATCTTTGGCCACATGAATGCATTATATCTATGCACATAAGAATCATATTGTAATGATATGTATGATATGATTAACTATTTTCAAAATATCATATGATGGCCATCAACTTATTCTCATTTCAAGCTACCCCGGTCAGGGTGAGTATCCTCTACTCTCCGGTACAGGCTTTTCTCGCTCCGTCCGACATAGCCCACTTTCTCTTTCTTTTCTCATTATCATGATCATAACCGTTGGTAGGGCGTCCCCTACTGGTGCACCACACGGATTTCCATGTGACTGTGCTCTTTTCTTTTCTTTTCACAATGTTAGCCAAAAATATGCTTTCAATAACAAGTATGTTCATCAAAATATAACTATTACCATAAATCATTGGTAATCATGCCATGAACATATCCATTTCAAATATCACTTTATAAAATATTTCCATGTCAAAACTTCACACTTAAGATGGTAAGAAGTTCATACAATGGCAATGACTATGGCTATACTAGTCATTTATTAAGATTCATCTTCTTTTTTAAATACTAATTTTATTTCTTTATTTTCTTGATGTAGGTTTTCATCCTATCTAACCTTCTCTTACTAATCAGAGCATAACTCCCTCAATTTAACTCTGATGTAGGTGATATTGGTGTCCATTTCAAGATAAAACAATTATCTAAAACTATTATGTTGAACATTGTAACGAAAAATTAAGAAACTAAGGTGATATTACTCCCTCAAAGTACAGGATAGTTCCTCTCGGATAGGTTCTGACCTTTACTGACTAATTATACCATATCTCCCAAATTAGAACTCCAAATTGAGTTATTCCAGTTGGTAAAAATCCATGAGCCATATATCTATAATTTGTATGTTGGCGCACTATTTTAATTCCCTACAGCATATTCCCAGAAATTCAAAAACTAAAGCATTAATAACATACTCTTCCCTGAATAGACATTTTCTGACCTCGGCTTACTAATCGGATCATATCTACCTCATATGAACTCCAAATTGCATAATTCCAGTGGGTATAATTCCATGAGACATAGATATATAACTTTAATGTTAACCATTTATTTTAATTCCATACAGATAATTCGCAGAAATTAAAATACAAAAGCTGTCCTAACATAATCTTCCCTGATGAACCATTTTCTGACCTTGGCTTACTAATCAGACCATATATACCACATGTGGACTCCAAATTGAATGATTCCAGTGGCTAAACATCCATGACACACATATCTTTAATTCTTATGTTAACCATTTATTTTAATTCCCTACCAATAATTCCCAGAAATTAAATTACCGAAGCTATCCTAACATATTCTTTCCTGATGATTCATTTTCTGACCTTTGACTACTAATCAGACCATAGCTACCTCATATGGACTCCAAATGGAATGATTCCAGTGGGTAAAAATCTGTGACACATATATCTTTAATTCTTATGTTAACCATTTATTTTAATTCTTTATATATTGTTCCCAGAAATTAAAATACCGAAGCATAAAATTCTGTCAACCATAGCCATACCCATGCAGAACTATCTACACCAACCTAAGTATTCAAACATACATCACATGCAAGATCAATATGTAACATGATATAGCAACATCCATGACCAATCATCAAAGTTTTAAGATCAAAATCTCATATAAATATTATGAGTTTCAAAGGTTTTCTTCAAAAAGAAATATTGTTAAACTTACCTGGAGCACTTAGTCCCCTAGACTTCTCCTTCCTCTTTCTTCCTTTCTTCCTCTCCTTTCCTCACACTACCTTGCTTCTATTTTTGCTCTCTCTCACTTGGACGAAATTTTAATGTTGTAAGGGTGGGTTTTCTTATATAGACCACCAAATAATTCACCTTTCATGATCATGGGTCTACCTTATCACAATTAGGATACACTTTGTTGAATTTTTGGAAAACAAAAAACTTATGTTCTTGTCTTCCTCTTCCTTAGTCAAGATATGCATAGAAAAAGGAGATTTTTATTTTGAAAATTATGATGATATGTTCTTAAGATATGGGGCAAGATCCCTTTGATTTAGGGATTCATTTCCTTTTTCTTTTGTCTTAATCAAGTATGATAGATTTGCCTTTTTAAGTGGCAAATTTCTAACCCTTGAATTTTCCTTACTTAACTAAAATTATTTGTGTAGGATAATGATGTTTCGTCATAATGCTACGTATTATTACCCACTTGCTAAAGTTATGAATGTAGGATATAGATGTTTTTGTCCTAAAGCCTTGTATTATTATGCCACTTGCCAAAATGATGAATGTAGAATCACACCACTTGCTAAATTTTTGTCTTAATGCCATGTCACTTAATCTTGATTACACCAATATTTCATCACTTTAATTTTATTTTTATTTTTATTTTTCCTCTTGGGTTTGGGCTCATTCTTGCCCATTTTCCTTACTTTGGTTAAAATTCTACCTTTCATAATGGGCTTGGTCACATTTTCATGATTTTTGGGCTACCGGTCCAATTTCTATATCCTAGTCCAAGTCTATGTTTTATTTCTTCCTTGGGCTATCCTATTGGCTTGCTAAAAATTCATGTGAAGTAGAAAAACTCTATATGAAGTGTCTATAGGTTAAAGCCCAATTACGGGTGGAGATACTAAACTTAGTAACTTTTGCTCTTAAATTAAGAAAAATTACCATAATCCGATCTTCTTGAAGTTTTAAGACATTTACTTACTTCACAAAAATTTATCTTTCTTTACCTAAGAATTTCACCTTTCTTTAACATGTTTATTTCTAATATTTCCTCTTAGGTTTTCTTTCTTTACCTATTCCATTAATATTAGAACATTTCTATGCATATATGTAAGGTGAAGAATTTCTAAGGAAAATATCTAAAAAATTATGGGATGTTACATTCTTCCCCCCTTAAGAAATTCGGTCCCCGAATTTCAATCCATCCTACCACATGTAGGGAATGAAATTAAGGCATTATTCAGAGTTACCAAGCTTATTACCTAAATAATTAGAGATATCTTTTCTGTATGACATCTTTACTTTTTAATATGTCTATTCACTTGAGTGATTTTGCCATATAACTTAACCATAAGGATTTCTTTCACTCATAAGTTCTTCAATTGATATCCTCTAGCCCGCATGGATATATCTATGGGTCGATATTAGAAAACACACATATAAAGGAACATATACACCTTCATATTGTGTAACTATCTTTTCTTATTCCAAACTTCTATCAAGTCAAACTTTTTTTTTTATATATATCAACATCATCCCCTGAATATCATCATCTTAATCTATCATCTATTTTTATCCTCAAATCCTTTAATCAATATGTTAAACATACGTAGCAATAAATCCTTCAAACCTTTAATAACGTTTATGTACCATTGACACATGTCTAATAATTCCAACTTATCTCATCACAGTAATTCTATACAAGCTTATTAACACCATTAAACTCATTGTCAAAAATTTCAATTATTTCTTCTATCATATCCAAAAGCACCTCATTCTAGCTTATGCCAATCCCATTTAATTCACCCAATCATTTCAAGAAGATTTGTGTTTTTTTTTTCTAACAATTACTCATACATGAATTCTCAATTCCAACATAATTCACATCCTAGATACTAGACTCAATTTAGCATGATATAATCCTTTAACACAAATATCTTGATAACCTACATTATTTTCGGACATGGTTCTCAGAATATTCTCTATATTTCCAAATTAAGAGTTCAAAGACTAACTTAAATCCTACTTCCTATATTTTATTCCTCGAGAACTTCAACACCACTAATTCTCTTAATTACATTCGTCAAAACACCATAAGACCATCATCCGTCCATTCTTTTCAAACTTTTCATTACTTTAACCTACTAACAACTTAGACACCATAATAACCGAGTTTTAAAGAAAAGAAATTATCTTTGATTGCAATGAGGGAAAATAACCTTGCATTTAATGCCAACCGTTAATGAGTGAAACAAACGAAAAGCATAATCGAGAATGGTGCCAAAAGCAAAAGTCAAAAATTTCGACAAAGCATTGAAAAATATTAAAATCGGTGGCCGTAATTCTTGAAAATCTGTAAACAAAATCTATCTATGATTTCAGCAAAAATCGGTGACCGCAAATTTTGAATATATGTGTCAGAATCTACTTTAAATCTATTGGTATTCGATGGAAAGATATCACATGGAAAAGAAACATTTCTGAGCTTATAAAAGTCTGTGAAAATCAAAGAATATGTAGTTAACTGGTAGGATGCAGTTGATTGCTTCAAAATAGATGTAATCAATCAACTATAAAAAACCAGTCCAAATTAAAATTTCTCAAAATAGCTAGTCGACTTAATAATACTGATAGTCGACTGGCAAAAACATTGAGAATACAAAATAAATCATTTGATTGCATTTATTTTTTCAATGATGGCTATCACTTACAACTTTTCTACAATAATCAAAACATCAATGCTTCATCAAAGACAACAAGATAAAGACAGATTTCTGGTGATATCTTATCTTATACTTTTTATGTGCTTAATATGGGTCACAGTCATACTACTGTACATATACATGCTTGCCGTCATTTTTGAAATTTTTTTTTATTTACCTTTAATTTAGCTGATATCCACCAATCACTCACATAGTTGTTCTAATAATACCCGGCCTATTTGCATAGCTATGATAAATATGCCCTTCTCTGAGTTCTATAAATACTTACATTAGTATCTTTGTCTATTCTCAAAGTTAAGGTGATAGAAATTATGAAGGGAACCGCATTCCGTCAGTTCCGAAATATCTGTGTCTTTTGTGGTTCCAGTCCTGGAAAAGACGAGGAGTATGTTAAAGCAGCACAAAATCTGGGTATGGTGCTGGCTAGGAGAAAAATTCATTTAGTGTATGGTGGAGGTAACTGTGGGTTAATGGGGTGTGTGGCTACAGCTGCACATGCAGGGGGATGCCTTATTCTAGGTATTATTCCTACAGCTCTAGCTACATCCAGCAACATAGGGAAGACAATTGGGGAAGAATATAGGGTAGTTTCCATGAATGAACGCATGGCTAGAATGATGAGCAATGCTGACGCCTTCATTGCCTTACCAGGTGGTTTTGGTACTCTAGAGGAGATTTTCCAAATAGTCTCTTGGGCACAACTGAATATGCATCACAAACCGATAGGTTTGTTAAATGTTAATCACTTCTTTGATGGTTTGTTATCTTTTCTAGATCAAGTTGTGGAACAGAGGTTTATCTCACACTCAGCACGACAAATTCTCATCTCAGCTTCAAATGCTGAGGAGTTGATTGATGCTTTACAAGCCTATGTTCATGTACCTGATCTAACTATTACTCCAATAGAATGGACGGCAGATAACCGCAGGAAGCGTATATTGGATTTGGATCTTCATCTTTAAATGTAGTAAAACGTAGCTATTATTGTACTACTTTTACTTTCTTAGACTCTACTTGTATACCATATTTACCAACCATACTCCTTTAGAGTTGGTAAAACTATCTTTGAATGTTGCTTATTATCCTCTGAACTTTTAAAATATTCTAGTATATCATCCATATATATAATAACAAATTATTCCAGGGATGACCTAAATACTATTCATTAAATCTATTAATGTAGCTAAAGATTTGTCAATTTAAATGCATCACCAAGAACTCATAATAAGTCCTACATCCTCTTCTCTTATCCTTAATTAATGTTACTCATATCCCAAATATTTCCTCTTAGGTTTTCTTTCTTTACCTATTCCATTAATATTAGAACATTTCTATGCATATATGTAAGGTGAAGAATTTCTAAGGAAAATATCTAAAAAATTACAGGATGTTACAAGATGAATCATTTTTCAACCTATTCAGCAGCTGTGGATTATGCTAGAATGATGGAAACACGGGAGCAAGCTGACATAGAAGGTTTAAAAAGAAGAAAAAGAGATCGAGATAGTAATGTCTAAACTAGATATAATCCTACTGTCAGTGGATCAAGATTTCAAAAACCACAGCGTTTTACTCAAATAGGAGTTAGTTGTTCTAAACAGCCATCAGTTAACATCAATAAGCAGAGAATGTTCCAAAGAGATATGAGGCCCCCTAGTGAACAAGAATCAAGATCGATTCCATTATGTCCCATCTACGGCAGGCCTCATACTGGACAGTGCCGCAGAGAAATTGGTGCATGTTATAAGTGTGGACAAGTAGTTCATTTGATGAGGAATTGTCCACAACTGCGAAGTTTTAGTCAAGCATCAGTACAACCAGCTTCACCTCCTGCATCTGCACCAGCACGACCTAGTATAAAAAACTGTAAAATCATTAATCAAATAATGTTATGCATCAAATATTTCTCATATAACTTAGTCGGAGGATCCCATATCAGAACCACCATACCAGAGTTTGACCCCTTCCGTACTTTGGTGGTATAAGATTTGCCTAAACTCAGCATCCCGCTGAGGTTCGCCCTACTACCATTCAAGAGGACACGCGAAGGGACTCTGTATGGGTCTTTCCCAAGCACACAACAAGGGAGGGCAAATAACATCTCATATAACTGACATCTCACCATTATATAACTGGCATCTCGCCTATATATAGGAGGCATTCTGCTCTCCTTCACATATAATCTCCCGTGTGTTGGCCCTCACACGAGGCTAGCACCACCTCCCCTGCTAACTAAGGCAATCAAGGTGCGCACCAGGGCTAACATCACCTGTTGTTAGCAGACAGTGTTTCCAATAGGATTCCTCCACAGAAAATACCATATGCACATATGCCATATAATCCAGTATAAAATTCTCAATATAAAATAGACTTTTCAGTCTCAGTATATTCATCTGTCAAAACTTTCCAATCAGGGGAAACATATAATCATGCCCATATCCGAGACTAACATATCACTATAAAATCAATGTCACATGCATAACATATTTTCTTTGCCATGTAATGCGAAATACATTTAAAAATCGCATGTTCAATGTGTTGTAATAACTGAAAATTTAATAAAGTTCAAAGTAAAGAAAATTTTGAATAATAGAGAGAATTTTGAAAATGAAAATAAGAACCGGTGGAAATAAATTTAATTATTACATGAATTAAAGAATTACAAAAGGAATATGAGAATTTATGTTTTGGAGCGTAATTTTTATTTATAAATGATAGTAGTTTGTTATAAGCAAATATATTTTTATTTGTTTGAAAATGATTATGTTTTGCTAAAAGTAAGTATACTTTTAATTAAAATAAGTATTGTTTTGCTTAAAATAATTATATTGGCTTCTAATGAATTTTTGTTGTATTTTTAGAAATATTCTTTCTTCTAATATGAATAAAGGTATTCATTTCGAGATTTATTTTATAACGATTTTTATCAAGAAAAATTATGATTTAAGAGTTTAACTAAAGATTTATGAGAATGGAAATTTTTAGAAATTTTTGGGATATTTTATGGTGAAATGCGGAATTTATATGAATGTATATAAAAGAAAATCTAATTATTAATTATTTAATAATTATTATTATTAAAAAAAATGATAAAATGAAACAAGGGGAGGGGAAACGAGTAATCAATTTTGAAAGAAAAATCGAGAAATATGCATAGTGAGTGAATAGTAACCTCCAATATTTTCTCTCGATCTGGAGTAGCGATTGGCTTCTGATCTCAAAACTGAAGGTGCTACTGGATTCAGGACGAAGAGTACTACAGTTTTGACCAATCAATTTTTCAAATTAACCGTTAAATCGCCGTAGATCTGAAGTAGAAAATCTCGGTAAAAGGTAAATTCTGAAACTCTTACTTAGAGATATCAAATTAGAAATCTGACTCTGTAGATGGATTCAGAAACTAGATATACATTAGGATATGAATTCGTTTCGGTCATTTGGTAACTTTTTATGTGGTGGTGAATAGTGATTTCCAGCGATGAATAGTGGTGGTAAATAGTATTTCCCGACAGTGAATAGTATTTTTCGATGGTGAATAGTATCCATAGCGTTGACCAAGCTCCTAGAGGCCAAAATTAGCAAATCTGGAGTCATTTTCAAGGTTTTTGGACCTTCGATACTCAATTTTGGGGTTTATTTTACCGAATTCGGACCAGCAACGAGGATTTTAGGGCTGTCCAATTTGGAGCCCTTACTTATGAGTAGATAATTCTTCCTATGGCTTGTGTTTACTCTTCTTGAACTTTACATTGATAAATGAGTATGATTACATGTTATTTATACTTTCATATGTTTCTGAAATGGTTTGGAATGTCTGAAATGATTGAAATATGATATTTAGTTCAAGAAGAGTATGACTTTTGAAATGAGTCTGTCTTAATTCTTCAAATTCTTTGGCCCTCTTGTCTCTTTCACTCATTAGCAGGAAGCGATTCATAAATGCTTCCTTAAATTCATCCCACTCCATTGGGGGTAAAGTATCATATCTTCCTAGTACTAGAGTTTCAAACCAAACTTGGGCCACATATGATATTTGAAAGACAACTAGTTCAACAGATCTTCTAGAGGAACACCCTAAAGCTCTAAGAACTCGTTCCACAACATCGATGAATATCTGTGGGTCTTCTTGAACATCTGACCCAAAAGAAGTCGGAGGTTTTAGCTTAAGAAATTGTGATAATGACACCTCAATCCCTGTAGTCTTACCCTCTTGTTCAGTTCTTCTTCCTAATTCTTGTACTTCAGGAGCATTTTCTGGTGGCTGGCCATCTTTTCTGCCTTGATCTACTATAAATCCAGCCAACGTCTCTAAACTCCTATGTATACCCGCTATCATATCAGCTGTCCTATCATGTGGCTCTTGAGGAGGTTCTACTCTTTCCTCAGAAACTCTGTCAAGCACAGGAACTTGCTCGTCTTGTCTTGGGGTTCTCATACCCCGTGCACATCCTCTACCTCTACCTCTACGTCTTCCTCTAGGTCGGCCTCTTCCATGACCTCTTTGTACTGGAATTGTAGATTGTGCAGACTCTTCAATAGAGGGTGCACGATCTACAGCTTCTTCTCTAGCGACCGCTCTAGTTCTTAGCGACATCATTTACTATACAGAATAAAACACTTTTTAAGATACTATCACATTCGATCAACCTTATACTATGAACTTTAACAGACTCAGAATAAAACGAAAGATAATATCCTATAGAATCCCTCAGCAGCACCTAGATGATTAGAACTAATTTGTATCTTTGTGCAAATGTTTGTAAAATAATGGTGTGTAGTTTGTAAAATAATGGTGTGTATGGAAACTCAGTATTGTATCACTGTTAATAATAATTATGCTTGGTTAAAGTGATTATTATTACGTGTTAAGTGGTTAGAATGAAAGTAGTAATAACTTCATAGAATTTTACAAATATAAAAAAAAATTTGTTACATTTACATAAATGGAGTTGTTACATAATTGGTATCAGAGCAGGTCGATCCTAGATGGCCAGTGGGTGGATGGTTATCTAAATCGATCTTATAGTGTCTTGAGTAAGTTATGTTTGTGCTGTGTAGGGGATCAGTGATTCATATAGGTAAGAAATTACTAGAGTTTCCTATCTATATGCCGAGGTAGTGTTATGATTGCTATTAAATATTTTTAAACTAACTATTGGGCTTGATCACCTCAATAGTAGCATAACTTTGTTTTTGCCACAGTAGGAAATGGCACCACCAAGAAGGAATCCAGCAACCAATGCAGAGGAAACCCTGCACAACCTTGCCACGGCAATTCGAGACCAAGTCATGACCACCAACCAAATTTTACAATATCTCCAAAATGCTAATAACCCAAATGGTGAGAATGGTGCTAACAACTGGATGGCTGGAAAAGATAATGGAATATCCGAGTTCCTGAGGACTAGACCACCTTGTTTCCAAGGTGGCTATGACCCAACGATAGCCGAAAGGTGGATAAGGGAATTAGAGAAAATCTTTGAAGTAATGGGCTGTACTGAGGAGCAGCAAGTTATTTTTGCTGTATATATGTTAAAGGATGAAGCAGAATACTGGTGGCGTGGAGCTAGAGAACTTTTAGCTCATCAGGGAAGACAGATCACCTGGCAAGTGTTCAAGGACATTTTTTTTGAAAAGTACTTTCCAAGTACTGTACGGGCAGAGAAAGAGATCGAATTTCTCCAACTCAGGTAAGGCAACATAACCGTGGACCAATATATTACAAGGTTCGAGGAGCTGTCTAAGTTCTCCTCTTATCTACGATATAACCCAGATGAAGCATGGAAGGCGGTTAAATTCGAAGCGGGACTAAACCTGGAGATAAAGAATCCTGTTATAGCTATGGAGATTAGGGAGTTTGTACCTCTGATAAATAAATGCAGACTCCTAGAAAAGAGTTTAAGGGCAGTGAAGGACGAGAAGCAAAGGTGAAACCTATGGAAGAGGAAGAAAAATTTTCCCAACCTTGGAAAGAACGTGAGAAGAAGTGGATATGGAGCTGGTAAGAGGCCATTGACTGCGGGTCCTAAACCTTTTCAACAAGACCTCGCCCCAGTCAAGTACGCTAAGTGCAGACGCATGCATGGTAACCGACCATGCTACATGGGACAAGATGTCTACTTCAATTGCGGACAAAAGGGACATTTTATGAGAAACTGCCCACAGAATGTGGGGAAGCAGCCAGAAGAGAGGCCTTAGGTGAAAGGAAGGGTTTTCACCCTGAGCGGCGAAGAGGCAGCTCAATCTTCTGAAATGATTCAAGGTACATGCTATATCTATGGATTTTCTCTTATGGTGTTATTTGACTTTGGTGCTAGTCATTCATTTATATCGGAAGAATGTATTAGGAAGTTTCAGTTTCCTATTTTTGAAACTCCCTATGAGCTATCCGTAGTAACCCCTACAGGGGAAAGGGTATTAACTTCCTCTGTATGTAAAGACTGTCAAGTCACAGTCCAGGAGAAAATTTTTTCTATAGACCTCGTATGTTTACCTTCAAGAGGTATTGAGGTCATTCTAGGGTTAGACTGGATGTCTAAAAATCGAGTCTTGCTGAATTGTTGTAACAAGACCATTGAATTTCTACCTCTTACTTCGAAAGAGGAGGTCCGGTTATTTATGCTTAATGCCAATCAAGTTAATAGGGAGTTGAAGAATGGAGTACTTGGATACATTCTCTTGTATTTATCAAACCTAGAAGTCGAATCGAAGCTTGATGAAATCCCAATAGTCAACAAGTTTCCTGAAGTATTTCCATAAGATATTCCAGGCTTATCTCCCAAGAGAGAGATAGAGTTCTCTATTGATCTACTACCTGGGATAGGGCCTATCTTTATTGCACCATATCGAATGGCCTCGAAGGAACTACAGGAACTCAAGAAGCAGTTTGAGGAACTATTAGGCAAGCAATTCATTAGACCAGGTGTATCACCTTGGGGAGCTCCTGTATTGTTTGTTAAGAAGAAAGACGGGAGCTTGAGACTATGCATAGATTACAAACAGCTGAATAAGGTGACTATAAAAAACAAGTGCCCTCCCCCTAGGATAGATGACTTATTGGATCAATTGAAGGGAGCCTCCATCTTTTCTAAAATTGACTTGAGGTCAGGATATCATCACATTAGGATCAAGGAGGAGGACGTACCAAAAACTGCCTTCAGGGCTAGGTATGGGCACTATGAGTTTCTTGTAATGCCCTTCGGGTTGATGAATGCACTTGCAATTTTCATGGATTACATGAATCGCATTTTTCAACCCTTCCTAGATCAATTTGTTGTAGTGTTCATTGTTGACATCTTGATATATTCTAAGAGTGAGAAAGAGCATGAACAACATTTCCGAATCGTGCTGCAAGTGCTAAAAGAGAAAAATTTATATGCCAAATTGGAGAAGTGTGAATTTTGGCAGTCAGAGGTGAAGTTTCTCGGACATGTCATATCTAATAGAGGGGTAGCCATAGATCCTAGCAAGACGGAAGCAGTGATTCAGTGGGAGAGACCAAAGACGGTTACAGAAGTCAGAAGTTTCTTGGGTTTGGCAGGATACTATAGGAGATTTATACAAAACTTCTCTCGTATAGCCTTGCCATTGACTAAATTGACCAGGAAGGGAAGTCCTTTCAAATGGACTGATCAATGTGAAGCTAGTTTTCAGGAGCTGAAGACATGACTGACCACTCCTCCTATTTTAATTATTCCAAACCCCACAAGACATTTTTAAGTGTATAGTGACGCTTCAAAGAATGGGCTAGGATGTGTGCTGATGCAAGATAAGAGAGTAGTTGCTTACGCCTCTAGGCAACTGAGACCCCACGAAGGAAACTATCCAACCCATAATCTTGAATTGGCGGCAGTGGTGTTTGCCTTAAAGATTTGGCGACACTATTTGTACGGGGTAACCTTTGAAGTATATTGTGATCATAAGAGTCTTAAATACCTCTTTGATCAGAAGGAGTTAAATATGAGGCAACGAAGATGGGTAGAGTTCCTCAATGACTAAAAGTTTGAGACAAAATATCATCCCAGAAAGGCGAATGTTGTAGCAGATGCCTTGAGTCGAAAATCTCTGCACATAGGTCAGATGATGGTGTATGAGATACAGATGCTAGAGGAGTTTCAAAATTTGAAGCTAGCCACTACTCTTACTCTAAAGAATCTAGTCATTAATGATTTAACTATAGGGTGTGACCTTAGAGCCCAGATCAAAGAGGCTCAAGCTCACGACCAATACTTACAGAATCATAAAGACCAAGGTAATTTTTTTGTCATGGAAGATGGAGCAATCATGTATCAGGGAAGGATTTGTGTCCCTCAAGAACGAGAGTTGAGGACTAAGATCCTGCAGAAAGCGCATCAGAGTAAATACACAATCCATCCTGGATGCTATAAAATGTACCAGGATTTAAAATGGATGTATTGGTTGCCAGAGATGAAAAATGACATTGCCGAGTTTGTGGCAAAATGTCTCATTTATCAAAAGGTGAAGGTGGAGCATCAAAAGCCAGCGGGATTTCTACAACCTCTTGAGATCCCTAAATGGAAATGGGACAGTATCTCAATGGACTTTGTTGTGGAATTACCTAAGACTTCAGTGCGACATGACTCTATCTTGGTAATAATTGACAGATTAACCAAATCTGCTCACTTTTTGCCCATAAAAATTAACTATTCACTGGATAAATTAACTCAATTGTACGTCTAGGAAATAGTTAGACTGCATGGAATTCCCTTACATATCGTTTCTGATAGAGATTCGAGGTTCACATCGAGGTTTTGGAAGGCGTTCTAGGAAGCTTTTGGTACTCAGTTGCGGTTCAGTACTGCCTACGATCCTCAGACTGACGGGTAGGCAGAACGAACCATTCAAACCCTAGAAGATATGTTGAGGGCCTGTGTGATTGAGCAAGGTAAAGGATGGGATAAGTACCTATCTTTAGTAGAGTTTGCTTATAATAATAGCTATCACTCTAGTATTAAGATGGCCCCCTATGAAGCTTTATACGGTAAAAAGTGCCGATCTCCACTATGTTGGTTTGAGGTAGGAGAAAAGAACTTGTTGGGTCTTGATCTAGTTCAACAAACCACTGAACAAATCAGGATGATATGAGACAAAATACTTACAGCTCAGAGTCGGCAAAAGAGTTACTACGATAAGAGACATAGACCTCTAGAGTTTGTGGAAGGAGACCATGTATTTCTGAAACTTTCCCCGACTACTAGTGTTGGTAGGTCTCTCAAAACAAGAAAGCTAAGTCTGCGATTTTTGGGACCCTACCAAATTCTGAAGAAAGTAGGGACATCAGCATATCAAGTTGCTCTCCCACCTAATTTGTCCAACCTGCATAATGTTTTCCATGTATCACGGCTGCGGAAGTATCTTTCAGATTCATCACATATAATACAGGACGAACCAATCCACATAAAGGAGAACATGACATACCAGCTAGTACCTGCATCTATATTGGACACAGACGTGAAGCAACTGAGAAATAAAACCATTCCCCTTGTTAAGGTGTTATGGGAAGGTTTGATTCCGGAAGAAGCAACTTGGGAGATGGAAGAAGTCACGAGCAAGAAATATCCGCAATTGTTCTTATTAGGTAATTTCTGAAATGTTGAGGACAAAATTTCTTTTAAGGGGAGAGAAATGTAACATCCCTAATTTCGTTTCTTTTATTGATAAAAGTACATAAATATTTAATTAAGGAAATAAAATTTATTAGACAATATTTTAGATATCTAAGGAAATATAATCCTTAGAAATTCTTCACCTTATGTATATGCATAGAAAATGTTTCTAACATTAAGAGAACAAATAAAGAGGGAAAACCTAATAGGAAAAAAAAATAGAAATAACATACTAAAGAGATGCAAAATTCTTGGATAAGGAAGATAAATTTTTAGAAACAAGTAACGCTCTTAAAATTTCAAGAACATTGGATTAGAGTAATTTTTCCTAATTCAAGAACTAGAGTTACTAAGTTTAACATGTTTACCCATACATTGGGTTTTTACCTACGGACACTTCATATAGAGTTTTTTCACTTCACATAAGTTTCTAGCAAGCCCATTGGATAACCTAGGCAAGAAATAAAACATAGACTTGGACTAGGATATAGTAATTGGATCGATAGCCCAAAAATTATGAAAATGTGACCAAGCCCTCCAAGAAAGGTAGAATTTTATCCAAAGCAAAGAAAATGGGTAGGAATAAGCCTATAATGGATAGGAAGAAGCTCAAATCCAAGAGGAAAAATAAAATAAAATAAATTATGTGATGATATAATAATGTAATAATAATAAAGATTAGGTTACATGGCATTAAGACAAAATTTTAGCAAGTGGTGTGATTCTACATTCATAATTTTGGCAAGTGGCATGATAATACAAGGCTTTAGGACAAAAACATCTATATCCTACACTCATAATTTTATCAAGTGGTATGATAATACATGGCATTAGGATAAAACATTCCTATCCCACACAAATAATATCAACCAAATAATGGAGATTCAAGGGCTAGAAATTTGCCACCTAAAAAGGAAAACCTATCATACTTGTTTAAGACAAAAGAAAATGGAAATAAATCCCTAAATCAAAGGGACCTTGTCCCTTATCTTAAGAACATATCATCATAATTTTCAAAATACAAATCTCCTTTTTCCTATGCATATCTTGACTAAGGAAGAGGAAGACAAGAACATAAGTTGTTTATTTTCCAAAAAATTCAACAAAGTGTATCCTAATTGTGATAAGGTAGACCCATGATCATGAAAGGTGTATTATTTGGTGGTCTATTTAAGAAAAACCCACCCCTACAACATTTTAATTTCGTCCAAGTGAGGAAGAGAGAGAAATAAAAGCAAGGTAGAGTGAGGAAAGGAGAGAAAGAGAGGAGAAGAAAGGAAGGAAGAAGAAGGAGAAGTTTAGAAGGCTAAGTACTCAAGGTAAGTTTCCTTAATCTCCACTTGAATGCATTTTTCTTCTTCATCCTTGAGGTTCAAAAACTCACCCTCATTCTCTTACTTAAGCTGCTAGAAAAGCTAAGGGAAAGGAGGAATTTTGCTACTTCTTTCAAGAGTGAACAAGAAAACTAATTCACTAAGTGAGCTAGGGAGATTCTTAGGTAAGTTTAACAATATTTCTTTTTGAAGAAAACTTTTAAAACTTAAAATATTTATACGAGATTTTATTCTTAGAACTTTGATAATTGGTCATGATGTTGCTATATCATGTTACATATTGATCTTGCATGTGTTGTATGTTTGAATACTGAAACTGGTATAGAAAGTTCTGCATAGGTATGGCTATGGTTGGCAAAATTTTTAGCTTCTGTGTTTTAATTTCTGGGAATTCTTTATAGGGAATTAAAATAAATGGTTAACATAATAATTAACGATATATGTGTCATGGATTTTTATCCACTGGAATCATTCAATTTGGAGTCCATATGAGGTAGATATGATCCGATTAGTTCTCAAATGGCAGAAAATGGTTCATCAGGGAAGAATATGTTAGGATAGCTTCCATATTTTAATTGCTGGGAATTATCTGTATGGAATTAAAATAAATGGTTAACATACAAATTTAAGCTATGTGTGTCACGAATTTTTAGCCACTGGAATCATTCAATTTCTAGTCCATATGAGGAAGCTATGAGCTGATTAGTAGTCAAAGGTCAGAAAATGGTTCATCAGGGAAGAATATGTTAGGATAGTTTCTATATTTTAATTTCTGGGAATTATCTGTATGGAATTAAAATAAATGGTTAACATAAGAATTATAGATATGTGTCTCACGGATTTTAAGCCACTGTAATCACTCAAGTTGGAGTCCATATGAGGTTGATATGGTCCGATTACTAGGTAGAGGTCAGAACCTATCCGAGAAGAAATAACCAGTACATTTAGGGAGTAATATCACCTTGATTTTTTAATATTTCACTACAATATTCAACATAATAGTTTTAGATAATTGTTTTATCTTGAAATTGACACCAAGATCACCTACATTTGAGTTCAATAGAGGGAGTTATTCTCTGATTAGTAAGAGAAGGTTAAATATGATGAAAACCTGCATCAAGAAAATAAAAAAAAATTAATATTTAAAAGAGAAGACGAATCTTATAAATGAAAATAATAAATGACTAGTATATGCCATAACCATTGCTATTATATGAACTTCTTACCATCTTAAGTGTGAAATTTTGACATGAAAATATTTTATAAAGTGATATTTGAAATGGTTATGTTCATGGCTTGATTACTGATGATTTTTGGTAATAGTTATATTTTGATTAACATACTTATTATTGAAAGCATATTTTTTGCTATGATTGTGAAAAGAAAAGAAATGAGCATGGTCACATGGCAATCCGTGTGGTGCACCAGTAGGGGACGCCCTACCAACGGTTATGATTATGATTATGAGAAAAGAAAGAGAAAGTGTGCCATGTCGAATGGAGCGAGAAAAGCCCGTACTGGAGAGGAGAGGATACTCACCCTGACCGGGGTAGCTTGAAATAAGAATAAATTGATGGCCATCATATGATATTCTGAAAATAGTTAATCCTGTCATACATATCAATACTGTATGATTATTATGTGCATAGATATAATGCATTCATGTGACCAAATATATTTTCTGTA